>CM053787.1:602977722-603512722 GCA_028749045.1 Cupressus sempervirens
TTTTGGCTCTGTAAAAACCAGGGCAGGTGTACCCGGGGATGGTTCAAAAATGGAACAATTGTATGAGAATTATTCTTAGTTTCATTTTGATTCTCATTTCTAAATCCTCAAACATATACATAACTCTTACCAAATTGGTAAACACATCCCTTGAACAGATATGGCCAAGAAATCTTCTATAGATCTGTAGATGTTTTCAACAGCTATGGCTAAATGAAGATAAAACATTCCATGCAGGCAAGTGTTGGCCAACTTTGAATATCTTACAGGAAATAAAAGTAAAATTTGATTTTATGATGTATTTGAAAAAACCAGTCATAATATACTTCTCTTTTGGCTGAAATACTTTCGATCAGTGCCTAATCCATTGGGGTTCAGAGTCTATAGTAAATTCTTAGATCTAATTTGTTGCTTTGCAACAAATTCTTATCAACGATTCTTATCAAAATTTATCATTCAAAAATCCTTTTCAATACCTAAGCAATCTCATCACATTCATCAGAGCCCTTATTTAATCCATTGAATTAACAGCAATAACAAATGGATATACAACCCTACTAGATTGCAGTCAATTGCATAAGTTTTTACTCACACAACATCAACGTAGCTAAGTATTTAAAAGGAGACAAAATTCAAAAAGAACTGATATGGGGACAGTTCATAATTTGTATTCATTTCCTTTGAAAATGGTATATCCTTTACAATAGACCCAGAAAGACCTTCAGAAAAGAAGCACAGTTCTTTCTACATTCATGTATTTTCAGAAATTTTGATAGAAAAGTATACTACAAACTTGCTTTCAAAATGTTTGGACCAAAAACAGGACTAAGCACAATACATAGTAAAAATAGAATTCGGACCATTCTTTAGCCTTGGGATCTCACTTAAATTGTGTGAGATGCAACAAGCTTCAAGCTAAAGAAGGTGACAGGTGTCCATTTAAAAGGAAGAAAAAAACAAAATAACAGAAAGATTAACAACATTTCTTGGCGGGTCCCTTTCTGTTATGCTTCTGAATTGTTGAGACAAGAGCACGATCTGACCTTGCAGTCATTCTTCACTTTCAGAGTACATACCCATGAGGTCTGTAAGTGATGTATCATCTTCTATTACCTGCAAACTCACTTTAACCTGGGGATTTTCCATGTCATCATTGCTGATTACAAGGGTAACTATTACTTTTGCATCTTCTTCCTCATTGTCTCCTGACATCTGTTCACTAAACTGATTTTTCCACTTATTAAAAGTATCATTATCTGGCCAATCAAAACTTAGAGTTTCTATTTGTATCTTTATTAAAGAATTTGCATTTTCTTCTAAATCATCAAATTCTTTTCTCATAGTAGTATAATACAATTATACATTTACCAGCTCCTCGTTTGTCTTTGCCCAAAACCAATGGTCAGTCTCACTGATGATGTTTATTATTCTGTTATCAAATAATTCATCCATTTCCTTTTTCCATTTTTCTTTTTCCTTTACTATATCAACAGATTCTAAAGCACAAGGAAATAGGGTGAATTTTTCAGCAAGATATTTTGAAAAACAGAGTATCAATCTTCTCTGTAAAGAATCTCTTTCATTCTCAAAATTTTCTAACTTATTCAATAAATCAAAAATATTTTCAACTTGATGATAAGGCATTTGGACTGCAGATATACATATAATTGTAATATCATTATTTCTCTGTCTCCATTTCTGTGTAAGAGAATTTAGTCCATCCTTTTCTTTATTCAACGCATCCATGAGGGTTACAATCTTTGTCAACTGATCATAAAAATTTGACCATTGTATTTTATCCCTCAAATATGTCATACCCTGCTTCCATTTTTCTTCCTGCTGATTTCTAAATTCTATCTGCCACTCATGTCATTTGATTTTTTCTACTTCAAATTTCTCTGCAGTATAGAATTGGAGTCTTTTAGGGGTATCAGGTATTTCAATGATAGGGGTTAATCCAATAGATGACTGTGGAGGATATGCAATTCTCAGTGTACTGGATTCTCCCACTTTCCTTTTTCCAAGTATCTTCTCCAATTGAGATACCCTGTTTTCCAGCTCAATTCTCCTTTTTACCTCTTGATTATAAGCATCCACCACTATTTCATATTTACTGTGCATATCAATCATTTCCTTCTCTTTTCTTTCTGTAGTGGCCAAGGAAAATTTAGAATAATCCACATTCATGTGGGCTGCCTGTAGATTTGAAGTATCAGTAACTCTCCTTACAATGATATTCCCTATTAGTCCTGAATCATCAGGCTGTGATGAAGTAGTCCGGGATCCTCTTCTCAGGGACCACATAACAAGGGAAGCTTGATCATTGCTGAATGTTGTACCCAAGAATTCCTCTTTATTTAGGTCTTGTATTCCTATGTTTTTTGATACAGAATTAAAAATTAATGCATCAGCAATATCCCAATTGGGTAATAATAAAATATTTGCATTTTTTACCATCTTTCTACCCTCATCAGGGGTTATATTCTGGAACTCTTGCATCATTTTTTCCTTTATTTGATTTTGCATGGAGGCCTCATCCATTTCTGGATGCTCTATTTTCATATTCTTACACCTTTGCTCAAAAATGTGCATGTTTACCATCCATGCAAACTAATGGAAAGCCCTAGATCTTACAAAACTGTTATCAGACAAAAAATGCTGATTGGTTTGTTCCAAAATAGGGTCCAATTCCCTTCCTCTGAAATCTGCTATAGTTAATTCAAAACTTGGCACAGGAGGTTCCTGGGGGTTCCCTTCATCAATTTCTGCTTGTGTAAAAAAAATTTCTCCTTGTGACCCCATTTGTTCAAATTGCTCATTGGTAAGCTGCTCTTCCTCAATTCTCATTGGAGTTTGAGAAGGTGAGTAACCTTCATTAGGGGATTCTTCTTCCCTTATTATTTTTCTTGTTTTGGGAGAAGGTTCAGGGGGTCTTTGTTCCAGGACAGTATAGGTAGATTCAACTACCTATTTTTCTTTGTGTACAATGGGCATCTGCTGCCGAACAATAGTATATCCTATCTTCTTTCGTACCACCAGTGGACCCATTCCAATGTTGGGGGTGAAACCCAATTTTCTCATAACCCCTCTGGTTTTATCTGGAAAAGAATCAATAAAATGTTGTTTCTTCTCATTCATTACTTTCATTATCTCAGAGAATGTACTCATGAGCTTATTTATCTTATCTGCATTGGTTGTAGCATTACTAAGAGGACTGTAATCTTTGTCAAAATAATTAATAAACTCCAAAAATTTTGAATAGACTCTCCATTTTTCTTTTTTATTTCTTTCTCACGGAGAGAATATTCATTTCTTATTATATCTTCAGAAAAATAGAATTCATGCTGAACTGGACGAAGCTTGATTCTAAGTCTAAGAGCAAAATTAAAGAAACCTTCTCTATCACAAAAACGAGCATGAGACACTGCCATCTTAAATTGATCCAAAATTTTGTGGAGAAAGATCCACCCTTCTTTAGTTATCACAAATTGGTGGGCTATAGTGCAAGTAGGAATAATTGATCCTGTTCCCCTTTTGTGCAAAAAGGCCTCCTCCACTCCTGCCAACTGCCAGAAAAATTCAGCTATCCCTACCTTTAAAGCTACCTGATAGGTTAGTACATGGGGTGTTCCTTTGAATCCATAGACCCTAATGACAGTTGAGACTGAATATGGGATAATATCTCCCCAATTATGTGAAACTTTTAGACTATGGGGTTTGTCCATAGGCCTAACAAGATGCATTATTGCCTAAGGAATTCTAGGATTATCACTCAATATGAGGCATCTTAGTTTGGAGGCAAAGTGCCTATCAAATCTAACAAAGCTAGCATTTTCTACTTCCCAAGTCATGTTTGCACTCCATAATTGGACTGGCAATGCCTCCCCTTCTTGTTCCCTATTTAAAACCATTTCTTTACCGAAATAAGTGGCCCCTTTAAAAGGAAACATATGCATCAATTGGGAGTACTGACCCCAAACCTTTTCCACCTTGCCCTTTGCAATCCCCACCAATCCCTGGTGAATCTCATTAGCCAAGTAAGATGCAAAATCAAAAATTATTTCCACACGAAAAGAGGAGATTTGGGTGATCATATACATGAAGCTCACCGGAATAAAATCTTCTTCACCCTCTCCGAAGACTCTGCACAGGGTCCTATATATCTCTACTACCCTGGCATTAAAGCATGATTTCTTGAATGGTTCTTTAGAAGACAATGTTATGGTTGGGAGGCCTCCAATCTGGAATATGTGGGCTTTCAGTGCACCTTGTCTAACTACATCCCTTTTGGACATATATTCTTTTTCTAACTCTATCAAATTAATGGGCACATGATACATAGTGAGAGGTCCCACACTGAAAACCTTCCTAATCTCCTTGGGACTGATGGTAACTAATGCCTCACCATCCATTCTTCTCACTACCTTAGTGGCTTGGTCATAATTTTTTGCTATAGCTTCAAGTAGGTCAAAATCCATAAACACACTAGGGACAACAAGCTTTCCAAGATCAAAATTCCATATATTGGCATGAGGGGCATATAAGTTCCTTTCTGCAAACCATTTTTTGAATAAAATCAAACTAGTTTGAGAAGTTTGAGCATCTTGAACCCAATTACCCTTATCATACAATCCATCAGCTATCCTTAGCCTAGGGTTCAGTGAGGTTAACCTCTTAACTTGCACTGTTTCTACAGTAGACTTAGGAAGCAACTCAAGCAAATCATCATGGACATTTCTATCCAAGTAGTTTATTGCACCTGAAAATCCCTTCTTCGGAGGCATCTTGGGCTATATTTTTAAAACTTAAAAGCTTATGAAGATTATGCTAGTATTACTTACTTGAATTTTGTCTCTGTTTTCGTCTGTATTCCTGCAAATTTTCTGCGAACAGAAAACTTGACAATTTTTATCAGACCTTGGCACGCTTTTCTTTCAGTAATGGCTTCTGCACAAGAATGGCTCCAAATATTTTCTCGTGTGAGATGAAACTGATGAAATCTTTGTATTATACTCTATTTTTCCTCACGGATGAATCTTTCTTGTCTAATTAATACAGAGAGTGGCACTACATTTTTCATTTAAAATTGCGTCGTCGATCTTCAAAGATCCTACAATCATGTGGTCCAGAGAGAACAACTAGGAGTTGTATTTGCAATGTCAGTTATTTTACCCAATGAGAACTTGCCACGTATAGAATTCTTTCTTTGATGGCGTTTATATTTGGACCCACTGACGACTGAGAACACATGTCAACATATCGCTACTTCGTTATGCATAAAGAACGAGCACCTTGCCATAGCGAAGCAGCGACAATCGTTGATCTGATCCAGAAATGATCGAAAGATATGCTACAGGGCTTCTTAAGAAGGAAGGCGGGAGGCCCAACTCGCTATGTCACTATAATTATCTCCCTTGCAACTCTTCATAGGGAGGAGATGACAGCCACTGATCACTTACCAAATCAAAGGTGAGGAAAAAGCACAGGATCTCTTGATTTATATTTGCTATGTCACATGGCTTAACAAGCATGCAATTTGTCATAGCGAGGTAGCGAGCTCCGTTGATCCACTTCAAGCTGACGTTCAGGATTTTTTGAACATTCAGTCAGATAGGCATTAATGAGAATCGGATCTCTGCATAGTTGGCACATGTCAAAATTTACCATAGTCATTTATCATTCCACGTCACCAAAGATCTTGCCAATCTTTTACCATTTTACGGGGCCTCGCTAACTCGCTAACGGTGAAGCACCTGAATTTTTTGATAGCGAGGTAGCGAGCTCTAGCACTTAAAAGCATTTCGTGCTGAAAAATGCAAGGGTTACCCAGTAATCAGTTCTGTCAATTAAAACTAATTCTGACAATAGTATTTATGACTGGTCATGCCACCTGGTGTAATTATGATACAAGCAAGATGCAATGTCACCATCTTCAGATTTTCACATGGCCTCGCTACTTCGCTAACGGGGAGGTGCCTAATTTTTTCGATAGCAAGGTTGTGGAACGTTCAAAAAAACCATCATTCCGAATCTAATGTCAGATATTTTAGTGGGTCCCTATCCTTTTTGGATGGTAACTTGCAAAGTGTACCTGCACAATAAATCATTGAATAAGCAAATCTCCGATCATCGTATCTTCACTTTATGGTCCCACCTCCTAAAATACTCAACACTCGTTACCTCGCCATACTTAATAAGCATGCAACTTGTCATAGTGAGGTAACGACAACAGTAGATCTAGTCGGATCTGACAGTTGGGACAAATAGGAAGAAAGGTAACCCGGGAGAAAGGAAAAGGAATATGACAGCATATTCGTCTCTTTTGAAAATTCAAAATTTTGTGCCCGACAATTTATGAATAGAGATGATATAGGGTTTACATCATGATTATTTCTTATGGATCGATTATCCAAAGCCCTATGCTTCACTTAGGAATAGAACATTTGACTTTTCTATGATATAACAGAAAACTTCTACTACACAAAAAGTCAGACCAACAGGATGCAACAGCCACGATGTCTCAATGAATCTAAAAATGATAAGAGTGGAAAATACACTACCACCCGACCGCATGGTACCTAAGTGGTCCACTCCCACTGTGCTAAGGAGATAATCTCAAGTCCCAAATAGGCTATCAAAATCACATAGCACATATCTCTATAAGTAAAGGAATCCTAAAAGTATACTAACTCAAAGGTTCCAAACACAAAATCTGACATCTAATTCCCAGAGGCACATAATGACATGTAGGAACCTACCATGCAAGTGGGAAAGTGTCATCGCAATTATCACGTACAAGTTACCCTGGCAGTTAGCTAAACTCTATGGGTCCATACTAATTTCATGTGGCCACTAGTATCCTCTCATACTGACGAGGCATACTATGAAATTTAAGGTCCCAACCATGCGTCTCACTACTGCCATCCTAGCCTATACAAGCACTCAAGGCATGGGCGAGAACAAAACACTTATCTTTTTAGGTTCATTTAGTTATTATTAGGTGTGAATGTTATAATTTATTAATCCAACTTACAATGACTTACCCTAGCAGCCTCTTAGGGCCCCCGCCCCCATTGCAAGCCACTTCCCATCACTACATGCAGATATCCTATCCTAATGCTCATGGACTCATAAATCTCAAAATCACAAAAGATAATCCATAATAAAATCATCAAATATGCATAAAAGAATCAAATCTCCATGAGCTAACATCCATAGAAAATCATGAACACAACAGCTCTCTATTGGCAACTGAAGTATCACTGATAATCAAATATCCAATGGTTCTCAATAACCAAAATATATATATCTCAATCATACTGATCGAAGACTCCAAAAATGGTTGAGTCAAACATGTCACAACATGAGATCATCAAAATAAATCCACATTACAGTCCCATCATGGTGACTAGAAAATAAACCAAGGATACTGATCGATGACCAAAAATAATGGTTAAGTCAAGTGTCTCATACATAAGAATCTCAACTATAACAATCAGTAATCACAACCAATACATAGAGCATTCCATCACATAACCATGGTTGGGTTTATAAAGATCGAGATTTAAAACATCATCTTGTCACCACAATCACATAACCCCCAAGCCTCCGGTAGACGTCCTATACTGGTCAACACTAGTCAACCCAAAACCCAAAACAATAGCATAAAGAATACACAATGTAAACACATGTTTTGGTTTTACAACTTGAATTTAAATGTAGAGATCTCAGTTTAAGTTTCCAAGTCTGAAGAATGAATGGAGGAACACATATATTGTTTTTGGACAAATAAAAGTTTCCCTTATTAGAACTAAAAATCCATTTTCAAATTAATAACATTTGTTTGATACATCCCCCACCCAACTATCAATTCCTTATTAAAAATTTAAATTATTAAATAGTTGAAAGTTATTAAAGAGTCACCTTATGAAAATAAACCTTCAATATAAATCATTTATCAAATAATAATAACTTAAATTTATAAATAACATATTTACATATTACATATATACATATATATATTTAAATATATATATACATACGTACATATGTAAATATATTAATACGTTTTCATAAAATTGATTTAACAATTTTGATTGACTTTATATTATATAATAATGAGAAATCGATTGTTTATAAACGTTTTAACATAACATTTTTTCCTTGCATCACATTAACATTAATAACCCGCAAAACACTTGCTGCGGTATGCAGTTCTGCGGTCACAGGCACTGCGCCGACAGTGGGTACGTAGTACCCCTATCGCCGCAGAGCTATGGTGGTAGGTCTCTGCCTTCCACCGGCACGGGGTATGAATCGTGCCCATGGCATATAATATATATACTTGTTTCATGCGATATGAATCGCGACGCGATTTAATAAATTTTTCACTGTGATTTTATCAATCGCTTAATTCGGTGCATTATATACATAGGTACATATATATATATATATATATGTATGTATGTATGTATATATACATAAATTTGAATTTTATAATTGTTTCATAATAAATGTATACATATATATATATACATATATATATACATATATATATACATATATATATATACATATATATATACATATTTATATATATATATATGTATATATATATATGTATATATATATGTACGTAGATCTGAACATATAACCATGTATGCCTCTCTCTTTTTTCCCACAAAGATTATATCTACAATTAAGAATAAAATATTTGCATTATAGAATGCATATAAAATCCTCCAATAAAATTAATCTACCCATATTGAGAATGCATATAAATATGAAACTTCTCAGAAGACATATGGAAGACACGAAGAAGACAGGGAATGCATGATGCAAAAATAGCATAAGTAAAATCACAAGAATCTACCAAGATTCTAATGCTAAATCGCTCTTTCTCAGAAAATCCGCAGAGCAAGCTCCTCCCTTCTTCAGAATTCTCGAGTCCTCCAATGCTCCAATTGCTCTCCCAACACTGTGTCTAAGCTTCTATGAATGCCTGAATATAAAGAGCTTTCAGGAAACATCTAGAATGCTTCTAGAAACAGTTGGAAGGTGTCACCAACTAAGCATGGGTATTTTCCAACCTTCAAGATGAGCCATAGGGTTGTAGATACCATGTGCTTAATTGAAGCACTAACGCCTATGTTGTTGACACTTGAGAAATAGAGAAGTGCGCTAACTCCCATGCAAACTTATAACTCCAATTCACTTTTTTATATAATTTCTATTTAAATATTTATAACTTTCACTTTAACATTTATAAATTTTATGAATATTATTTATTTATTACTTTATTATTATTTTATTATTATTATTAATTTTAATTTCTAATTTTCTTTTATTTAATTCATTTTTCCTCAATAATTCACATTTAATTAATTACAATCAAAATATCAAATAACATGATATTTTATATTAATTTTTTCAAATAATTAATTTATTAATTAAATCTATTTATTAAGACTTAATTAATAGAAAATTCACCATAGACCTCCAAGATAAAATATGAAAACCCATCATAGAGAAAATCACTCAAAATCAGTCTAAAGGGTTAAAAATCACGAATTATGTCATCCGACACATTCAGTGGGTAAAATATTCAGATACTAGTCCTACCTTACCAGGACAATTGGCTTAAGGGTTTGGGATTTGGACTTGAGAATTTATCTCCCTTCTCTTATCATTGAGATAGTATAATAGGGTACGCTCATCCTAGCAATTCAAGGAAGTCGATACTCGATACCTGCAACCTACAGAAAAACCATGTATGTACATACAATATATATAATGCTAAGCTAAACAGACAATGGCAAGAAGTCGTGCATCGTGTAGATCTCGACTAAGAAGGTGACTACGACTCCCTTCCTTAACCACATCAGAAACGCCACACAATAAGAAAACACGCACACCATACACATGAAAGTATGGGGTAAGTATCCATAATAAAACACAAAAGATAATAAACCATCCATCTAATTATCAATAATAATGGAAAACAGTATAATGATCATCATGTATGCATGAAATGTAAAACCTAAATGATCTCATCATATAACCACTGAATCCATAACATAAAGTCTGATAGTGTCAAAATAGTACCACTAATCCATCAACATAAAACTAGTCTATCAAAGTCTGATAATAACAACAATATATCCAGAAAAGATGTGAATGAGGGTAGGCACTACATCCACCCTCCCTTGGGTTAGGCTTACTCTTGGAAGCCTACAAACAAGTAGGGATATAACTCCCTCAATCTAGCTGCATCCTCCCAAGTAGCTGAAGAATCATTAGTAGGGTCCCATTGGACCCTTACCCGCTCGATGGTTCGACCCCTAAGGGTCAACTCTTGCTGCTCTAGAATATGAACTAGCTCCAAAGCCAACTACCCATCTCTACCTGCAACACATTCCAATCAAGGACATGTACAATATCAGGAATATACTACCGAAGTACTGAAACATGGAAAACATCATGAATGTGAGCTAGGCTGGGCGGTAGAGCAAGTCGGTAAACAACCAGGCCAATCCTCTCTAGAATCTTGAATGGTCCCATAAAGAAAGGTGCTAGCTTAGAACCCTTTCCATATTAGATCAGACTTTTCACGGTTGCACTCTCAAGAAAACCTTATCTCCCACAGAAAACTTCTTATCAGTCCTATGAGCATCGACATACTTCTTCTGCCTATCTTATGCTGTAGTCAAATGCTCATGGATACGCACTACCTGTTCCTCCATATCAAGAAGCATCTCAGGACCCAACAAGATGCGATCCTCAAGACTATCCCAACTCAATGGTGTACGAAAAGGATGTCCATATAATGCCTGAAATGATGCCATACCAATAGAACTATGATACCTGTTGTTGTAAGCAAACTCCACCAGGTAGAGATAA
Organism: Cupressus sempervirens; assembly: GCA_028749045.1. Lineage (NCBI taxonomy): Eukaryota > Viridiplantae > Streptophyta > Pinopsida > Cupressales > Cupressaceae > Cupressus > Cupressus sempervirens. The sequence continues at coordinate 602,988,622 of CM053787.1, forward strand.
TCCTCCCAATGTGTTTGCCTATCCATCACATACATCCGTAACATATCATCCAAAACCTAATTCACCCTCTCTGTCTGACCATCAATCTCTGGATGATATGCCGAATTGAAGTTTAACTGCGCTCCAAGCTCATGTTGCAATGATGTCCAGAATGTAGATGTGAATACAGGATCCCTATCAGAAATGATCTTTCTAGGAATACCATGTAATCTCACAATATCACACATAAAGACATTAGCTACAGAAGCTACTATGTAGGAAGACCTAATCAGTGAAAAATGTGCCACCTTAGTCAACCGATCAACGGTGACCATGATAGCATCATGACGTCGAACTGTCATAGGTAATCCCAAAATAAAATCCATGGAGATGATATCTCACTTCCAAGAAGGAATGAGATTTGGCTACAAAAGTCTAGCTGGGTGCTGATGTTCTACATTCATTCTCTGACACTCAAGGCACCTAGCCACAAAATCAGCAATATCTCGCTTCATCCTAGACCAAAACAACAAACGTCTCAAATCAGCATGCATCTTCTTGACACCTGAATGTGTTGAGTAAGGTGTATGATGGGCTTCTGCCAGTATCAAGGTGCGCAGCTCATCCAAAAATGGCACATAAATCCTCCCCAAATGTCTCAAAAGACCATCTGACTCTCAAACATAACCTGCAAACTTACCTTCCAAAGATCTTCCTAAATCAATCTCTCTACACACTTCTTGATATAAGGAATCCGTAGGAAGTGCCTAAAGAATCTGACTCCTCAAATCCACACTAAGAGTCATCGATGCTAATACATGTCTCCTACGACTCAAAGCATCTACCACCACATTCTCCTTACCCTGAATGTACTTAACCTCAAAATCATACTCGCATAGAAACTCCATCCATCGCCTCTGGTGAGCATTCAAATTAGGCTGAGTAAAAATGTACTGAAGACTATGATGATCGTTATGTAGCTCAAATCTGTGCCCCCACAAGAAATGTCTCCACCTTATCAAAGCATGAACTACTGCTGCTAACTCAAGATCATGTGTAGGATAATTTAACTCATGATCCTTGAGCTTGCGTGATTCATATGCAATCACCCATCCATTCTGCATTAACACTACCCCAATCCCTTCAAGAGAAGCATTTGTGGATACCATGAAATCACCTTCTAGATTAGGTACAGCTAGAATTGGTGCACTGGTCAAAAGCTCCTTGAGCTTCTGAAAAGCTTCCTCACATTTCTCTTTCCATATGAACTTCTTTCCTTTCCTTTGAAGAGAAGTGATAGGATGTGCTATCCTAGAGAAGTTCTAGACAAATCTGCGATAATAACCAGCTAAACCCATGAAACTATGAATTTTTGACACATTAGTCAGTGTTAGCCAATCTATTATCGCCTGAATCTTTGCAGGATCCACTAAAATACCATCACCTGAAATAACATGCCCTAAATACTAAATCTCTATTTTAAAGAATTCGCACTTAGCTGCATTAGCATAAATCTAATTGGCCCTTAAACACTACAAAACCAACTGCAGGTTTTCCTCATGCTCCTTCTGAGTCTTAGAATATATCAATATGTCATTAAGAAACATGAGTACAAACCTGTCCAGATAAGATTGGAACACACCATTCATCATACTCATGAAAATTGATGGAGCATTAGTCAATCCAAAAAGGTACCACTGTGAACTCATAATTCCCGTAACAAGTTCAAAAAGTAGTCTTGTGAATATCTGCTTCCTTACTGCGAAGCTGGTGGTATCCTGACTTAAGATCAATCCTGGAGAATACTGTAGCTCCCTTGATCTGATCAAATAAGTCAACAATCCTAGGTAAAGGATACCTGTTCTTAATAGTCACCTTATTCAATTGTCTATAGTAAATACAAAGGTGCAAAGAACTATCTTTCTTCTTCACAAAGAGCACTAGAGCTCCCCATGGTAATACACTAGGTCGAATGCTCCCTTTGGCCAGAAGTTCCTCTAGCTGAACATGTAGCTCACCCAATTCCTGAGTAGTAATGCAATAAGGAGCTTTAGAGATAGGCTTCACTTCAAGAATTAGATCAATACTAAAATCAATGTCCCTCTTCAGAGGCATGCCTAGAATCTCACTTGGAAAAACATCTTCATACTCCTACAAAATCGGGTGATCTAAAGTCTCCCTCATGGAATCTTCCTCATCAAGATCATTTACCATAATAGAAAATATTTGACATCCCTTACAAAAACTTCGCTTCAATTGCATAGTAGAAATCATCCGCAGAGATATAGGCCTCGGTATCCCAACTATCTGCACATCATTCCCTTGGTCATCTTGGCACATAATAATCTTCTTCCTACAATCTATATTGGCTCTATGAGATCCAAGCCAGTCCATGCCTAAAACCACATCATTGGAACCAAGGGGTATGACTCGAAGATCCACTACCTTATTGAAGCTTCCTAAACTAAGCCCACACTTATGAACTATAGAATCTGTGGAGACCTTAATGCCTAAGGCTAGTTCCACTTGCAAACCATGATCTTGCTTCACTGCATCCAGCTTACACTTAGAAAATATAGATGGTGAAATAAATGAATCTGTAGCTCCTAAATCAAACAATACTGAAAGAGATATACCTCTAATAGCACCTATGGTCTCAACCACTGTTCCTTAATGATCTGCCTAACGCTGATCAACTACTAAAAAAACTCTATGAGTTCTACCAGCATCACCAACTGTAGGCTTTGAAATGGTAGGTCTAGGTCCTGAAAATTGAGGTGCTCGCTGAGGACACTGAGCTGCATAATGCCCAATCTGACCACATGAAAAGCATTTCGTATTTTTGCCAGAACCTCTTCCCATAGGTGGTACATTTGATTGCTGATGACTATTCTTGCTCACAAAAGACTAGCTACTCTGAGCTGGCTGATTGTTCTGATTCTATTTATTGCATTAAGCATTGCGGTTGTTCTTGGTGTTAGAAACTTTGCCACCGCCTTGAGCTTGAGAATTCGAGCCCTTCTGTTGCTGTGTCTGTTGAGACTGTTGCTGATACTGTTTCCCCTTAGAGAAAGAAAACTTCTTGTTACCACCTAAATTGTAGTTGCTTTTAGATCTTGATGTCATTGGTGCTCCTACAAAACCACCTTGACAAAGGTTGACACTTTTCTCAACAAGCATAGCTCAATGCACCGCATCCTTGAGGGTTTTTGGCTCAAATACCTTAACTCCCCCAATAATATGGTTATTCAAACCCCTAATAAAATGTTGTGTCAACTGAGCTAAATTTTCACTGAACCCTGAAAAAGGCATAAGCTCATAAAACTTACGCTTATACTCGGTCACTAACAAAGTGTACTGTCTGAGATTATGAAATTCATCAGCCCTTTGTTGTTTCCATTCCTCTGGTAGGAATCGTTCATGAAAACTCTCTAAAAATAATTCCCATGTAACACTGCTCATATCAATTCCCAACTTCTTCTCCTCAATCGTCCACCAAGTGGCCCCAAAATTCTCTAGATTAGTGATCGCAAACCTTGCCTTAACATTGCTGTTGAACTCCTGCATGGAAAAAATCCTGTCAAGGGAAATAAGCCACTACTCGGCCACATAACCAGAGCCTTTCCCATTGAAAGGCTTAACCTTGGATCTTGAAAGATCCTTCATTTGAGTGGACATAATGGACCTCTGATGATCCTTTCGAGGACTTCTAGATCTGGGTCTGTGCTCTTGTTCTGTCTGATACACTTTAGGCTGTTCTTGAATAGGAGGTAGATGTTCTAGAATAGTCTGCATCATCTACCTCAAACCAACCTCTTTAGACTCAACTTGGTCCTCTTTATGACTCTCTTCCTACTGCCTACTAGAGTGCTCTTCCCTGCTCTCTACATGAGCCGATCCCTCATGGGCAGACCCATAGACACTGATAGTTCTGCCACATCCACCACCTCTACCACGACTTCTAACAGAAGATCTAGTCCCAGATACCATCCTACAATAGTACAAGGTACTAAGTTTAGTTCTATGTCTAGGTTTAAGGAAAATTTCCAGTTTTGAAACTAAGTGTTGAAGTATGAAAAATATTCAAGTAATAGTTTGAGTCCTATTTCAATTCACCTAGATCAAGTTTGGAAAGTTACACTTAATAGTTCATAGTCCTAGTTGTTCCAAAATACCCAGAGCTCCCAATGTAGAAACCTGAGTTCTGATACCAAATCTAATGCCCCGCCAAGGGATCCAAAGCAGTAACCTAGAATTTCACTAATTTTAGTAGCATTTTTTTAAAATAAATAAATACCATATATATAACTCATGCACAATAATGGAAGCAATAGCAATGTCCATCTGAAATTAAACATAATATAAATAATGGATTACATTCTTTAAGATCCCTTAACGTTGAATTACATACATGAATCCATCTAGTACAACATCCACATGAAATAATAATGATAAGTCCCATGTTTATACATTAAATTTCAAATGCTCATTCATCCACTATACATGTCACAAGGTATGACAAGCTCAAAAGAATATACATACATAGAATAAGTACATCATCCTATTCTGATCCATGATAAAACATCATAGAGAACATATACATCCATCATAAAGATCAAACATAATAAACTAAGTGCACGGTTCCTCCCAACCGTAAATAGCATCATTAGACCATCATGGATCCTAGCCATCCCTCCATGCGTAACATTCCCAATCACCGAAGAGATCATTGATATTACATACTATGAATGTCACTCCTAATAAATACAACATCATATATAGAAGAAATCTATCATGCCAATAAAAGCATAAAATAACATCATCTAACATATGCTAATCATCAATGGAAAAGGATACATATCCACCATCACGAAGGATGCATCAGCCATGATGTCTCAATGAATCTCAAAATGATAAGAGTGGAAAATACACTACCACCTGGCCGCGTGGTACCTAAGTGCTCCACTCCCACTGTGCTAAGGAGACAATATCAAGTCCCAAATAGGCTATCAAAATCACATAGCACATATCTCTATAAGTCCAAGAATCCTAAAATTATATTAACTCAAAGGTTCCAAACAAAAAATCTGAAATCTAATTCCTAGATGCACATAATGACATGTAGGAACCTACCATGCAAGCGGGAAAGTGTCATCGCAATTATCACGTACAAGTTACCCTGGCAGTAAGCTAAACTCCATGAGTCCATACTGATTTCATGTGGCCACTAGTATCCTCTCCTACTGATAAGGCATACTATGGAATGCAACATCACAACCATGCATCTCACTACTCCCATCGTAGCCTGTACAAGCACTCAAGGCATGGGCGAGAACAAAACACTTATCTTTTTAGGTTCATTCAGTTAGTATTAGGTGTGAATGTTATCACTTATTAATCCAACTTACAATGAGTTACCCTAGCAGCATCTTAGGGCCCCGACCCCCATTGCAAGCCACTTCTCATCACTACATGCAGATATCCTACCCTAATGCTCATGGACTCATAAATCTCAAAATCACAATAGATAATCCATAATAAAATCATCAAATATGTATAAAAGCATCAAATCTCCATGAGCTAACATCCATAGAAAATCATGAACACAATAGCTCTCTATTGGCAACTGAAGTATCACTGATAATCAAATATCCAATCATTCTCAATAACCAAAATATATATATCTCAATCATACTAATCGAAGACTCCAAAAATGGTTGAGTCAAACATGTCACTACATGACATCATCAAAATAAATCCACATTACAGTCCCATCATGGCGACTAGAAAATAAACCAAGGATAACTGATCAATGACCAAAAATAATGGTTAAGTCAAGTGTCTCATACATAAGAATCTCAACTATAACAATCAGTAATCACAACCAATACATAGAGCATTCCATCACATTACAATGGTTGGGTTTATAAAGATCGAGATTTAAAACATCATCATGTCACCACAATAACATAACCCCCAAGCCTCTGGTAGACGTCCTATACTGGTCAACACTAGTCAACCCAAAACCCAAAACAATAGCATAAAGAATACACAATGTAAACACATGTTTTGGTTTTACAACTTGGATTTAAATGTAGAGATCTCAGTTTAAGTTTCCAAGTCAGAAGAATAAATGGAGGAACACATATATTGTTTTTGGACAAACAAAAGTTTCCCTTATTAGAACTAAAATCCATTTTACAATTAATAACATTTGTTTGATACATCCCCCACCCAACTATCAATTCCTTAGTAAACATTTAAATTATTAAATAGTTGAAAGTTATTAAAGAGTCACCTTATGAAAATAAACCTTCAATATAAATCATTTATCAAATAATAATAACTTAAATTTATAAATAACATATTTACATATTACATATATACAGATATACATATATACATATATACATATATATATATATATATATATGTGTGTGTGTGTGTGTGTGTGTGTGTGTGTGTGTGTGTGTGTGTGTGTCTATATGTATATATATATATATATATAGATATGTATATATATATATATATATATATATATATGTACATACATACAAATGTAAATATATTAATACATTTTCATAAAATCGATTTACCAATTTCGATTGACTTCGTATTATATAATAATGAGAAATCTATTATTTATAAACATTTTAACATAACATTTTTTCCTTGCATCACATTAACATTAATAACCCCCAAAACACTTGTTGCGGTACGCAGGCACTGCGTCGACAGTGGGTACGTAGTACCCCTGTCACCGCAGACCTGCGGCAGCAGGTCTCTGCCTTCCGCCGGCGTGGGGTACAAATCATGCCGATGGCATATAATATATATACTTGTTTCATGCGATAATATATATGTGTGTGTGTGTGTGTGTGTGTGTGTGTGTATGTATGTATATATACATAAATTGGAATTTTATAGTTGTTTCATAATAAATGTATATATATATATGTATGTATGCAGATCTGAACATATAACCATGTATGCCTCTCTTTTTTTTCCCACAAAGATTATATCTACAATTAAGAATAAAATATTTTCATTATAGAATGCTTATAAAATCCTCCAATAAAATTAATCTACCCATATTGAGAATGCATATAAATATGAAACTTCTCAGAAGAAAAATGGAAGACACGAAGAAGACAGGGAATGCATGACGTGAAAATAGCATAAGTAAAATCACAAGAATCCACCCAGATTTTGATGCTAAATCGCTCTTCCTCAAAAAATTTGCAGAGCAAGCTCCTCCCTTCTTTATAATTCTCGAGTCCTCCAATACTCCAATTGCTCTCCCAACGCTGTGTCTAAGCTTCTATGAATGCCTGAATATAAAGAGCTTTCAGGAAACATCTAGAATGCTTCTAGAAACAGCTGGAAGGTGTCACCAACTAAGCATGGGTCTTTTCCAACCTTCAAGATGAGTCATAAGGTTGTAGACACCATGTGCTTAATTGATGCACTAACCTTTGTGTTGTTGACACTTGAGAAATAGAGAAGTGCGCTAACTCCCATGCAAACTTATAACTCCAATTCACTTTTTATATAATTTCTATTTAAATATTTATAACTTTCATTTTAACTTTTATAACTTTTATGAATATTATTTATTTATTACTTTATTATTATTTTATACTTATTATTAATTTTAATTTCTAATTTTCTTTGATTTAATTCATTTTTCCTCAATAATTCACATTTAATTAATTACAATCAAAATATCAAATAACATGATATTTTATATTAATTTTCTCAAATAATTAATCTATTAATTAAATCTATTTATTAAGACTTAATTAATAGAAAATTCACCATAGACCTCCAAGATAAAATATGAAAACCCATCATAGAGAAAATCACTCAAAATCAGTCTAAAGGGTTAAAAATCATGAATTATGTCATCCGACACATTCGGTGGGTAAAATATCTAGATACTTGTCCTACCTCACTAGGACAATTGGCTTAAGGGTTTGGGATTTGGACTTGAGAATTTATCTCCCTTCTCTTATCATTGAGATAGTATAATAGGGTACGCTTATCCTGCCAATTCAGGGAAGTCAATACCTGGTACCTGCAACCTACAGAAAAACCATGCATGTACATACAATATATATAATGCTAAGCTAAACAGACAATGGCAGGAAGTGGTGCATCGTGTAGATCCCAACTAAGTAGGTGACTACGACTCCCTTCCTCACATCAGAAATGCCACACAATAAGAAAACACGCACACCATACACATGCAAGTATGGGGTAAGTATCCATAATAAAACACACAAGATAATAAACCATCCATCTAATCATCAATAATAATTGAAAACAATATAATGATCATCATGTATGTATGAAATGTAAAATCTAAATGATCTCATCATATAAACACTGAATCCATAACATAAAGTCTGATAGTGTCAAAACAATACCACTAATCCATCAACATAAAACTAGTCTATCAAAGTATGATAATAACAACAATATATCCAGAAAAAATGTGAACGAGGGTAGGCACTACATAAACAATCATGTCTAATGGGAGAGAAGGGTCTAGACAAAGAGATATCAGCACCAACACAAAATAAGGTAGTAGAGGTTCCTAGAAAAGATAACATAGAGTACTTGGAAAATTCCTTTCTTTTTGGAGTTAATACTGACAAAGATGAAGGTCATGGATGGATGAAGGTAGATAGACACACAGAACAACATTAGAAGCAAGTCATTGAAGATAGGAATACTACTCCTAGAAAAGAGGTTAATATAAGGTCTTCCAAGTTTTGGAAGACTCCAACAACAATCATTAGCTCTCCTTTTACTCTATATGGTAAGTAAAAAGATCAAAAGTGCAATACTAAAGGTATAGACAACTCCTTGACAATAGAAGTTCAGAATTTTTTTAAAAAGGATATCATTATGGATCTAGTAGTGGATACTTTAAATTGAGAAGATAAGGAATTAGCCCTACTAACTAAGGAATTAATCTAGGTGTTCAGTTGGGATAATATTGATGATAGCTCAGAAACCCAGAAGGAGGAATTAATTCAAAAAATCCTTAAATTAGGTGGTGATAACTATTCAGCTAAAGATTTAAGTAGAGATTTACTAAAAATAGAGATTGAGGACAATAAGTGGGGAAAGACTAAGATATGTGGAAATGTGATAGAGCAAGAGGATAGAGGGACTAGAAAAGATAGCATGGAAGGTATATATGGTGAGAATGGAGAGCAGCCAAGCATAATTTATCATATCATAAGTGAACTTAAAAATGAAGAGTTGGAAGAACAAAGTGGCTTCAAATCCTCCACTATTCAAAATGAATAAAATAAGATTGAGCACCTTGGAATTCATATGAATCAAGAAGGCTTGAGTTCACCTAAATATGGTAGAATGAAAAGCAAAAGAGGTAGGAAATCATTGAAGGAACTCAGGGAAGCAGATGGACTGAGCAGAGAACAGAGGAAGATAGATCAGCTAATGAATAATGGGAAGGGGAAGTGCCTTCCCAAGGAATCCTGAGGGTCACTACATGGAATGCTAGGGGCTTAAATGCCCCTAGTAAAAAAAGGTTACTAAAGAAAAATCTCAAAAACCTTTGAATTAGAAATCATTCTAGTTTAGGAAAAAAAGTTAAATAAAGTAGAAGGTACAAAATTAAATAAGATGCTAGGTCTTTGGGGTTCCATCTTCCAAGAATCTGTGGAGGCTTCAGGGGGTCTAGGTTTAATTTGGAATCCTAGGAAGGTAGCCATCTGTTGTTTAAAATCTAGTTATAATTGGTTGGGTGTAAGTGTACAGAGTCTTAAATCAAACCTACATTTCATTTTGATTAATATATATGGCCTAAATAGTTTAGTGGGGAAAAAATCCATCTTGGATGAGATTAGCTCTTTTATTTGTGAATTTAAGGAAAAAGCCTTTTTGGTAGGAGGTTATTTTTATACTATTTTAAACCTAGAAGAAAAAGTAGGTGGTATTTAGCACCTCTCGCAATCATCTTTAGATTTTAAAGCATGGGTAGACAAGCATAATATGATAGACATTCCAACCTTTAATGGTAATTTCACATGGAATAATAGAAGGAAGTATTTTTCATAAATTACAGAAAAATTAGATAGGTTTTTTATGATCGGAAATATAGATGATTTTAACTTAAACTTCCAATCCACCATTCTGCCTATTGCTAGGTCTGATTATTACCTAGTTCATTTTGAATTCAGTGAGCCTACAAAAACTATTAGGAATCTATTTAAATGTGAAAAGATGTGTTTCCAAGATCCTAATTTCATTAGAAACATTAGAGATTGGTGGATAAAAGATAAATTTGAAGGTTCCAAGATTTTCATCTGTGTCTCTAAATTGAAAACGTTGAAAGAAAGGATACTTAAATGGAATAAAGAACATTTTAATAACATCTTTAAAGAAAAATTGGATATAGAAGATAAATTGAAAAATCCAAACTAGACATAATTTAGAAAGGCATGAATAATGAAAGCTTTCTACTAGAAAAAGAACTTCTCAATAAATAGGAAGAAATACTATCCAAAGAAGAAATATTTTGGAGATAAAATTTGGGAGAAAAATGGTTAGATGAGGGAGATCAGAATATGAAATTCTTCCATAACTCCACTCTATATAATAGATCAAAGAGTAAAATCACTAGTGTTAAAAATAGCTTGGGTATATGAACCAAAAATCGAAAAGAAATTGCAAATACATTCGTAGCTCATTTCCAAAAGATATTAAATAATTATGAAGGATCAAATAGAGAGGCCCAAGTGAAAATGTTTAGATTTATCCAAAAATTAATTTCACTAGAAGATAATAAGGTTTTAAAAAAAACCAATCACTTTGGAAGAAGTGAGATCAGTAGTTTTTAATATGAACCTGGACAAATCTCCAAGTCTAGATGGATTTTAGTTCTTCTTTTTAAAAAAATGTTGGGATATTATTGAGGAAAATCTATGGAAATCCACTGAAGCTTTGAGAAATGGAGGAGCTCTTCTATTAGAGATCAACTACTCCTTTTCACTGTGATCCCCAAAAGAAATGAGCTTGAGGATCTGGGGGACTTCCAGCCTATCACATTATGCAACACGATTAATAAAATATTCTCCAAGATTTTAGCAAATAGGCTTAAACATTTTTTACTGAAGTTAATTTCTAAAGAATAAACAAGATTTTTCCCTGGTAGATCTATTCTTGATGGCATCCTCACAATTAAAGAGACCATTCATCCTACTTTGAAAAATAAAGAGGCATGCATGTTTATGAAATTGGGTATACAAAAAATATATGATATGGTTGATTGGTGTTTTCTCTGCAAGGTCCTCAAAGCCTTTGGTTTCTCTCAGCAATGGATTAATCTAGTATTTAAATTTATTTCTACTCTTAAAATTTATATTCTCATTAAAGGGACGTTTGAAGTTTTCTTTGAAATATCAAGAGGTCTAAGGCAAGAAGACCCATTATCTCCTTCCCTTTTTATCATTATGGCAGAAGCGTTTGGGAGAGTGATATCAAAAGCCTATCATAATCAAGAAATATTTGGTGTCACTATGGCTAGTAATATACCCAATATCATGCATCAACAATATGCAGATGACACAATTCTGCCTAGCAAGAGTACAGCTTCAGAAGCATTGGGTTTTAAGGCCATCATTAAGTCTTATATGGATGCCTCAGGCCAAAAAGTGAATGAAAAAAAATTAGATTTATATTTTCTAAATACTAAAATAGAAATGGAAGACCATATCTACAAGATAATGGGTTATAGAAGAGGTCAGTTTTCGTGCAAATATCTAGGAATTTCTTTATAAAAGGGCTCAAAATCCAGTAAGATTTGGCATAACACTCTTGACAAGTTGGATGCGAGGATTGGAAGCTAGAAAGATAAATGGATGTCAAAAGTAGGAAAGATCACTATGATTAGTTATGTCCTTTCTACCATTCTAACCTTTCCTCTTTCCTAACTTACCTTCTCTAAAAGTTCACTATTGAAATTTGAAGCCAAACTTAGGAATTTTCTATGGAAAGATTGTGAAGAAGATAGAAAATTGGCACTCATCAAATGAGAGAACATATGCAAACCCAAGGATATGGGGGGTTTAGGGATTAAGAATCTTCAATGGAAAATGAAGCTTAAGGTGCAAAATTAATTTGGCATCTTTGTAAAGAAAGAGAACAAAAGTGGGCTAAGATATTTTATAACAAATACCTTAATTCGAATGATCCTTTGTTATTATTCAAAATGATAAATTTACCTAAAGGGTCTGAAAGCTGGAATTTTATGATGAGATGTCTGCCTTTAATCTATAACTTTCTCACATGGGATGTGGGTCTGGGTGATAAAGCCTTATTTTGGGATGACTCTTAGGATAGACTTCCCCCGATTACTGCTAGTCCCTTCCCTAAGGATCTCAAAGATAAATTGGTTTTAGTATGGGGGGATAAAGTTGGTAATTATAAGACTAAAATTTCTTTGGAAGGTACCCATCGATGGGTTTGGAGATCTTGGGAAGGGATGGGGTTAGACTCTTTATCCATTGAGGCTTATGAGAAGATTCTGTTAGCCAAGAAGATTAAGCAAGTAGAAAGGAAGGAAAGATGAACTTATTTGGGCTGCCTCAAATGAGGAAGATATAATGGTTTGATTCATTCTCAAAGATGGAGCAAAATTGAAATTCCTCTCAAACTTTGTTGGGATACAACTTGTCTTCCTAAGGTAGCCTTCTTTTTATGGCTAGCATTCTAAAATAGAATCTTGACAACTGATAGATTATGTAAATTTGGCATTTAAGATCCTTCAAGGTGTGTGCTATGTAAACATAATAGAAAGAACATGGATCATCTATTATATAGATGTCCTTTTGCCCAGGACTATTGGGACTGGCTTAAATGCAGGTTAGGATGGTCAACACCTATGTCAGAATCTTTCATAGATTTCCTTAAAGCTTGACCTACAAGTATGATTAAAGGAATATATAATAAACTATGGAATATATGCCCCTCTATTGTGGCTTGGGAGATCTAGAAGGAGAGAAGCTATCATATTTTTTGTGAAGTTGAATTGAAATTAGAAGAGTTACTATCAAAGATAGAGGCTTGTATAGTGGAAATGATGATTTCCCATCTCAAAAAATCCATGAAAGAGGAAGGTTCTTTCTCTATTTGGGATGGTATAATGAAGAAGAATTGGACCAACCTGATTAATTTACCTCTTGTATACTTTAAGAAAAGCAAGGAGGATAGGGATAGGCATAGATGGGCACCGCCCCCAAATGGATGCTTTAAACTCAATTTTGATGACATTGCTAGAGGTAATCCTGGTGTGGTGGGTATAGGTTGTATCATTAATGATGATATAGGTAAGTGGGTAGCAAACAAAGCTTTGTGCATTATGCCTACCTCTAATAACTTGGCAGAGCTAGAAGCATTAGACAAGGGTTTCCAATTATGTAATGAATTAGGTTTGAATAGGGTCATCATAGAAGGTGATTCTTAGATAATCCTAAATGCGGTTAGGAAGCGTGTTACCCCCAATTGGGTCTTGCATTTGAAATTAAGAAAATTTCTAGATTTATAATGATGGATAATTTATCTTGCCCTAGTGAGATTGTCCTTATAGGCTTTTCTCTCTTTCCTTTATTAGGCTAATATATCCTAGTTTGTTCTTTGTAATTTTTTAATATTTTTAATTTGGTTAGGTCTTGGCCTTAGTATGTAGAGAGGTCTCCTTGGTTGAGGTTTTTTATGCTTTTATGTCAGTGTTTTGGGATTTGGATATGAGCTCATCATATCCCTCCATTTTCCTATCATTAGGAATGGTGGCTTTCTCTTGATCTTTGTTTCTTTGTCATGATTTTGGGGCTATGATAATAGCATTATGGATTTTTCCCATGACTAGGATGGTTATGATTAGGAAAATGAGGTCATGCTAGGCTGCACTTCTAGAGGGTTCTCCTGTTGTTTTTATTGGAGTCTTTTTCCCTGTATACTATTTGATTGAGATTGGTGAACATGGATTTAAATGTTTATGTCTTCCATACCACTGAATCCCACACCATGGCATTTTGTGGTAATGTCAAACTAGAATAGTGGAATTAAATTTTGAATCCTACGGACGACATGGCAAGAATTGCAATTAGCAAAGCAATTGGGGAGGGGGTATTTGATTAGATGTTTACATGGAGAACCAACAGTGACATAATTGGTTCATTCATTGGATGTATGGTGAGGGAAAAGGTGAACTCTAATGATACCATTCATCTTTGCCACAACATTTTTGACCCCACATGGAAGAAGGGGTTAGAACAAGCAGTCTTTAGTATTGATGACAAATTGAGGATCCCACTACTAGAGAAGTACATGGAATTCCCACCAGGATCACCAAAGCTAAGGGTCATTTTCCACCATCCATCCTTAATTATTTGAGAAAATTATGCCTTTTACAGGGAATGGCCCAAAATAGAGGCCAGTATCCATTTCCTTCTTCATTGGAGGGGCATCATGGAAGAGGAGAATAAAGACCGGTTAGTCAATTACCTAAAAGTAGTTAATCCTTACATTTAGCCTAGGGTTACCTTTGAGGATCTTGAAGCCCTAAATTTATGCATGCCAAATGCAGAAAAGACTAGTAGGGCTAAATTTGATTTCAAATTTCCCCCTAATTTTCAAGTAGAGAACCCTAACGACATTTTTGATATCATTATGGTATACAAGAAATAAGCCATGTTTACTATTTAGGTGGATAATATATTGAGGCTTGTAACACTCAGATCAATATGGTGTTAGGGTTGGAATTTTCTATATAGCTTCATGTACAGTTTTGATTTGTACTGGTAGGTTTATGTCTATGTTTGTAGTAGATTATAGATGGAAGTTTGTATATAGCTCTTTCTATCAATATGGACACACTAGATCCTTTAATTTCTAATGGACAATGTAACGAAGACTTGTTATATGGTTTATATGAATAGTATTGGTTAATATATAATGATATGGGTATTACCTTTATGTGTTGGGTTCTTGGTTAAGATTAGATGGTATGACAACTAGATAGCAGATGGTGGTTATTTTGATTAATGCTAGAGCTAGTTTCCTTTACTTTGGTTGTTGGTTTATTAGACTGATAGCATTTATGGATGTCAGGTAATAACTTTGCTAATCTAATCTCTGTGTGTCAGGTCCCTATTTATTCAAATTTATTAGGCGTAATCTCTATGCTACCATGATAAATTGTTGTAGATGGTAGCTAGACATATGATGGTAGTTTTAGACTTGTGAACCTCTATATTTTGAGGTATTCTTTACTAGTTATCTGATATCAGCCTCTTAGTTGGAATTTAATCGCTAAAATTGAGCCTCCATTTTTTCATATTATTGATTAGTTGTTAGGGACTGATCTAGATTAGTTCTCTGTGACTAGGCCCTAGATGTATGAACTATTGAGTCTCTTTATGTAATTAATTAGATCTAGTAACTCTTAGCCTAATTGGCGTAGGTATCCATCAATCCAAATTGACAGAGACTCTAAGGTGATGTGGGTTCCTAATGAGTAGGCTGCTATGTATGTTTGGGTAAGATGTAGTCAGTTATAATAAGTATGATAAGGCTAAGATAGCTTGATCATGATATTGGAATCATCAATTTTGGTGCTCTAGTTTTGATCTAACTAAGTCTCTGTACTGTTCCTTCTCTACTTATTTCTAAAGGCTAGCAACTTTGTTGGGTATTTCCTTGGCAAGGGGCTTGTATAATCTAATTCTTAGTTTTAAGGTCGTTGATAGCTTAGGCTTTGCTAATCTAGATTAAACTGGATTAAATGAGGTGTTTAGTAGAGTGAGTATTCTAGATATCAGATAACTTTTATTCCTCTCTTTTAACCTACGTGATTATGAGACGGTATAGTTTACTTATGGTTGTATTTCAAATTAGGATAACTGCTGGTGATTAATCATTTAAAAGTATTATTTTTCTCTAACCTTGTTTATTGAATATATTATAGAAGGGACTATTTATCAACATCAAAATGAGAAGTTAGTCAGCAAGGTGAATGTGTACCTATATTGAAGTACCTAAGTGGATTTTGACAAAGCATATGCGCCAATTTATTGGAATTATGTAATTAATCTAGGGTTCATTCCCAATCTTTTGTATATCTATTGGATATTTGGTGTTGTTATTATTGGTGACTAGGGTATTCCCCTTTAAAATGTAATAATAAAGGACACTTGTCCCGGGCTAGACTAGAGGTTTTCTTCTCCGTTCTTTCCTACTAGTGCCCATTTCAATAGAGACAACTGATGTACTTTTATCTTTTATGTTAATAAAATTATCAAGGTCTTGGTCATTTACCGATCAATAATAATAATAATTAATAATTTTATTTAACTATTTAATTCAATATTTAATATTTAATTATAAATCATAATTACTATAATTTTATTATCAAGTACCATGCAATGAGTATAAAATAAATTTATTTAAAAATAATAAAAATTTATTTAATAAGATTTAAATGTATTTTTTATAAAATAATATTTAAATAGAAGTTACCTTTTAAATAAAAGATAAGATAAAAAATTATGATATTCAAAAGGCAATGATAAGAGCATAATGATGTGCTCATTTTTTAAATATATATGTTCAAATTTTAAAATTTATAAAGATTTATGTTGCTATATTTTTATTTTGTTTAACTATATTATTATTATTATTTTAAATGGTTTTAAAATAAAAGGAGTCAATTGTTTTCAAGAGTTCAATTTAAAAATGAATTGTTCTTACTTATATTTTATGATTTAAACAACTTTGTAAAAAATAAAGCATATTTATTTTTTAATTATTGTGAAATATAGTTGTAGCTTTCTCCAACAAATCCTAATTCAAATTCAATTGAAAGTCATAGTTTTAACTATTAAAAAAAGTAACACCTCAAAAGTCAGGGAAGTTGTAGCTTTTGGTCATAAATGAAAATGTGGGCTTACAATCCATCATCCTACCTGTCTTCTTTTGATTTTAGAACCCCAACAAGTTAGTTATAGATGTTAATCTTACAATACAACTTCACAATGTTTAAAAACCTAATGGTTTATATGTATTCAATTCAAGATCTAACAAATTAGTTATTAACATATTTCATAGCTTTAAAAAACTTACATGTTTTGGAGTCCACAAAGAGCTTATCTTACCATTTTTGTTTTTGTGCAACTTGCAAAATTACTGCATATACATTTTAAAGCTTTTCATTTTGGCATTTGTTTGATATTTTCTAGCATTTGAAGGCCTAAACATTCTTGCATTGTAATATCTGTAGTAAACATTTGATTATCAACACAAAATTTTAAAAAATTATTTCATGATAAATTTAGAGAGATAAACTAAAAACAAGACACCATAGACCATCACTTAACCTACATATGGAAGCCTTGTAATCTCTTACTATTTCAATCCCTACAATCAAGTTTCTTGTCACTCGAACCCTACAATTTATCCAAAAAAGAAATAAAATGGAGCGGGATTCTTAAACAACTAGTTTGAATTTCTATTGAGTGGGAGTTTCAAATAAAGATTTTTTAATTTATGCTGGCATTTGCCATTGTTTATCTGTTAACTTGTTGGATGTCCCCTATTTCGATGGATTGTTTTCATGCATGTATGTGATACATAGTCTTAAGCATGCTCTACATGTTGTTTTTTCTTTAAAGGATAGCTACAACAAGCTATTTCAAACCTTTGAGTCTCTTAGTAGAACTTCTCTCTTGCCTAATTATCTAATTTTAGTAGCAAGTTATTTCTTGTTAAACCTCATTTGTTTCCTAGGAAAATCTCTTCTCATTGCCTATGAATTTAAATGACTAATATGGCACTAAGTTAGGATAACAATGGTCTCCAAGTAGTTTTGGATTTGAGGGCAGAAATTAATTATTTTATGGCTATGTTTCATTCTCTTGATCTGCATTTTCTTTTCCTTTCATAGCTTTTGCTCAATGTTATCTTCTCCTCACTTTACTCCAGCACATTGAATGTGTTTTCAGCCATTGTGAAGTATTTTGTAGTAGTTTCTGCGCTTCTCTTTGTTCATTCTACCTAATTCATGGTTTTGACCATTTGAAATGAATTAATTTATTATTCAACTAAGTATTCATTACTAGATCATGGAATATGCATTGCCCAATTAATAGTAATGATTGTGATGTTTCACATATGATCTCTTTGGTGATTTTACCTCTATCTATTTATGTATTCATAGATGCACTGCCCATTATAGAATTTTATATTTCAATTTAAAACCATTTCATGGCTTAGCTTAAGAAGCAATTCATTATAATTCAATATTCATATGCAAGCTTTAAAAATTGTAGACTTATTTCTCCAAAAAGGAACGTCATTATGGTATTATTTGTCAAATATTGGTTGGGATTTAGTTCATGTACTCTCTTTGATTACAAAGATATATTGAGAGATGATTCAACTTTATGTGCTATTAGAAAATATCATTTTGGCATCATCAATTAGATATTGATTGTAATTTTGTTCTTGACATTGACATTAGTAAAAAAAATGTTTTACTTGTTTCCTAAGCTTTATGACGGCTTGTTTGACGCACCCACAAAGTATAATTTATTCTACTATACAACATATGCGAACAAATATGATATGATCAAAACTTCTGAAAACTTTCTAATTGCACAAATATTGCTAAAACCATGATATATCATGACTCTAAACTAGAAGCAACTTTACTAAGCATAAATTTGGCCATGATTTTTTTTGAAAATTCCACTAATTTTCAGCTCAAAAAATTACACCATTGTGCATCATATTTCACATCACCAATGAAATAACTATTAATAATTAAATAAAATACACATTGTTAGGGTATTTAGAGCATCTACAGTTTTGTTGTAAGGCTTTAGATAAATTAATGATTCATGCAAAATAACTAAATTATAAGAAACATTAAATTTATGTTTCATAAATTATAAATCCATTAATGTTGCAGCCAAAAATATTTAATTTTAATATTGTAATTACAATTAGTACAAAAATTCAAGTAAGTCACTGGAAAAGTATGTGGTCAAAGAGTATTGGATTACAATTACAAATATCTAAGATAGTTGAAGTTATATGAATTCTATATCTAATTTTTATAATATAATTATTAAATACAAGGCTGCAATAGAATTTCTATAACATATATAAATCTTATTTTATAATATAGAACTTAATTATTAAGTATTTACATTAGTTTTTAAACAAAGATTAACTCCATCAAAGGGGTATGATGCATTCATTCTAATTGTGTAATTATTTTTCATTCATTTACAAGTTTTATATATGTATGTATGTACATGTATGTATGTATGTACACACACACACACACACACACACACACACACATATTTATGTATATACATATATATGTATATATGTGTATATATGTACATAAATATATATATATATATATATATATATATATATATATATATATATATATATATTTATGTATATACATATATATGTATATATGTGTATATATACATAAATATATATGCACATATATATATATATATATATATATATGTATATATGTATATATATATATGTATATATGTATATATGTATATATATATATATGTATATATGTATATATATATATATATTTATGTATATATATATATATATATATTTATGTATATACATATATATGTATATATGTACATACATACATACATACATACATACATACATATATACATACTTACACACACACACACACACACACACACACACACGTGATTCTATGTAAATTTACTAAATACTAAAATCAAAAATATGATTGATATATGAACAAAATCTATGTGAATCTTAACAAAATAATTATATAAAATATTTTAATTATTTATACTATTATTTAATCTAAAATTATTAATAAAATAACATTCTTCTATCATTTAAAAAATCTAAAAATTATCAACAATATAATTCAAAACTATTGGACAAGTACTAGCCACTACGTGGCACTTGTTAACTATGTATTGTTTGATTTAAAATAAGGTTAAAATAAATTTCATTTAGAATTTGATATGACATCAAAGTAAAAGACAAAATATAATACAAACATTATTAGAGCTTATATGTCTAGAAAAAAATCATGTTGGTTCTAATTGTAAATTTAAGTTATCTCATTTCATAACACAGAAAGTTGTTTGTTTTAAAGATTTGGAATGATTTACACCCAAAAAGAAAAAGAAAGTGCATGGTTGTATAATATTTATTTCTATATTTCATTAATTTTACAATTATAAAGATGAAACCAAAGCGATGAAAAAATAAACCTTAGAATAGAAATGTTATTTACATTAAAAAAATATAGAAATATTTCATTTATATCTAGATTTTACTTCTAAATTGATTGACGATTTTTTTTTTAAATATAAAAACTACTAAAACTTTAATAAATAATAAAAATGTTTTTTATATACAAGCAAATTAATTTTTACACTTTATTCAATTTCACAATTATAGAGATAGTGTATATATTTAAAGTCAATTAATTTGTATTAATGTCATCATAATAATAAAAATATAAGCATCTATCCACCTACATTATAAGAATCAATGGTTTATAGTTTTTTTAAATTATCCAAATTGAAGCAATACAAATGGTGACATAATCATATGTCTTTTCCATATAAATTTTCTTTCATTGATTATAAATTTAACTATTATTAATTATTAATTGACTATTTAAATATTAAAAATCATCACAATTCTAACCATAATGCTAAACCTTAACGTTAACCACAATCCTAACTCTAAACCCTAATTTAAATTGATCTTAATCCTCACAACTATAGTAAACTATATTATATTAATGCTAACGATAACCATAATCCCAATTCTAACTATAATCATAATCCCCAGCCCTAACGTAGATCCTAATCCAAACCCTAACAATAATGTAAACCCTAACTATAATATGAACCTTAGCTGTGGTATGAAATTAAACATAATGTGAACCCTAACCTAATTTTAGGTTTTGTATGGATTGAAAATTTTATTCACTTATCAATTTATTTAGGTGTCTTAATCAATTAATCACTAATCTAACATTGACCTTTATTAAATGATAACTAAAAATTTAACTCTAACCCTAACAATATTTGAGCTCTCAATGCCTTCCAAAATCCCAATATTCCTAAATGGTAAATCATAATCCTAACAGTTATCTATATACATAACTATAATACCAATTATAATCCTAACCCCATTTCTAATATATCTACAATCTAAATTATACATTTAAAACTAGACCTAACCCTAACCATAATACTCATAATACTAATTGTGATGCAAAGCCTTTCCCTAACCAAAATTCTAACACTAACCCATCCCAACAATAAAAAAACCCTAAACATAAACAAAATACTAATCCCCATCATAATAGTAACCATGATGTGAATGGTTACCCCCACCATAATTTTAACCCTAAATCATAAACTTAATCTTTATTTTTAAAAATGAAACATAGTGAATTCTAATTGGTATATGAAAACTCACTTAATCACTTGTTAAAGTGAGCAATTCAAAAAATGATACAATGGTACTTAGCCTATCGGCAAGTATTAATAAGAGTGGTTTTAGATTTATTGTGCATGATTTATTAAATAAATAATTTTATTTATTTTACTTAAACATTGAAAATACAATTTCATTATTATATTTCTTACTTTGCATAAACGTCGAACAACGTGTCCTTAAAATCCTTAAAAGCTACCTAAAAATCTGAAGAAACTAGTGGTTGTGGAATGTGCGTGTATAAGACCCCAATTGTTTTAGCTAATGAGATAGCTCTAAATTAGTTTTCTTAATTTATAAATGTAACAAATGTTACATGAAATTGTTTACAATAATACTATGGCTACAACAAGTACTAAAAATTCATAGATACATAACCTAAATGAAAAATAGATTGTTAACAATCATATTTCCACCC
This sequence comes from Cupressus sempervirens, assembly GCA_028749045.1. Lineage (NCBI taxonomy): Eukaryota > Viridiplantae > Streptophyta > Pinopsida > Cupressales > Cupressaceae > Cupressus > Cupressus sempervirens. The sequence continues at coordinate 603,010,601 of CM053787.1, forward strand.
TCAAATTGAATTATGAGTCATTCTATGCATCTTTATAACAATTATAAACCAAAATTTCCTTAAGTGAATTTTTATTAATCCTATATAATATTTTGGGATAGGCTAATCTATATTCAAAATGCACTAAAGACAAAACAAAGTCAAACTTTATTTTTTTCTAGATTCACAAAAATGTAGTGATTGTTTTTCCTTTTTTTTTTTGGTTTTCGACTGCAAACTATGTGGATCATGAAGATCAAATGCTGAAATTTTCAGAAAAATCAATGACGTTTTCAATTTTTTGAAAATTGATCGACTGTACAATTTGAATGGAGGATAGCCATGCCAAAATATTTTAGTACACATGTACCAACTAATGCATATTTGCTACTAATTGATGTGAGATGAACTCTTGCCTATAATTTTAGGTGTTTTCAAACTGAATCAAAACTTTTACTTCCCAACATTTAGAAGTGTCCATTCTAAAGTTATTTGAGTGTGACATCTAAGACATTGCAACACATATTTCCATTGTTCAATTATTTTCTATCCTCACTGCTTTAGATTCCTATATTTTGATTATTCATTGCAAACCTACTTTAGATCACATGAATTACCCATAAGTAAGAATTGAAATCAGAAACTAAATGGGGAATGCTAAAACCTTAAACTAGATGCACATTACATTTCTTCTTTAATCATTAATGAATCACCACCAATAAATTTATTTATTTATTGAACTAACCAATAGATATAACTTCCTCAATATGAGTAATTCATATTAAGTGAATCTTGTGAACTTCTAAAACATTTTATCATAAATGTACTTGCATCTATTTCTAATGTATATTAAAGTGATGGTTATAATGCATTCATGTTAAATTGGCTATTACCAATCAATTTTACATCTTTAGAAGTGATCAGGAGTCTTTGCTTCCTTAATATTAGTTATTCATATTAAGTGAACCTTTTTGAACTAAAAATATATTTTTGTATATACATTTAACATCTTTTGTAATGGAAATTGAAGTGATACTTACATCTTCATTTGTGGAAAAATAATTATTACTAAGTTCAAATCTTTAGAGCTAATCATTAGCTCTCATTTCCTTAATATTAGGGGGGTTTGTATTGAGTGTATATTTGAACTTATAAAAGTGATACCTCCATCCTCGTCTATGGCAATCAATTTTAGTTAGCTTTGGAGTCTATTATGAACCATTGCTTCATTGTAGTTAGTGATTCATATTGAATTTTTTGAAGTTATAAAATACTTTAGTACACATATTAACACTTATGTATAATGAAATTGAAATTGCATTTACATTCTACTCTATAACATCTTAATTGTTATCTACAATTCTAAGTATCTTCCTAAATATTAATGATACATGAAATTATCTTCTAAAAAGCTTTAATACAAATTCACTTATTTCTAATTAAAAAATAATAAAAAAATTTTACATCTAAAATCATTTACCATACCACTATTAGAATGTCAATCTCAACTTTTTCAAGGATGACATCTCACAAAATTTACTCTTGTCAAAATAGTGCAACTTAGATTTCCATTGTTTAATTATTTCATTTTCTCGAAGATTAAAGAAGGCCTATAAGATTTGCAATGTTGAACAAAGTGACAACTATTTCCTCTCTTAATTATTAATGAGTTCCTACTAATCTTTTTTAATAGAATAAACTAAGAACTATTGTATTCTTGAAATTAGTGATTCATGTTAAGGGAATCTTATGAATGCAATGACCCCATCTTTTAGCCTTCACGTTCTCCAAATTCTAAGTGGGGCATAAAAGGAAATTAAATTAATTTCTTATAAAGTCATTAAATAAATTAAAATTAAAAATTAAAAGGTGACTTTATATTTAATTAATTTAATTAATTATTGTATTACAAGGGAGAAGCTTCTAGAGTGTGTATTAATTATTGGAAAGCTGGAAGCCTCTAATAATTTAATTTTCTAGGATTACAATTAATTATTGTATTGCAAGGGAGGAGTTTCTAGAGAGTGCATTAATTATTGGAAGGGGGAAGCTTCTAGCACTTGCAATTAATTAATTTTTTAGTTCCTTCTAGAAGAGTGAAGGAAAAAGATAAATAGGGGTGAGAGTCTCATTGTTTAGTGTCGTGCCTGACCCTACTTCTTCCTATTTCTCTGTATTCCCTTCAGATGTTGTTTTTGACACAAGTTCTGTGGCTATGAGATTTTATATTTTGGGTACTATTTTGTTATATCAGATAAGTTAGTTTTGGTTTGATGAGATACATATATTTTGGATACTTCTTTTGTATTTCATTTGGACTATTTTCGGGTTTATAGCTGATCAGTTTTAGTTCTAATGTTGATTTTGAAATACATCACTTGATCTCTAAACTGAATCAGGTTTTGATTAGAATTAATGTTTTCATGGAATTCGTGTTACATGATGGTAATTGTAGGATTTCTAGTTATGGCTATACTTGTGAAAATCAGAATTGGTATCTTCATGTTGATCTGGTATAACTGATGTGTTGGAACATTTGAATTTTATATTCTTTTGCAGATATATTATATTGTAAGCATCATGTTAAAAGGATGTTTGTAAAACTCTTTTGTTTTTTTATGTAACTGTGTATATGTTTACGTAAATGTTAGTCATTATCTTATTGATGAAAAGTATACATATCTGGTACATATATGACAAATTCATTTAGGTGTTATTAGGAATTTCTCAAGTATATTGCTATCTTTATTATTTTTGAGAAATTCATTTCATGCCTTTAAGTTCTTGACTTGTGGATATATTTATATTTAGGGATAATTTGATAAGTCACACACTAGAATTCATATAAATATAGGTATGAGATTTTCGTACATATATTTTCATAAACTCAAGTGTGGAGTGATGGTTTTGGGAGTTTTCAATGTTTAATACCAATGGCAATAAACATGGGAGGTAATTGTGTTATGCATTTATTATATATTTATTTGAATTAAAAAAAAATACCATTCACCCTAAAAACCCTAGAGGGTTTCGCATGATTTGAATAGGTAAAAATGTTTATTGTTTCTTGAGGCCAAAATGGCGAAGGCTATAAGGAAAGCCGTATGCACAACTCTTTGGGAACTGCAGATTTATTAATTGCTCTTTAAAGGAGGCTTTACTATCCTTGATGGAATGTCGGCCATTGCTGTTTGTAAAGAGGATTTCAATGGTTATGACCTGAATTTGGGCCTTTTTCCTCTAACACTTGGATGTTGTTGTTGGGTTTCTGGCAAGATGTGGGGTTTTTGTTGGAAGGGTTTCTTGCTTATGTATTAGAGAAAAAGGGAACTCGATGGAAGTTTTATTGCGGTTGGAAATTGGTTTCAGTGTTTTGCATTGTGGAGATTTTGTTCTGATTGGGGCTTGGAGTCGAGCAAAAATTTGGAGCTTTGTGTTGAACATTTTTCTTCATCTGCTGAGTTTTGAGGTAGGGGGCAGTTCCTAACCTTTACCCTTTACTATTTTGGGTGTTAATTTTGTTCTAAGGAAATTGCGGGAGTTCAGTTTTAAGTTACTCTTGTCGATACCCAAGTGTGGGTATATGTAGGGTTGGACAAATGGAGTCGAGCTCTGCATGTATCCATATTTGGATATCGAGCAATATGAGTTTTCAATCATTGTGTTTTGGATTTAGATGATTTTTTAAGAAGTATTATATGTATTCAGATTTGAGATGACTGTGGTCAACTGTGTGTTTCAATTTCTTTTGTTATATAGACATTTTGTCATATGAATGGCTTGTGATAAAAGAACACCGTTACTCTATGACATGGGTTTTACGATTTTGCAGTATCACCCAGATTTAATTTGAAGGCAATATGTGTTTGCGGTTTCGTAGATTTATGATTTAAGGGTTTTTGTGGTAGCATCATATAAACTATTTTGATGTTAGAGGCACTATCATTGTTTATAGAGGATTTTGAGTTTGGAGGAAAATAACTGAACTTGATTTTTGAAATATAGGCTTGGGTTTGAAGTGCAGTCTGACCCGCAGTGATAATATTAAAACACTGGTAGTAGAAACTTAGATGGAAATTTGAGTTGCAGAAACCAATCACTCAGTCTAAGTATTGTATCATTGTTTGGATTTATAAGTGGACATTTTGTCGAATAGTTTCACGATATGAGAGTTGACATTTGGTCATATATAAAGTTCGAAACATATAGAATGCTGCATCAGCATTTCTTGGTGTAGAATTATTATGACATAAAAGGCTATCTAACAGCCGATACTCTGTGTGAGTAGGCATTATGATTCAATTACTGTTTGGAATTTGTATGCTGTCGAGTTTTAGTTATCTTGCTACAATGAGATTTGGAACTGTGTGATGACATTATTTCATTAGCTAGATAAAACTAGAAGCATGTAGATGCATCAATTCAATAGTATACAACTGTTTAATACTGGTTTGAACTTTTTTTTCATTAGAAGATAGGTATATAAGCATATAAAAAAAATACTTTTTTTATGATAGTGAGATGACAGTCTTATGTTGTGAATTGGGTCATCGAGGGCAATATTGTATAATGTTTTTATTTGGTACTCGGGTTTAACAGTGGTGAATAGAGATAGATTATTATTATGTTCAGTAAATTTTGATAGATATTGAGTCATCACTCATTGTTGTTTTTGAGATGTTACTCGCAACTGAGTATGACAGTATTGATAAATGAAAACATTGGTTAACTTTGCTGATTCATTACCAAAGCAATTATCTATGAACAGCTAGGATGTACATTTTAGATTAAGAATGTTATATCCTAAATTATTTTTGAGTGTCAGGATGCTGAAATTCACTTTGCATATTGAGAATTATGTTCTAAATCGATTTTAAACATCACATCTTAATATGTTGTTGTGGTTATTTTGGTGGTGGCATATTGTCAAAACAGAGGTGTTACTTTTATAGACACTTGTTTATCTTAATATCTTAGTTAACGATCACTTGTTAAGATTTGGCTGTAATTAGTTTCTACTATGATTATAATGTGTTCTATTAGCATTATTGGATTGTTTGAGATTAGATGCTTAAGACAAAATTCTTTTATTATGTAAGATGAATTTCAGTTCTTAATAAAATGAAAGTAGTATATGAATTGAGGCAGATTTTGATACATGATTGATGATGTGAATATCATGTGCATTTTGATTCGTTGTCTTGGTCAGTTCGATGTTAAGTGTAGATGATTAGGTCAGCAGGGAATTAAGAGTATAGTATGAAGATTTTGTAAGCATCGTTGAGCTGTGCAACAGTTCAATTGTATCTATGCAATCTTGATATTATAGGTTTTAATCCTGTTGATGTAATTATCCATATTTACCTTTGAACTTGTCAGTATAAGATGTGTTACAGATGGTTTTAAGGATGTAGTATCATGTTGTAAACTGATTTTATAATTGCCGCATGTTCATTCTTAGTATATCTATTTGATGTGTATTTTTAAGGATATCTGTGATGAACGAATATTGAGGTGGCTGAATTTGGTTTATCCTATTCAGTTTATTAATTCAGTGATAACATCAAAATAAATTGGGTGGGTTAATTTCACATAAAAGATAAATAGCCTTACCTATGACTTAAACCTATATGGTTAAGTACGGAGAAAAGGCATGTCTCTATTCTATCAATGACAAGTAAAATAGAGAATACCGTTATGTGATGATTATGAGCATACCATATTTGGATGCAAAAACTTAGTGCCATAACGATGACACCTCAGAATATATATGGTTCATTTATGAGTTATTCTTAGTGCGAGTTTAATTTTTGCAATGAAAAGTAATTGTTTACTTTTTACATATTATTATCAGGTTTCCACTATATTAGATGGATTAGAAATCTGCTTTTTGATATCTATATGTTGGTACTAAGATGTATGCGGATGGATTTCGCCTTTTAACTCAGTGTGTACTGAGCCCCTGTTTGTGTTATGTTGCATTCTGTGTGGTTTTCAGGTACTTCAAGATTCAAGTAACTAACCTAGATGTTTATTGAAGTTACTTCTAAATTAGCATTTAGGGTTCCTAGGTTGGACATAGGTGTCAAGAAATGAAATTGTATTTCATTATAGTTCTGAACTCTTTATGTATTCTTATTGTAATGAAAATGTATTTGGACAATATTCTCTTTCATTGGGGAATTTTTCTGTATAAGAGTGATTCAGTCCTTGTAATGGAACTTATGTTGAGATGATTTTATTTTAAAAAAAAAAAATTATTGTGTTTTTCGAATGGTGTTTTGTTTTAAATTCTTTTGGTTATGTCTTGTGTGGCATTACATTTAGCATCGGATGATTATGAATTACATATGATAATAGCTTGGATGTGTGTGTCACATATCTTTCTTGGAAATAGAGGACATTCATCCTCTCTTGTAACATTCTAGATGCTATTCCTTTGGGGTTTGGCCTTTGGAATACATTGCTTCGTACTTGATTTTATCATTTTGAGAACTAATATAATTTCAGCATCGGTTCAATCTTTAGTTTGCATAAAAAATCTATTTCAGTAGTTTTTTCAATTTTTGGGCATTTCTAGGGTGCCCATTACAGTGGTATCAGAGCTATAAGTCCTGCCATCCTGTAGAGATCTTAAGCATGTGACAAGGGCTTTATAATTTTTGCAATACCAGAGCAAGACAAGGTAGGAGTTCAGACTTGCAAAATGAACAGGGTAGTTCATCCATGCAGAGGGACATACAATATAATCATACCAACACAGACGAGATATTCTTTGAACAAGATAGCAATATGGGTGATCAAGATGATAGGAATACCGATCTAGATCAAGAAAATGCAATGTTTAGGTTATTTGATACATTAGAGGAGGGGTAGCATATGCAACAAGAGCAGAGTAGGTGAATGGATATGATGTTGCAGCTTATGGCTAGATAGATGGGCATCAATATTAATCCAAGTGATGACAACAACGGAAACAACAATAATAGAGGCAATGATAATGGAGGTCGAGACAACATTAATGGTAATAATGGACATGACAACAATGGGAATGAGGCTAATAACTTTAGATATGTTGCATGCCCAGCTCAAATAGTAAGCTCGAGACCTCTTCTACCCACCTTTCCACCCAGAGATTCAGTTCAACCAGTTAATGAACCGTAGATTAAGGAGTTATAGGATCAGTTCAGAAGGGATTGGGAGGCTAGTGAACTAAAGTTCTAGGCAAACATTTCTCTCAAAGATTACTTGGACTTGAGGCTGAGACACATGCCTCGATCACGAGGAAGAAGTCAAAATCTTAAGCTGAGAAAGAAAGTTGGGAAACTTTCTTTACCTTATTATGATGCTTTAGGGAAGATGACCCCACGAGCTTGGGTGTAGAAGATGGATACATACTTGCAACTGAATCCTATGCCTGAAGAGGAGGCTATAAAGTATGTGGCTATTCACTTGGATGGACTAGCACATGAGTGGTGGTACCATGGCATGGTAGCCTTGAGACATAATCAAATCACATCTTATGAGGAGTTCGCAAAGAATCTCATAGAGAGATTTTATACTAGGGATTTTGAATTACAATTTAAGGACTTGGCACAACTCAAGCAGTGGGGATCAGTTGAGATGTATATCAATGAGTTTCAGAGGTTAGTTTTCTTGGTCACAAATATTTCAAAGAGGAGGTTGCTAGTGTTGTTTAGGGATGGACTCTCAAAACCCTTGCAAGGATGGGTTAAGGGGCATGACTGAGCTACATTGCAGGAGGCTACTAAAAAGGCTTGTGACTTAGCACCTTCTTCATTAAGGAGTAGATCTCAGCATAGGGATTCTTATATGAAAAAGGACAAGGAGAAGGATAAAAAAAATTTCACAAGGATGCTCAACCAAAAAGAGATAAGTTGGATAATGACACCTTGAATGATTTGAGAAAGAAGAAGTTATGTTTTCACTACAGAGAGCCTTGGGATTTATCTCATAAGTGTCCTCTCAAGGCTAAGGAAAATCAAATGGAGTATTTCTTAGCAAAAAAGTCACAGTCAGAGAGGGAGGATCAGCACTCTGATTTAGATGAGGATAGCACTACAGAGGAGAGCAGCATTCCTAATAATGAGAAGTCATTAGCATGATTAACAAGGACTCGGAAGGCAATCAAATTTAAGGTCAAAGGTACTATCCAAGGGTAGAAAGTGATCCCACTTATTGACATTGGGGCTACACTTAAATTTATAGATACACAATTGGTAGCCAAGAGAGATCTATGGACTAAGGAGCATGCCTGATTTAGAGTTAAGGTAGCTAATGGTGACAAACTATTATGCATTCGAAAGATATCTAATCTTCACATTAGGTTTGGAGATGGCTATGAGTTGGAAGATGAGTTCTATGTGGTAGACATGGGAGACTATGATGTCATCCTCGGTAGGGCATGGATGCCCACGCTAGTAGAGTTCACAATTAACCTAGCGAAATTGGAGATGAAGTTTCAGCATGAGGGAAGAACTATTGTATTTAGAGGACTTTCAGATGGGAGTTGCAAAGTAGTTTCCTTGAGGAGAATGTAGAGACTTTTTTGGCATAATAACATAGAGTGGGCAAGAGAATGTTTCGCTATGCCAACTTCACAAGAGCCACAAGTGAAGAGTCATCCACCAAATAACCAGGACATACTTGATAGGCACACTAAGGTATCTCGCAAGATTCTACATGGGGTTCCTCATGACAAGGGGATAGAGCATGTTATTGAGCTCGAGGAGGGAGCCAAACTAGTCATGATTACTTCCTATCATCATCCTAAGAAACATAAGGATGAGATAGAGAAGGAAATTAAGGAGTTGCTGGAAATAGGGCATATCAGGCCTAGTAAGAACCCTTTTGCTTTAGTAGTAGTGTTGGTAAAGAAGAAGGTTGGGATGATGTGCATGTGCATCGATTATAAGGAATTAAATAAGAAGAGCATTAAGAACAGATAGCCCATCCCATGAATAGATGAGTTGATTGATGAGTTACATGGTGCATGTTTTCTTACAAAGATTGATCTACGGTCAGGGTATCATCAGATCAGGATGAGGGAGTAGGACATTGAGAAGATAGTTTTTCGGTATCACTATGGCCACTTTGAGTTTTTGGTTATGCCTTTTGGGCTAACCAATGCCCCTTCTACGTTCCAAAGTTACATGAATCAGGTTTTCAGGGAGCAGCTTAGGAGATTTGTCTTGACTTTCTTTGATGACATTTTAGTCTTTAGTAAGACTTGGGAGGAGCATTTACAACATCTTGAGATGGTGATGTCCACTTTGGAGAAAGAGATAATGTATGCCAAGGAATCTAAGTGCAAGTTTGGGATGACTGAGCTACTATACCTTGGGCATATCATTAGTGCATATCCTAAAAAGATTAGGTCTATTGTTGATTGGCCTACTCCTACGAATCTTATGCAGCTTAAGGGATTCCTTGGTCGTTGTGGATTTTACAAGAGATTTGTTAAAATATTTTCACATATTGTTGCACCCTTGACAGACCTTACTAGGAAAGGGGCCTTCACATGGATAGAGGTAGCTCAGAGAAGCTTCTATCATTTCAAGTAGGTGATGTCATCATATCTAGTACTAGCTCTACCAGATTTCACAAAGCCATTTGAGCTTCATTATGATGCGTTAGGAGATGGGATTGGGGTGGTCTTGATGTAGGAGAAGCATCCCATTGCTTTTGAGAGCAGGAAACTCCATGGAGTGGAGAGGAGCTATGCCATCTATGATCAAGAGTTGTTGGCTATAATGCATGCATTTGCTAAGTTTCAATCCTACCTAGTTGGGGGAAAGTTTGTTATCAAAACCAATCACAACAACATCAAATACTTCATGAGTCAACGTGATTTGAATGATAGACAACAGAAGTGGATTACGAAGTTACAGACCTATGACTTTGACATTGAGTTTGTCAAAGGTAAGAAGAATGTGGTGGTAGATGCTTTATCCTGGAGACCTCATATTCGTGCTCTAGCTGAGATTACAGGAGATTGGAGAAATAATATCATATAAGAGTATGTGAGGGACACTTGGTCTTCTGGAGTAATTCCTGGCACCATACATGATGATTGTTACATGGTGATGGATGAATTGATAAAGTTTTAGGGTAGGATATATTTGATTCCTTCATCACAGTTTAGGGAGGTAATATTGAAGGAATTTCATGATGCACCTACAGATGGACATCCAAGGGTCTTTAATACCTATGGGTAGATTTGTGAGTAGTTCACATGGAAAGGGCTCAAGGATGATGTTCAAAAGCATGTCAGGGAGTGTGCAATTTGCTAGCAGAATAAGGGAGAGCACACATATCTTGCAAGGTTTTTATAGCCTTTTCCCATTCCGGATAGGAAATGGGAAGTATTTATATGGACTTCATCACCAGGTTAACATGAGTACAAGGGAAAGATTGCATGTATGTGATAGTTGACCGGCTAACGAAGTTTGCTCACTTCTTTGCTATTCCATCCACTTACACATCAACACAGGTGGTTGATCTTTTCTTCAAAGAGATATTTCGGTTACATGGGCTACCTAGTTTCATTGTCAGTGATCAGGATAGTAAATTCATGAGTACTTTTTGGCAGGAGCTGTCTAGGTTGTGTGGTATAGATCTTACACGTAGCACTAGTTATCATCCACAGATAGATGGGCAGATAAAGATTGTGAATAAATGGGTGGAAGGATATCTGAGGAACTATGTGACTGCACAATAGAGGGCTTGGGTCAAATGGCTACATATGGGAGAGTATTGTTATAACACCACTTATCACATGTCCATTAAGATGACTCCATTCATGGCACTATACAATTATGAAGCACCTAGTTACATGGCTCTGGTTTTGGGGGATAGTAGAGTGCCCGAAGTAAAACATATCTTGCAGGATAGTTAGGATATTTTGAGGGTGCTCAAGGAGAATATATAGCAAGCCCAAAATCAGCAAAAATTGTATGTTGACCAGCACTAGATAGAGCGCAGTTTTGAGGTTGGGGATATGGTTTACCTGAGGCTACAACCATACAGATAGTCATCACTCAAGAAAAGTGGAGCGGAGAAGTTGAAGCCTAGGTTTTATGGCCCCTACAAAGTGATTCACAAGGTGGACAAGGTTGCTTATGAGATTGAGCTTCCAAAGGGTAGTTGGGTGCATAATGTGTTTCATGTGTCAAGGCTTAAGAAAGCCATTGTTCAAATAATTGTGCCTTTAGTAGAATTACCACCATTAGACGAGGAGGGAAAGCTCGTATTAATTCTTGAGGCTATTTTGGATACTAGGGAAAGGACTCTGCAAAGCAAGTTGATTAAAGAATATTTAGTCAAATGGAGATATCTACTAGAGGAATATGCTACTTGGGAGAGTGAGCAGGTGCTACAACAAACAGGACTGAGATTGCTTGAGGACAAGTAATTTCAAAAAGGGTGGATTGTAATGACCCCATCTTTTAGCCTTCACGTTCTCCAAAGTCTAAGTGGAGCATAAGAGAAAATTAAATTAATTTCTTATAAAATCATTAAATAAATTAAAATTAAAAATTAAAAGGTGACTTTATATTTAATTAATTTAATTAATTATTGTATTACAAGGGAGAAGCTTCTAGAGTGTGTATTAATTATTGGAAAGGTGGAAGCCTCTAATAATTTAATTATCTAGGATTACAATTAATTATTGTATTGCAAGGGAGGAGTTTCTAGAGAGTGTATTAATTATTGGAAGGGGGAAGCTTCTAGCACTTGCAATTAATTACTGTTTTCGTTCCTTCTAGAAGGGTGAAGGAAAAAGGACAAATAGGGGTGAGAGTCTCATTGTTTAGCATTGGATGATTGTGAATTGCATTTGATAAGAGCTTGGATGTGTAAGTCACATATCTTTCTTGGCAATAGAGGACATTCATCCTCTCTTGTAACATTCTAGACGTCATTCCCTTGGGGTTTGGCCTTTGGAATACACTGTTTTGTACTTGATTTTATCATTTTGAGAACTAATATAATTTCAACATCGGTTCAATCTTCAGTTTGCATAAAAGATCTATTTCAGCAGTTGGTTCAGTTTTTGGGCATTTCCAGGGTGCCCATTACAATAAATTTGTATAAAATTTTAATATATATGCTAATATCTATTTGTAATAGAGAAAAAAGTGATAGATAGATAACCTACATGATAGATAGATTGTTTACAATCATATTTCCACATTCAAACCGAAGTATAAAGTCATTCTAGGTATATTTAGAATAATCATAAACCAATATTTCCTTAATATTTCCCCCCTTCATCTTGTGAAGTCCAAATATGTTTAATATATTCTCTCAGCTAGCCCTATTATCCTCGACCACCTTAATATTTGTTGGAATCTATCCCTTGCCTAAGTTGAATGGAGGAATATCTTATCTAATCTTTGGACTCAACCCATTGAACCCAAGGTCTCTTGTTTTTTGTGGAGAATGTTGCTCCACAACTTGCCCTTTGAAAAGCCAAGGGGGAGCCTAATATCTGTTTTGTTTGCAGAAGGCCTGAATCTGTCTTTAATGGCTTTTTCCAATGTTTCTTTGCTCGAGAGGTATGGAATCTATTTGGTCTCAAACTCAATGGCAATTTCTCTTTTCATAATATTATTTTTGGGACAATCAGTGCTAACAATAAATGGTCTAACATGTTCTAGTCTATTATTTCCTCTATTACTCTATGGTTTCCATGGAAGTATAGGAATAATGACATTTTTCAGGGTAAAGGTAGATGCCTTACTGAGCCTCTGAGGAGACTCGTATTTGTTGATGTAGCCTTGCAGGTTACAACTGCCTTCAAGATTATAGAAAATCAGTTTCTCAAGCTGCTAAAGGATGAGAAATGTATATTGGAAAAGAAAGATTTAGCCCATAGTCATACCACCAAGAAAGATGTTGACGAATTAATATCCCATTGGCACACTTCATTCAGAAAGTTAAAGAGGAAGGAAACCAGAAGAGGAGCGTAGAGGAGGAAGATACACCTGTCAAATTCTTTGCACCCTCTGCAGTCCATCACTACCACAAATTCTAGTGAGGAAGATGAAGAATAAGAAATTTTAGATTTATAAAGTTTTGTCATTAGTTTTGATGTATATATTGTTGTAACTCTGTTGCAATCATAATGATTGTTGTTTTTGTTGTGTGATTGAATAAATCTTAGAAAACAAATGTTAAGAGTTTTTATTTTAATTTTATTTTTGTTGTTGTAATAGTATATTCCTGATATGCAGTAGTAGTAGTGATCTATATTAAGTGAATTTTACAGATCTCCAGAATATTTTAGTACACATGTGAAACGAACTCTTACCTATAATTTTGGGTATCCTCAAACTGAGTCAAAACTTTTACTTCCCAACATCTAGAAGTGTCCATTCCAGATTTATTTGAGAGTGACATTGCAACACAGATTTCCATTGTTCAATTATTTTCTATGCTCGCAATCCTATATTTTGATTATTCCTTGCAATCCTAGTTCCGATCACATCAATTGCCCACGGAGAATACTGAAACCTTAAAACATTCAGACTATGGTCAAAGAAATGTTGAAAGCAAATTGCATATAAAACTAGGCATTCAGATTAACTTCCCATTAGTATAATTACCAGACAGACATTCTTAACTTCTATGATCAGATCTCAATACAAATGCTTTTGGTTTCTCTTTGAAATGAAGCCAAAACAGGGTGGTCAAAATGGGCCAAAAAGACTCCTGGTCGCTCAAGCAGCCTCAGACTGGATCCTCCAAGTATGGCTTACAAACTTAATCTAATTATACCACCCACCTAAAACATCTGTCACAAAAATCACCTTCCATGCAAATCCCTAACTACTCTACCACAAACGTCATTCTCTACTCTACTCTGATGTTTCTGTCTTCACTTCTTCCTCTTCAGCAGCAGGTGTCGCAACTTCTGCTGCAGAAACAGATGTTTCCTCAGCAGCACGGGTTTCTTCCTTCTCCACAGGAGTTTCAGCAGCAGCAGCAGCAGGGGTTTCTTCTTCAGCAGGAGCAGGGGCTTCTTCTTTCTCCACAACTTCAGTTGGAGCCTCCTTTTCCTCACCTACTTCCTTAGAAACCTCCTTTTCTTCTATTTCTTCTTTGGCAACAGAGGATTCTTCTTCTGCTTCCTTTGCAGGTGTTGTTTCTTCCACCACATCTTTCACTTCCTCTGCTGGAGTTTCTTCCACCTCCTCTTCTTTTGCTTCCTCTGCTTTCTCCACTGCATCTGCTTTACAAGAGTTCAGCAATACATTCTTAAGCTTCCATAAATCATGATAATGGAACAATAGTTTTCTTCTTGAGATTTATGATCAGGTCAAGGAATACAAGAAAAGAAAATTCGAAAAAAAAAAATCCCATGTTTTAATCTTATTATGAAGATCAACCAGGGAAGTGATCCAAAACATCACTAAGAAATCTTGCACAGAGGGTGCTCTAACATTCACTAGATTAGCAATTTAAAAGATTAGATTTGCCAATTCTAATCTGGATTTTCTATTTAAAAGCTCAAAATTGTCCGTAACAAGTACCCTGTTCCACAAGGGGGGCTGATTCCTCTTCTTTTGGGCTCTCTTCCACAGTTTCAGCAGATGGGGCTTCAGCCTTCACGGGCACTTCTTCAGTTGCAGGGCTCACTTCAGCGGGCATGGCAGCAACCTGATGAGCAAATCGATCACAACATAAGTTAACTCACATCATTCAAGAACGATTCATTAACATGCATGATCAATTGAACAGATCGATCCATATGAGTCCATCTACATACCTCAACAGCGGCCATTTTGGAATCTCAGATGAAGATTTGACAATACAGTGAATAAGATCGATAAATCCCAAAATCCTGATCGCTGGATCAATTTTGGTGGGTTTTGGACAGTAGAAATAATTCATGCAATACAAGAAGCCTTGGCGACCTATTTATAGTAGAAATAATTCATGCAATACAAGAAGCGTTGGCGACCTATTTATAGTAGAAATAATTCATGCAATACAAGAAGCCTTGGCGACCTATTTATAGTAGAAATAGTTCATGCAATACAAGAAGCCTTGGCGACCTATTTATAGTAGATGAAAGTTGGAAGGATGCTCCGAAAAAATAAATTATTTAGTACTGAAAAAATAAAATCGGAATGAAAAGGCACCGTCCAAATCCGCATCAGATGAATGTGAATGTGAGAGAATGACAGGGAATGGATGAATTTATGGGAAGTACAATGCATAGTAACAAAATCTCATTTGACGTGTGGGAGTATCGAGATAGTGGAGTGAATGAATGCAAACTACCTAGAAAACGTTTCAATTTGTAACCGTTAGCATCACCGCTGTAATCGGAAAAATAATGTAGTCGTGTGATTTCCACATTCTTTATTATAGCAGTACCAATGTGAATATGAGAGTATGACAGGGAATGCATGAATGGACAATGCATTTTAACAAAATCTCATTTGACGTGTCGGAGTATCGAGACAGGGGAGGGACTGAGTGCAAACTACCTAGAAAACGTTTCAATTTGTAACCGGAAACATCACTGCTGTAATCGAATAAATAATGTAGTCGTCGTGATTTTCACATTCATTTGGTTTATGGGTGAAGTTGAAAGGTTCTTAAGGAGTCTATTAGTTATCAATTCAATTCTCATTGAGTGTAAGGCTCCAACATTGAAAAAGGGACGAGGTAGGAATCATGTCCGGAGTAAATTTGGTAGAATGCATATCCGTTAATCCTTTGCTCTTAGTAAAGTAAAGTGTAAAGGGTTGGGTAGATATAATTTTTGATCAAATTTTTCATAAATTTGTGTGTTTAGGTCAGTTGGTAGGATATCAACAATATGATATTGTTAATGCAACATAGGTATTAATGAAGAAGTGGTAGATTCAAATCAAATATGTATCCTCTTACAACAATCTAACCGTGATTACAGAGAGAGAGAGAGATTGTTGCAAATAGCTGGAAAAGTCATAACAAGTTTAGAGAAGAGAATTGATGATTTTGAAAAATCTAAAATGTTGTTGTTGGGAGATTATGGTAGCATAAAGGTTCCATCTCTACTGCAATCTAATCAACAAAATATAAATGTATAAGTTATATAATAGATAATGTATATTCATCAAGGTTCTAAACATTTTTTTGTGCTTTCAAGATGAATACTTGGAGGAATTAGTTATAAGGGTACAAAGAAGTTTACAAGAGAAAAATTAGAAGGAAAAAAGGATGAGTTTAATATAAGATTGATGCTCACTGAAGTTAATATCATTGAAAACATATGATAATGAAGAGGAGTTATAAGGAGCCCTAGAATCCTGGGACAATGATCCAACCCTTAGGACATTAAAGACTTGGATGAATTAGTTAAGGAAACACCACATAAAGAAGAATCAAGAAAATAAGAAGATAAGGAAATTGATCATAAAAAAATCTTGGGAGGAGATATTTGCGATAAAGTTGGCAAGAGACGAGGGAAAAAAATATAAGTTTGTGTCCTAGATTGACATAGGAGTTGACTGAATTCTTAAGTTGTGATACTATACTGTATTCCATTAAATTCAAAATTTTGGATCTACTCCAACAAAAGACTTGAGACTAGCTTGATTTTTTTATTGATGATGGGGCATGTAGTGCCCACCCCTAGTTTACATTTTATTATTATTGCGAAACTCTTTTAGGCCAGTTTATGGTTGATGATTAGCAGCATTATCTTCAAATTATCGGATATTGTTTGACACTTGGTTGATTTTATGATGAGACTACTTGGTACTAGTTACTTCATGTATGCATGATTATACCTTGATGATGATTATTACAGTGATTTTAGTTATTTGATGATGATTAGTTAGATGAACTATTTGTATGTGTTCTCTATGGATACTTACCCCATATTGCATGTGTATGGTGTGTGTGTGTGTATTTTCTTTATGTATGACATTTCTGATGTGGTTAAGGAAGGGAGTCGTAGTCACCTGCTAGTCAGGATCTACATGATGCACCACTTCCTGCCATTGCCTGTTTAATTTATAATATATGTGTTTGTACATGCGTGGATTTTATGCAGATTGCAGGTACCAAGTATCGACTTCCCAGAATTGTCAGGATGAGCATACCCTATTGTAATATCTCAATGATAAGAGAGGGGAGATAAATTCTTGAGTCCAAATCCTAACCTTTAAACCAGTTATCCTAGAAAGCTAGGATAAGTATCTAAGATGATTATCTTTCCAAATGCATTGTATGATGTAAATTTGTGATTATAACCCTTGAGTTTGATTTTGTATGTTCTATTTTATGATGGGTTTTCATATTTTGTCTTTTAGGTTTTTAATGATTTTTCTGTTGAGTAAGTCAAAAAAATTAATTTAATTAATGATTTAATTTAATGGGAAATTATTGTGATATTTCAATATTTAATTAATTGAAAATTTAAAAAATTAAAGTTAAAGAGGAAACTATAATTCTAATTTGAGAATGTAATAATATCTAATTAATTTAATAATAATATATTTAGGAGTTCATTTTTTAATAAATGCTAAATAATATTATTACTTAAGTTAATAAATATTATAGTAAAAATAGTTCAAAAATTAATAAGAGAAAGAGAAAACAATTTTTTAATAAAGTTTATTAAATTACATAAAGCTTATGAATGAGATTCAAATATAATAAATTAATTAAAAAGATAAAGCAATTAATTTATTAAAGATATTTAAAATTTCATAAAGTACGGATGAAGTTTCAAAAAAGTTAATAAAGAGTTAAAGAGTTGTGATCAAGGAGTTCCCTCGAGTGATTGCAGAATCAGTGCCCCAAATTTAGGATAGAACTCCTTATTAGTAATTAAGGGTCCATTTTCCAGGGACAGAATTTTTGGAGAAGGAAAATTTTCAGAGAGAAGGTTTTGAGAGAAAAGAGAATTCTCTCACAATCTTCAGGTGGTTGCGTATTAGCATCAGACTCAGGTAGGGTCTTGTGTTTTGTTTGCATAATGTATTATGTAATTTGATATTCCTGTCTACATCGTGTTTGTGGAATCTGTTTTCCAAATTTTATTTTTATGAATCTTTCTATCTTTTATTCTGAATATATTTGATATTCGTATCGAATTCTATCTATATATCAAAAAGCAATTGGAAACCCTCATTTTATAGATTAAGAAAATTAGTATTTTAATCAAGAAGGGTTTGAAATGAAATAAAAAATTTAGAATATAAATTTGATGGATTTGCCATATTTTCCCTATCAGGGTAAATTTGTAGGTTTATAAAATATATATTTTTTAAAAATGTTAATTGGGGGGGAGGGGGGGAGCTTCTTTTGTTTTCAAAACAAAATTAAATATATATAATATAATATATATTAAGGTGGGGGCGGGGCCATTAATTCCCCACACCCCAATCCTCCCTATCGCGGCCATTAAAGCCTATGTCGTAGGTGGTATTGCGGTCAAAATAAACATGTTTTTATTTATTTTCATATTATTATTTTTTTTAAAATTAAATTATTTAAAAGTTTTAAATTATATTATAATAAATTTTATTAAAATTTTAATGTAATTAAAATTTAATTTAGTTTAAAAGTGTTTTAATTAAAAGTTAATTTTAATAAGGTATTATTAATATATTTATTAATTAATTTTTTAATATAGGATAAATAAATAAATAAGGATTTTTTTTTATAGGTGAACAACTAAAGCCTAGGTTATTTATTATTATTTTTAAGATTAATTATTATTATGTGTTAATCACGAGTGGATTCAAACCCAAGACCTCCCCGATGACAGGCTCATAATTTACCAATGCATTGTAGGCTCTTGCCTAATTAAAAAGGATTATTTTTAAAGTATAGTTATAAACAATTAACTTAATTATTAGCTATTATTTGTTGAAAGAACATTATAAATTAATGAGGGGGATTTTCTATTTAAAATTTAATAATATTTAATAATTGTAATTTAAAATTTAAGAAAAAACTTTATAGAGATAATGCTCATTTTAAGAGCTTAAGTTAATAAGGCATTCATATTCAATTACAAGAATGGGTTAAATTGTTAGGGTTTCATGGAAACTTCATAAACTCGAAACCTTACATAGAAAAAAAAACTTAAACCTAATTACAAACTCAAACTATGTGTTTTCAAAATCAAGCCAAACTATGAAACCAACACTGTTAACTAAATGTTATCTTATGATTTGGGTTTTAGGGTTTGACTTAGCTATGACTAGTATTACGATGTTACTAGAGGCTTGGGAGTTATTTGTTTGTGATGTCATGATGATGATTTGATCTTGATCTTTTAAACTCAAACATGGTAATGTGTTTGGTATGCTTTATGATGAGTTTGGTTATATTGTTTGTTATTGCTTTCAGTATCTTCGTGTGATTACGAGATGAATGTTATGACATGCTTAACTTAACTTTTTTTGAGTATTTGATTAGTTATTTTTTGGATGCTTTTGAGTTGCTTGTAAAGAACTGAAGTGTTATTGTGGATTATCTTTTGATTCTTTCTAGTCACTTGTATAGGTCTGAGGTGAAAACTGTGATTCTTTGATTTGTACTTTTATGAGCCTAGGCTAGGTAATCTGTATGTTAAGTTGGGAAGTGGCTTGCAATGGAGGCCAAGCCCCAAAGTGGTTGCCAAGGTAACCCATTGTAAGTAGTTAATAAGTGATAATACTACACTAAATGAGAGTAAAATAAACTTAATAAGAGTATTTTCCTCACCCATGCCTCGAGTGCTAGTATAGACTAGGATGGGAGTAGAGAGGATGCTTGGTTGCAACCTTGCATCATTAGTATGCCTTGTCTATACAAAAGGATACTAGTGCTACATAGAATCACTCGGGAGCCAAATGATTAAAAGACTAGCCAAGTAACCCTAGAGTTGGTTCATGCGATGACACTTTCCCACTAGCAGTATAGATTTCCTATGTGTCTTTGTTTGCCTCTGGGTCTAGATGTTGATTTATCTTGGAACCTTTGAGTTAGATTACTTTTAGGGTTTCCTTGACATAGATATTACTTTTGATTTTGGGATTGATATCCTGTTTGGGACTTAAGGCTATCTCCTCAGCATACTGGGAATGGATCTTTTTGGGTTACCACGAGGTCGACTGGTAGTGCTTTTTACTCTTATCATTGAGATACGTCTATTGATGTCATGACTTGAGTTCCTTGTTGGTATTTCCTTTCACTCTATCTTTATGTTTTATGATGGATGATTTCACTTATTGTATTGTACTTTGTTTCATGGATCTGAAAGGGATGATGTAATTTATTTTTATAAATGTATATTCTTTTAGCCTTTCATACCCTGTGACATGTACAGTGGATGATTATGCATTCCAAATTTTATTGCCAAGTGGCATTCGAAACAAATGTATATTATATTAAGTGGAATGGACTTGTAATTGTACTTTCATGTGGATGTGTTATTCATTAGATTTAATTATTAATTAAATTTAAATGTGATTCAACATCTTTGGATCCTTAAGGAATGTAATTTTCTATGTTTTCTTATGTATGATTGTATGTGATTGCTTCTGCTACTTTATGATTGATGTGTATGTTATTCTTTCTTTAAAAAAAATGTTTGGTAAACTTAGTAAAACTTTAGGATAATTATTTTGGATCCCTTGCGGGGTGCTATAGGGCAATCCTTAATTGTGTGCTTAAAGGATTGATACTCAAGTAGCACGTGTTCAACATGTTGGGATACTGGTGCAAGAGCATCCTAGGTTGCCTTACAATCCTGCTCTTTTTTGTTCATTCTGGTAGAGTTAACCGATTTGCAGTGTTAAACAAATATTAACCTATCATGTTAATTGAGTATTAACCTATTGTGTTAACCGAGTTGTAGTGCTAACCAAGTATTAACATTTCATGTTAAGCAATTTGAAGTGTTAACTGTGTATTAACCTGTCATGTTAACCAAGTTGTAGTGTTAACTAGGTATTAACCTGTCATGTTAACTAAGTTTAATGCTAGCTGAGTTTGTAGTGTTAACCAAGTTTGTAGTGTTAACTAACTGTTCCTTCATGTTCCAAGTGACCATAGTAGTTGTTGATACTCAAAAGTGGTTTTCTGATGCTCGATCATGCCTGAGTTATCTATGTTTGGTTTCTAGTGTGAGCCAACCTTGAAATTTAATTCAATTGTATTTTAATTTATTTTGTAAGCTAACTATCATTGTAAATCCATTATCATGTTCAACAACAATTCTATCAAGATCATTTTTATTTATTTGCAACCTGTACCATTTAAAATTGAATAGAAGTAGTTTGAAGGAATTAAAGTCACACTCAATTATATCATTGAAAGTGCCATAGTATTTTTTTTTAGATTTTTGAGGATGCATGTCATTTCTAGACAAAATATTGGTGACCTCAAAGATTGCTATTGTCTAAAACCACAAATTCTCTTAGTATCGTCCACCTTTTTTATGTGAAACTTATAGCCATAGTAGTACATAGCTTTGTGGTGCTTGAACTACTATTTTTCAAACATGTCAAAATTATGCATCCATCTGTGAGTTGATATTAAACAAATGGGTCATGATAGATTAACTTATATGTACATTTCCACCTCTTAAACCATTTTCTAGATCAATTACCATTGGTGTAACATTGGGATCTCCATTATGATGAGCTTCTTTAACCAATGAAGCAACACCTTCCCATGTTAATGAGAAACCATTTTGTTGAGATCGTTCAATCTATACCATCAACAAATCAAGATTGTTTGAAATATACAAATGAAGTGTATCCCAGTCATAAGCAACTATATAAAATAAATAGACTAGTAAGAAACAACTTATATTGATGATGGATAAGAATTAATTAACTACAATAACATCTTATAATTACCTCTCACTTTCCTCAATTTACCTTTCCCTATCAAGTACTCCCCTTCGAGTATGCTAATGGAGTTGTGATTCCAAATGTGATCTACATGGATCTTTGATGCAAACTTAGGAAGATATTCACTAATGTACACCATGGTCTGGTATACCATATATCCCTAGACTATGGAACCCTCAGGACATGCTCTTTGTCGATCCAAGCCCTTTAAAAATTTCAAGTGCCTCTCAACCATCCACATTGACCTAGTTGGTATAGGTCCGCACAATTCAATCTCCTCGACTAGATTCTTGTGCTTTGAAAAATTTTTAAGGTAGACACTTTTATATCTGACACAAAAGTTGAGAAATTATTCTCTTCCAATGCTTTATGTCTTTTTTATTAATTTCTTTAGATGACAACCACCTATAAAAAATTCATCACACAAAAACATATCAACGAGACTCTACAAAATATTACACAATAAATTATAGAAAAAAAAAGAGCAAGACGCAAAAATAATATCTATACAAAAAATCTAACTCGAATAACACTTCTAACCTCATGTATTTCCCAAGATCATATATAACATGTTTGACACTCATGTTGTCAAAATTCTATGGGAGAGATAGAGATAGAAGGTACTACAATAATAATAAAATGATCTTTTCAATATATTGTAAAATAAAAGAATTAAAAGTACATGATATTTTACAAATTTATTGTAAATAGAGAAGAATTACATGACTTACCTTGATGAAGGTATGACAATCATGCATTGTCAACCCTAACCCAAAATCACCTTTCTTTGATATGAGACTACTTATGTTTGTAGAAAATCCTGTGAGAAATTTAGTTTTTTTTTATGGCTTCAAATATGACATCAATTTGATGCTTCGTTAAATAGAGAAGAACATGACTTACCTTCATGAAGGTATGTCAATCATGCATTTTCAACCCTGATCCAAAATCACCTTTCTTTGATATGAGACTGCTTATGTTTATAGAAAATCTTGTGAGAAATTTAGTTTTTTTTTATGGCTTCAAATATGACATCAGTTTGATGCTTCGTTAATAACCAAGGAATGACACTCGTATTAATCAAGTTTCCATTGCTATTTGATTCAAGGGAAAGCTTCAATGCATGATTGGATTCATCAATGTCATAACAAATTTCAACCAATTTTTCTTTGTCACGCCTTCCATGTACTATTTTCCATAGTGTCTCTATTACATTCTTTCCAATATGCATAGCATTGAACAAATGCATGATTGGGAGGTTTTTGTAGTACGAAAACCTATTAAACTGTCTAGGATAGCTTTTAAGTCATTTTGGAAGTTGCTCATCAATTTCTTGACAACCTTCACAAACATCAATTAAATCATTACTAAAAAAAGATAGTATCCAAATTTTAATTTCATACAAAACCCTACATCAGATGGAATGGCATTACCTCGATGATTAATTCTATTGTAAATTCCAACTTCCACATGTGAGGTGTCATTCTACATGGCTTTGATTTTACCTCTTCTTTCCCATTGAAAAGATATTTTTTAGTAATTCGATACTTATGATTTTTGTGGATAAAGTGTCTACGCTCATCAAACATCTTCTTTCCTAAACTCTTTAAATACTAGCCACCTATCTTCTATGTCCTTAAATGCATAACCATCTGCAAGCATTCACATAATGTCATCTTGACTTCTATTGCTTACATGGTAATCAACAAATTGTGACAAGCTAGTGCACTTGAATAATCATTGCAGACATAGAATAATAGGAATGTACCAAAGAACCTTGCGAGGCACCTTTTTTCTTATTTGATCTTATCAATATCTACTAATGTGACAATCAAGGCATTGTGTTTCAAATTCATGTTATATATGATATATAATATGATCATTGGGGCATCATGTATTGTTTGCTACTCCATTCAAATATCTTTCATAATGGCCAATAATTCTTGGTAAGAGCAAGGTAGAATGTTTGATGGTGGTAAAAAACACTCACCTGTCAACCTATCGAAACATAATTGTTAATATAAATAACATTAATGGTATGCTAACATAGAAGATGAGAAAAATGACACTATACCTTAGCATACATGAGATTGCTACATTGGATATACCATTCATAACCTTGAAGTTTACCATCAAGAATAGAACAGAGAGAATCATTGTTTGGGAGCCTTGGTATAGAGGCTTGTATGCTTTCTCAATTATAGGTATATCAAGGTTCTCTTCATCATCATCATACATAGATGCGCGACTATCATCATCTTCATCATCTTCATCAATTGTTTCAATAATGTCTTCTTCAATCTTGTTCTTTGGAACATTATTAGTTGTGTCAATAGCAACATCTTCAATTGTGTTCTCTACCTTAGGATCATCTTCTTCCATGGGAGCATTACCTTCTACATCGATATTCACACCTCCAAGTTCCACTAGTTTGAAATCCACATTCATCGAAGGAAAAAAATCCTTTACCTCTTCAATGTGATCATGGCAACATCTCTAAGCTATTATGATTAGAATTCTTTGATTCTTAAAGCTCTTGCACTTTTTCAAGGACAATAACATTTTCCATCACCTTTTCTTTTGAACTAAGACCACAATCTAGCAATTTTCACCTTATTTTGTTCTGGGTTCATATTGTTAGGAGTGGACTTTATTCACAGACAAATATTTGGGCTATAAAATTATATCAAATACAAACATATAAGAATTAGTAGTATCTTATATATGATAAAAAATAATTACATAAATAAATATTACTATTTCTTCAGTAACGGTGGCATCTAAACAAATCAAATGAATTATAATATGTATATATATATATATATCTGTGTGTGTGTGTGTGTGTGTATGTATATATCACTATACAGACATAGATATTCCACTTTACATAAAGAAATTGGTAGTGTCTTCATGGAAAATCATTGGTACACAGATGTCATATGTTTTCTTTGTAAAAAATAAAATTGGATGTGGGTCTTTATTATGTTCTAGACCAAGTATTATTCACATTGACATGTGCCAAGCTCAAAATAATCTATGGATGAATCTTAAAATTATTTGCAATGCATATTTGTGGTGTAGGGCACCTATCTCCTTATTCAAGAGTTATCTTTGATTGGATGTTGATGTAATAAGGATTTGTTGGCACCATCTATTTTCTTGTCTTATGTTGGTTTTATGCTTTTGTGTGGACAAGAATCTTTGTGGTCATCTTATAAACCAAAAGATTCCTTAGTTTACTAGGATGTGCTTTGTTAGTCTTTTATGTGTTTTAGAGTCCAATAAATTCAAATTTTGACTTAGATATGTATTTTCCACTATTCCTAAGGTTTTGGAACCATTTGGCATCTATTTAGGAGTCATATTTGCAAAAATCGTCATGTTTTGCAAAATGGTGCTAATGTAGCTTTTAAACAAGTTGTCATTAACGTGTATTTCAACTTCCCAACATTGATAACTGCCAAAATTTGGTTTGACTCAGTTGATTGAAGATATTTTAAGAGATATGACATCTTTCCATACGAGAACATCGGATTGTATAGACTGTTACAATAATTTTATGAAAGAAAACCTATTTTTTGGAGGAAAGCTTGTTTTGTATTGCCTTGTACGAATTGATTGGATCAATTTTATTTTTTTAAAGTTTGAGTCTTGAATTATCTTTCATTTGCATCTAGTTTGATCCAATTTGGTTTTGATTAGAGGAAGTTACAACATTTTTCCTAAGCATAGGTCTGAAATTCTCAAATTCAGGGTTTGAAACAAAGATGTGGACCTAACTTGCAAGTACACCATTGGAATCCAATGCCACTTGCTGAAATTCAAGTTAGGACACTATAGTTTATGATCCGAAAGGCTAGGATAGAAAAATCTTGTTCGCTATTTATAATATGATGCCCTAGGCTAAATAAGCCCATGCATTTAGCCTAAAATGAATTGTTTTGAGTGTGGTATCAACATAGGGAGGTTGTGGGTTCTAATATTCAGATGTATTGGATAAAAATAAGTTTCTAAGAGATCATCAACCCACTAGATCGATTTCATGCACCCAATTTGAAACATTTCTATCAAGCCCTAGCTTAACTTGATCAATTAGGCTAAAGTGTTGTTTGTAAGTGTTTGTGTTGCAAGAGTGAGATTGGTTCTTGGTATTTGGGGAAGTGAAAGTGTTACACTTGAGTAAGTTGAATCCACCACAAAAGTTTCTGATTCCACAACCTTACCCTTGTTTTAGAGGACAAGTTGCTAGGAGAGACCTGGGTTGAAAGAAGGTTAAAAGCCACAAAATTGCAGTTTGTGTGTCCAAACTTTGCAAGGAGTTTTGATTGTTGGTATTTGTGATAAATCCATAATTTGAACAAGTATAGAGTGCCCTAGGACTTGATTCATCATTTTGAGTGTTGTTGTGACTATTATGGAAGGCAAACCTTAGGAGTAAAAGGGAAACCTAGAAAAGGAAAAGTGAAAGTTTGAATTAATATTGGAGTTGCATATTTAGTGATCATTGTTCCACTCAATGGTACATTTGTGCATGTTGGAAGATTAACCAAGGTCATGGAATTTTTTGTCATGTGCACTCTGCATCAATCTACCTACCTAATACGTGAATTTTATAGGACATTCAATGGGGAATAGAGAATACAGATTCAAAGTAGCATGATTTTTAGAAAACTCAATAAATAGCCAAAAAAGTTGTTCTATTCATCATGTTCAGAATGCACAAATAATTATTGGTGTTTGAAAAGCTACGATCCTTGTTGTTGTTAGCTTTAATTGGAGAATATATGGAAATTAATCCATACCAAACCTAAAAATACTTTGATTTAATCCATAATAAATGAACATACCATAGTAACATGTGAAATAGTTGTACACAAACATGAGAATGAAATAGACATCTACGAAGGCATAAATCACTAGAAACATTCAATAGAGTCCATAGGTAGCGAAAGCTCTTAATCAAAAGTACAATGTGCTAAGGATACAATTAAAACCTTCAACATTCACATTTGTGTTACTTTTGTAGGCTAAATATTTAGATCTATTGTATATTATCATTAAGAATGTCTTTAGATGGTTGAATTACGTGTCTAAACTTTCTTATTATATGCATGTTTGCCTGAAAATTTTCTTATTATATGTTTTTCTTATCTAATTGAGAGAACATAAATGGATTTTATTGCAATGTGTTTAACATTTAAAGAAATCATCTATATACCAAGAATGTTAACTACAAATGGAGGAGAATGAAAGTAGAATTAAACAGTTATGGTGTCTCAATCATAAATGTTGGTCAAGATCTGGGTCATTTAACATTGGTCAATGCTAGGGTTTAACCAAAATCATGCATTGTTATATTTATTAGGAGTCTTCTATGTTTTGACATCTATTAGTATGCAGTTGAAGGCATTTAGAGTGAGAATCAAAAAAAGTTGCAAAATTGAAAAGAAAAGTTTTCATGCAACAATTTTAGTTGCTGAGCAACTTTTGCCTTCCCAAAAATTGCTGATTCCTCTTCCTTTGGGCTCTCTTCCACAGTTTCAGCAACTAGGGCTTCAATTTCCACAGGCACTTCTTCAGTTGCAAGGCTCACTTCAGCGGGCATAATAACAACTTGATGAGAAAATTGATCACAAGATATAAGTTAACTCACATCATTTGAGACTAATTATTTAACATGCATGATCAATTGAATAGATAAATCCATATGAATTGATCTACATACCTCAACAGCGGCCATTTTTTAATCCTAGATCAAAAATTAACAATACAGTAGGATCTATATATCTCTCAAAAGCTCGATTGCTCGATCAATCTTGGTGGGTTTTGGACACTCAAAATTCATGCAATACAAGAAGCCTTTGGGAACCTATTTATAGTTTCTGAAAGTTGGAATGATGCTTGGAACTTTGCATCCCTAGAAATATAAACTATTTAGTACTGAAAAAATAAAATCTGAATTAGAAGACACCGTCCAAATCCACATCAGATGAATGTGAATATGAGAGTATGATAGGGAATGGATGAATGTATGGGATATACAATGCATAGTAACAAAATCTCTTGTGACGTGCGATAGTATCGAGATAATGGAGGGAGTGGGTACAGCGTAATCTTCATCCAAAATGTACTAAAGACAAAATAAAGTCAATTTTTTTTTCAGATTCTTTGAAAATTTAGTGATTTTTTTTTCAATTTTTTTGTTGTTTTCAACTACCAACTATGCAGATCGTAAACATCTTGAATGCTAAAATTTATAGAAAATTCCATGATATTTTCATTTTTTTCAAAATTGGTTGACTGTAAAGTTTGGATGGAGGATAGCAGCATGCAGAGGGAGTGAGTGCAAAGTACCTAGAAAACATTTCAATTTGTAACCGTATGTTCTCTATTTCCTTATCCTATCCTAATTCTTTTGATAAGCACCATGAACATTGTGGGGCTAAGGCCTAGGCGAAAGTTATGACACCTAAAATTAATATTTTCTTTTGGATTCTTTTGCAGGATATGATCTTGGCTTTAGACAATTTAGTGAAGAAAGGATTCATCATTATTAATAGGTGTGTTCTCTACAAGAATGATTGTGAATCCGTCAACCATATGACTTTGCATTTCCCTTTTACCAAAAAGCTCTGGGACAAGGTGTGTGACTTGTTGAATATGGTTTAGGTCTTTCCAGGCACTATTCAAATGTTTGTCACTAGTTGAAATCCTCCTTCCAAGAATATTTTGATCTTAAGATTGTGGTATTTTATTCTCCCTTATCTTTGTTGGGGGATATGGAAGGAGCATAATGATAAGGTCTTTAAAAGTGTGGAGTCTAGTTTTGATCAAGTTTTTTGTAAAGTTGAGGCTTTAATCATAGAGAATATCAAAGCCAATGGTTCTAGCTAGCAACCTCATAATGAGTGGGATGATAGGGTGATCCAAAATTGGAATCTTAGGAGCTTGTTTAAGGATCAACAGGGACCTAATCCAAGGGATAATGCTAGATGGGATAGACCACCTATGAATTGGTTCAAGATAAATTTTGATAGGGCCTCTAAAGGGAACCCGGGTATTGCTGACTACAGTATAGTTATTAGGAACTCTTATGGTGAGAAAGGGGGATGTATGGCTATCCCTATTGGTAGCCAAACTAATCATGTGGTTGAAGCTTGTGCCACCCTTCATGGTCTCATTTTTGCTAAGAGTTTGAACCTGATGAAGGTTTGGGTGGAAGGAGAGACTCTCTTAATATCATCAATTGTCTAAATAAAATCACTAAGCCTTCATGGACTATTAACAATATTATTTTTAATGCTATTAATATTATTAATTCTTTTGATAAATGCGTTTTTACCCATAACTTTAGGGAAGCAAATTGAACTGCTAATTGGGTAGTCAACGTGGCTTGTTTAAGTGATCAAAAAATTATTTCGAATAATAATGATCTTTTACCTATGGACGGCCACCAAATTATCGATTATGATAAAGTGGTGTGTAGGCAAAGATGTTTTAATAATGATGATGTTAGATATTTTTAATTATGATTTGATTACACTTGAGAAATGGTAGTTGATGATTTTTAGAATGCCAAACTTTATTACACATGGATTATGGGCTATTAATACCATTTTTTCCTCTGACTGTGGCATTCATTTTGCTAATAGTTTGCATAGGGTTTTTTAGAGAAATCTATCCAGTGACATTGAAGGGAAGAAAATGGGAGGGAAAAGGAAGAGAATGGAACCCACAAGCTGCAAGGATTGGACGAGGAAAGAGGAGGTAGGGGACATCTTGAATAGTGGGAATTTCACTGGCTATATGGAAAGGCTCAAAGGAAATAATCCTATCATAACATAGCAATTTATCAAAACCTGGAGGGATGGCTGTATCCTTGTCAAAAATTAGAGAATGGATGTGATTGAAGAGGTGATTATGAAGGCTATGAGGCTGGATATGGAAGGCATCAACTTCTATTAGGATAGGAAGCTATCAAATAGGGCTATTGATGAATTTGTGGATTCAACAAAAGAGAGAAATCGATTAGTGAAAATTGGTAACTCTTATTTCAACCTTGCCTCAATTTCTCAACCTTGGAGATTTGTGTTGTCTATTATTATGGAATACCTTACTCTGGATGGCTAGTTTATAAAGCTTTATGGTTACCACTTTATGTTAGCTAACCACTTTAGGCATGGTATAAGGATCAATTTTCTCTTTTATTTGAGGCAGTTTCTGGGTTACTCTATTCAAGCAATTCAAAATAATCTGAATGGGGAACATGTGTGTCATGAGGGAATTATGGTTCTTATTATGAATGTTTTAAAATCCAAAAAATTTGAAAAACCTATGGGCAGTTTAAAGGTGGTGGAGTATGATACGAAGGGCAACCTCTCAAAGAAAGGCTATGACAAGGATACTAAGGATGAAGCAAAGGGGAGAAATAGGATTTTGAAAGGGGGTATTGGGTGTAACTCTCAGAAGAAGAAGAAGAAAGCTAAGGTGAGTGACTCTAACCATGGCAGTGACTTTGTTGAGGAAAAGATGAGAGGTTCCTAGAAGAAGGGGAGCAGTCGAAAAGGATTGGGTGTTAAGGGTCACAATGATAATAAGGTTTCAACCCCATCAAATGATGAACTTCTTGTTCACAGAATGAAGATGAAGAGAAAATCAATGAAGTCTCAAGAGGAGGGGGTTGAGAATTATATGAAGAATATGGTGTTGGAAAGACAAGAATTTGGGGATCAGGAGCAAATCCTAGATTTTGACAAGGATGAGGGTGAGGCTAGCATTACTAAAGGACTTCTAGGAAGCCCTGGGACCATTCTAAAGGAAGTTGGAAATTTGAAATAAAAAATGTAGTTTATTGTTAAGGAAGTTGAACAGGTAAGAAAATTGGCCAGAGGGGAGCACACTCTGTGTCAACATATTGACAAGCTTTCAGAGGTTATTGAAAATGTTGAAGAGGTTAAAAACCTTATGAAAAA
This sequence comes from Cupressus sempervirens, assembly GCA_028749045.1. Classification (NCBI taxonomy): domain Eukaryota; kingdom Viridiplantae; phylum Streptophyta; class Pinopsida; order Cupressales; family Cupressaceae; genus Cupressus; species Cupressus sempervirens. Next base: position 603,041,430 of record CM053787.1, read on the forward strand.
AATTCCACAAATAGAAGCCAAAAACAGGGTGTCGGAGAAGGCTAATAGTGATAATTTGAAGAAGGTGACAAGCCTGGAGTCCAAGGTGAATAATATTGAAAAGATGATCAAGAAAATGATTGATAATAATAGCAATTCATTAAAGACTATGACAGATAATTTGAGCGGTCTCCTAAAAAAGCATGATCAAGATGAAGGATATGATTCCCCTACTATTGCTAAGAACCAAGGACCTTGTAAATGCACTCAATGTCATTTTAAGAAGAATGAGGAGATGAACAAGATGGAAGAAGTGAAGGCCACTGTGAAGAATATGCACATCTTGGCAGACCAAGTTGCTAACCTATAGAAGTCTATTTAGTTGTTCGGGTGCTGGTTTTTTGTTGTCCCTTTGCTATCTTTTGAGCTCTATTTCTGGATGGCCTCTTGTTTTTCTTTTTTTCTTACTCTTTATGGAGGCCTATTATCTGGTGAACTATGCTTTTAGATTTAGATGTTAGCTTTTATGCTTTTTCCTCTAGACTTTTGGTTACTTTGTAAAAGGTTTTGGGTCCTTCAAAACCCTTTTTTACTTAATCAAAACATCATTGTGGTAATCAAAAGATATAATTTAACTTTTCTAAAACTATGTGATTTTCACATTTTTAAAACTATAGAAGCACATATTTCTAAAGCCATCAACTTGAAATTTAAGTGTCCAACATTTTTTCATTGTATTTATCTTTATTTTAGAGAGTTGTATTTTTCCCTACTCAATTTTTATCTTGTTTTATTTTATTTTATATTGTTAGTTATTTTTATATTCAGAAATGTCAATGGGTCTTTTGTATATGGGTGAAGTTGAAAGGTTCTTAAAAAGTCTATCATAATTCAAGTCTTACTGAGTGTAAGGCTCCAACATTGAAAAAGAGATGAGACTAGGATCATGCCCCAACCAAATTTAATGGAATAGATATCCCTTAGTTCCTGGGTCTTAGTCGAAGAGGTTTAACCATCGATAACTTTTAGTTCCTAGGTCTTAGTTGAAGAGGTTTAACCATCAACTCATACCCCCGTATTAGCTAGGTAAAAATATTTTATTAAAAAAAATGTTGGATTTTTAGAATTGGACATGGTGATAAGCTATGGAGAAAATGCAAGAGCATCTTGGGTTCAAAGCAATCTTGCATCAACCAAAAATTATTCTATGTTCAATTTACCAATTTTTCCATTCTTTTGGTTCATTTCAATGTTCCTTTATTTGTTTGAGTCAACACTTGCGATGTTCAATGTATGATTTAGACCTATTCCATTTCTTATTCCTAGGTTTAAAGCTCTTTTGGTTCACTATTGCTCAAGTTGTGATTCATCTTCTTTTGGGTATCATGTCCTTATGTATTTTGATCTTGTAATGGGAAGCTATGTTTGTGGATCTTTATGGGTGCTTTTAACAATGTTCTTGGATCATGAATGGACCTAAATTTGGTACCAAAAACTTTCAAACATGTTATGTCATTTGTTCCTTATGATTTAGGATAGAACCAATTTTTGTGTAATAGGCTTCTTGGTCTTTGGAAATTTTCTTGATCTTGTATGTGTAATGATGCTTATATATTGTAATTGATGTATCTCTAAATATAGTCATGGATTGATCAATGAAGAACACCATACATTTTTAAATCTTTTAAACTAGGTAAAATGTTAACCCTTTTTTATACATAAAAATTAAGAAGTTGTAAAAAATTTCAATTTAAATTGATTATAATTAAAAATTTAAAAGCAGTGAAAAAATTGTAACAGAAATTATTTCCTCTTTAATCATTAATGAATCACTCCAATTAATTTACTTACTTTTAGAACAAACCAATAGATATTGCTTCCTCAATACTAGTAATTCATATTAAGTGAATCTTGTGAACTTCTATAACATTTTAGCTTACATATACTCCATCTATTTCTAATGTATATTAGAGTGATGGTTATAACCCCTTCATGTTAAATCGGTTATTATCAATCAAATTTACATCTTTAGAAGTAATCAAGAGTCTTTGCTTCCTGAATGTTAGTGATTCATATGGAGCGAATCTTTTCTAAAAAAATATTTTTTGTATGTACATGTTAACATCGACTATTTTGTAATGGAAATTGAAGTGACACATCCTCATTTGTGAAAAATCTATTATTATCACTCAATTCTTTAGAATTAATGATGAACTCTTTTTTCCTTAATATATGGGGATTCATACTTAGTGAATCTTTTGAACTAATAAAAGAGATACCTTTATCTTCATTTATGGTAATCAATTTTAGTTATCTTTTGTAGTGCTTGCCCTAATTTGCATTTTATTGTTGTTGTTGAACTCTTTAGGCTAGTTTTATGTTCAATGATTAGTAGCATTGTTTTGAGATTATCAGATATTATTTTAGATTTAGTTAATTTTATGATGAGATTACTTGATACACTATACTTCATGTATGCATGATGATTATTATAATATTTTCAGTTATTGATGATGATTAGTTAGATGGGTTATTATGCATGTTTTCTTATGGATACTTACCCCATACTGCATCTGTATGGTGTGCATGTATATTTTTCTTTATGTATGGTGTTTCTTTGGCTAAGGAAGGGAGTCATAGTCACCTACTAGTCGGGATCTACATGATGCACCACTTCCTGTCATTGCCTGTTTAGCTTAGAATATTGTGTTTGTACATGCGTGGATTTTATATAGGTTGTAGGTACTAGGTATCAACTTCCCTGAATTGCCAGGATGAGTGTACTCTATCACATTATCTCAATAGTAAGAGAGGGGAGAATTTTTTAAGTCCAAATCCTAAACCCTTAAGCCATTTGTCCTAGAAAATTAGGACAAGTATATGAGTTTACTACCTTTTGAATACGTCGAATGACATTAGTTCGTGATTATGACCCCTTAGTTTGATTTTGTATGTGTTTTTATATGATGGGTTTTTGTATTTTACTTTATGAGTCTTTGGTGAATTTTTTATTAATTAAGTTTAATTAAAAGATTAAATTAATGATTTAATTTAATGAAAAATTATTATGATATTTTAATATTTAATTATATTTAATTAATTGGAAAATTGATTAAATAAAGAGAATTAAATTTGAAGATAAAAGTTATAAGAATAATTTTAGGACATGATAATATTTATTAATTTAATAATAATATATTTAGAGTTCATTTTTAAATAAATGCTAAATAATATTATTATTTAAGTTAATAAATAGTTTATCAATTAAAATTTTGAAAATAAATTTAAAAGTGAAAGCATATTAATTTATAAATTTTTTTAAGATTGCATGATGTATGCATGAGATTAAAATATATGAAATTGATTAAAAAGATAAACTAAGTGAATTTAATTAAGATATTTTAATTTCATAATGTGTGCATGAGATTAAAATTTAATTAATTAATTGAAAGAGAAGTCAAGTGAAAAATTAAATAAAGTTATTTTATAAATTCATAAACGTGCATGGAAAAGATAAAGAAAATTTAATCAGGTGTTGAAGTCTGGTGAGCAAGAGTTCTCTCAAGTGATTGCACAATTAGTGCCCCTATTTAAGGAGAGAACTTCATATCACAATTTGGGGGTTCATTTTCAAAGAACTTCAAATTTTGGAGAAGGAAAGAATTTTTGGAAAGGAGAAAGTTCTGAGAGGAGTTTCTCTGCAATTTTCTTGGGTGTAGCAATTAGCATTAGTGTCCACGCAGATGCTTGTGATTTTTGCATATTTTAAATACACTCTTTTCTTTCCTATATCATTGTGTCTCATAAATGGATGTTTCGATAATTCTTTTGATGAATGTTTTATATTGTGAAATTTTGATATGCATGTTGATTCTTTCTATGTGCAAAGAGATCAAGGAAAAACTCAATTAGAAACCCTCATTCTGTAGATGAAAGCAATTAGAATTTAATTTGGGAAGGGTTTGAATTTGAAAATGAAAATTTTAGATTGGAAATTCTAGACAACTAAGCACATGCCTTATCCATCATTCTAGATGAGTGGATAAGAATGACAAGGTTGTATACACCATGTGCTTTAATTAGTGTACTAACTCATGTGTTGTAGACACCATGTGCATAAAAGAGGTGCAGACTCCTGTGTTATCAACATAACAACTCACAAGAGTGAACATACTCCTAGGTGACTAATAAATAAATATTCAAAAATTTTCATTAACCTAAGTAAACTTAAGTAAGTGTAAATAGTAAATATTATCTACACCAACACCCCCCATTAAGTCCAACTTAGGGGAATGCCCTTAAGCTTACAAAAACTAGGATGATATGCATGATGAGTCCTAGCTACTAGGCCATGTTAGGTACCCATGTACATAATGAAGTGTAATGCAATCTCTCATAAAGCAGAGAAAGAGGGAAAGCCCCCTAAGAGGGAAAAGTACCCCCCAAAAAGGAGAAGAAGGAGATGAGATATCCCCCCCCCTAAAGGTAGTGTGTTGATCAGTGAGAAATGCTCTAATATAGAAACTGATCCATGACTGTTGATTGATGTTCCTCCCCTTTGGAAGAGACAAATACAAAGGTATAAAGGAGATGCGTCCCCTGTATGGAATCTCTAAGATGAATGGTGTCTCTGAAACCTATTCAAGTGTCCCTATGTTGATGTTGATGATGGCTTCCTCCAAAACTACTAAGAAGAAGTGCATATTGAATAAGGAGTGATGTAGAACCTATTTCAAAAAACCAACACTTTTCTTAAATGACAAAGAGACCTGCTACAGATGTTGTACATAAGTATCAACAATCACATTAGCCTAAAAAGATGGATCATGTAGAGAATAGACATGAGGGTCAGAGTGAGACCTCACAACAACTATAGAAGGATCGTACACATCAACGAGAAGCGATAGATCATCAAAGAAGTCTTCCAAATCTACTGTGCATGACTCCAAGAATAGAGCTGAAATGTTGGACAAGAAGTTATCACCTGGAAGACAAAATGTACCCTATTTTGTTGAAGTACATGAATCTATCAGTACAGAAATGAATGAAGAATTTTTCTCAAAAAGAAGACGAATATCATCAATAGTGTCTCTAACATCTTCAATATGAGACTCCATGAATAGGCCTGCAACGGCGGGACTTTGAATCCAAAGCATTTGTGGCTAGAACAGGATCAGTAGGAGCAATAGGAGCTAGAGGTGTGATCTCATCTGAAGAGGAGTTAGTTGCAACTGGAGGTATGAGATCTTTTGGGAAGGGAGGAATCTTTGGATCTCCATACATCTCCCAAAGATACATCCAAAAAATAGATGGATCAGATAACTTAATGTTAGACATTGTATCCAAAATGTCATCGTCCATAAATAGAAAGAGAGTATGCTAAATGATATCAATCTGGTCAATATCATATTGAAGGTCTCTCACATATGACAGTGCATTATGCTGACTGAGAAATTTGATAACAAGTTGACTCCATTCCTAATTTTTTTTTGGGGTCAAATAAATCAAATCTTCCTCTCTCATGATGGACCAATCAATGTAACCTCCAAAGAATAAAAGAACATGACCCCCCCCCACCCACGCCCCCCCCCCCCCCCCCCCGCCCTAAGAAAGATGTTTTGACACTTTATAATCAAAGAATCAAACTAAACAAAGTGGACTTTCTTATTTTTCTTTTACAACTGCCTTTTGAGGCCCAAATCTATCACTAAGCACTATAGCTTAGATGTACAACAATTATGAAAAGTAATCAAATCTCTGTAATGCAAAAAAAGCCCTAGTTCTGAAAGTGAAAATTTTGTTCACACAACCTTAGAATCTAACTATAGGTCTAGAAAGTAGATGAAAAATAATGCACTTTCAAAAAAAATCGAATTCGAAAAAGTGAGCAGATGGGTTTGTATGGAGCGTTTGAAGTTGCAAAATTCAGGATTATGTAGGTACAATCACCAAAAATGCAATTTCTAAAAAATTCTTGCACCAAAACTAGAAAAGAACACACCCCTAGAAATTTCAAGAAATTCTACCCACTTTCAAAAATAATTGCACTTGAATCAGAGTTCAAATGTCCAAGTTATGGGCTAGCAAAGTCAGACTGCCAAATTAAAAAGCAATTAGGAGAGGGGTTTGGTAGGAAAATTGCTATCTTAATTTTGACAGTCAAACAGTTGTGGTAGCAGTTATAAAAGGTCTAGTTTTGACAATCAAATGACCATCAATTTTAACACAATGCTTTGCTGATGTTAGCAAAAAAACTACACCTAGATGATGTTGCAGGTGACTTGGTTGTCCATACGGTATAGACGTGGCACGTGTCCTATATGAAATATGCCACATGGTAGTACAGACTACTGCATGTATGATGACATGGCCAAATTCCATGTGGCAAATGTGGCAATTTCAGGTCTTGCATGTCAACGCCAAGTTGGCTGGTGAAAGCTAACTATACTACATAGGTGGCGAGTACAAAAGTCAACATGGCAAAAAGGTACAGTGATTCCATGTGGTAGCTTATGGTGTGTTGACTTAGTGGGTGATGGGGTATGGTCATCCACATGTTTAGCACAGAATAGGCTGAAAGTGCCCAGACTATCAAACGACATCACAAGCAGTAATGCGGGGGCCAAAAAAGTTTTAAAAATTGGTAGTGGGAAATGTGATTTAAACCCACATTGTCGTGGGAGGGAACTGTGTGGTAGTTTAAAAATAAAAACTACTGCTATCAAAACAAAATTTGAAGCCCACCGAGGTTTATACACCGAAGTTTGATGCGGCTGGTGATTTAGCTGGATTTGACTACCATTAATATTGTGCAGTGTCTGAAAATTTGTGGAACCCTAGTCAGATTTGTTGAACCCAAATTATGGTACAACCTTCGATTGTGATGCACCTGAACAATAATAAATAAGCTAATTGTAGAGGAATATTCTCTACATAGGGCTAGAAGCTGACAGCCCGATACCTACAGAAAAAATTTCTCTACAAGGTTGCCTAGCCTAAAAAATTCTAAAAAAATGCAAAGAAAATAAATGACAGATCTAAAAATGAATTAATAAGATTTGCAAATGACCATACCTGAACTGCAAATTGGGGCCTCCAGGTTCCAATTTGCAAAAAAAAATTGCCTCACAGTTGACTTTGGTAGAAGATAGCCAAATTTATAGTCAGTTTTCATCGAATTAGTGCTCCAAATGTAATGACAAGGTCAGATCTAGCTCTAGATGCCCAATTCTTGTAGTACTCCAGATTCAAGCTAAGATGTTGAAGCAAGAATGGTCTCGAACAACTATGTGATGAGAAAATCTCCAAGCTCTGATACCATGTAAGAATTTGGGATAGCTCTGATACCATGTAAGAATTTTCCTTAGAGAAAAATTCACCTAGGAACTAAGAACTCAAACACAAGCACAACTATAGACTAGAAAATGGATATGATCAATTAATCAGAGTATGTCCTAATACATTGCTTTGTTTAGTATATGCAAATACACTAGGAGTGCCTGTATATAAAGGCCTCTCAAGAAGCACCTAGAATGTCTCTAGAAGGAACCAGGAGATAAGATAAGCATCATGACAACTATGCACGTGCCTTATCTATCATTCTAGATGAGTGGATAAGAATGACAAGTTTGTAGACACCATATGCTTAATTAGTGTACTAACTCTTGTGTTGTAGACACCATATGCATAAAAGAGGTGTGGACTCTTGTGTTGTCAACATGACAACTCACAAGAGTGCACATACTCCTAGGTGACTAATAAATAAATATTAAAAAATATGAATTAACCTAAGTAAACATAACTGTAAATAGTAAATACTTACTTACACCAACATAAAGTTTTTTAAAAAAAAAATTATGCAAAAGGGAAATCGTGCTAATTTAATTCTATATTAATAAAAAAAAGTTTATAAAATAAATTTAATTGCAAATGAATTTTTTTAAAAACATATATTAAAAAAAAAATTAATGGAGGGGGTCGGGGATCTTACCCCAAACCCGTACCACTTTGGTTGCCAAGACAGCAATTGCCAAGGTAGCGACTATTGTAGCAGCGGCTACCTTGGGCAATGGGCCACTTGGTGGCCGTCCTTTTTAAAAGGGACTATGATCTTCAAAAAATGGCATTCAATTTGTAAATTGTTTTATTTTAGTTTAATTAAATTAAATTTATTTTGTTACTAGTTTATTAACTATTAATAATTTTTCATTAATAATTTTATTATTAATTAATTAAGTAGTAAATATTATTTATTAAAAGGATTCAATTCAAAGTTTTAATTATTAATTATTAAATTAATTAATTATTTGTAAATATATATTATTTATTAAGAATTTTGTTAATAGCTATTGATTATTAAATTAATTAATAATCATCAAATAATTATTAATTATTAATTTAGTAATGTAAATGGATATTGAAACTAATTTGAATTATTGATAAATATCATTTAATAATGTTAATTATATTTATTATTTAAAAATTTGATTATTGGGATTATTTTTATTTAATAATCAATTATTATTATTATTTTATAATTTAACAAATGATTATTATTACTTTTAAGTCATGATATGATTTTCTAATTATAAGAATGAGAATGGGTTTAATTGCAAGGGTAAACTTGTAATTCTTATCTACTCGAAAAACTTATACTGGAAACTTTACTGTTCAACTTAACTGTGTGGTTACAAATTAATCAAACTATTAGACTACTCTATTTCCTTGTGTTATTTGTGTTTTGGGGTTTTCGGGGTTTGTCCTAGCCTTGATCAATATTAGGATGTTACCAAAGGCTCAAGGGTTATGTATTTTGATTGTCATGATGATGTTTTGATCTCGATTCTTTAAACCCAACCATTGTAATGTGTCTAGTATGCTATATGATGTGTGTGGATTTATTGATTGTTATTGCTTTTCAGTGTTCTTGTGTGATACTGAGGTGAATGTATGACCTATTGGACTTAACCATTTTTGAGTCCTCGATCAGTTATATTTGGATTGCTTTCCAGATGCTTTGATAGGATTGATGTGTTTATTTCCTTTTATCTTGGTGATGTCATGTTGTGACATGTTTGACTTAACCATTATGAGTCTTTGATCAATATTAGCTTGGGATGTTTTCTAGTTGCTTGTAAAGAACTAATGTGTTATTAACTTTTGATGCTTTCCAATCACTTGTATAGGGCTGAGGTGATTTTATATGATTCTTTGATTTATACTTTTATGAGCCTAGGGTAGGTTATCTATATGTAATGTGGGGAAGTGGCTTACAATGGGGGCTGGGGCCCTAAGTGGTTCCTAGGGTAACTCATTGTAAGTTGTTTAATAAGTGAAAAGACTACACTAAATGGGAATAAAATGAACCTAATAAGAGTCTTTCTATGTTCTTGCCCATGCCTCGAGTGCTAGTACAGACTAGGATGGGAGTAGAGAGAATGCTTGATTGTGACCTTGCATCCGTAGTATGCCTTGTCAGTATGAGAGGATACTAGTGGCTACATAGGGATCACTAGGGGGTCGAGGTCCTGAGAGACTACTAGGGTAACTCTAGTGTGATTTGTGCAATGACACTTGCCCGCTTACATAGTAGGTTTCCTACATGTCTTATGTGCCTTTGGGTATAGACGTTGACCTATCTTAGAACCCTCTAGTTAGATTGCTTTTAAGATCTCCTCGGCTTAGAGAGTACTTTTGATATTTGGTTTGATATCTTGTTTGAGACTTGAGACTATCTCCTCGGCATGGTGGGAGTGGGCCATTTAGGTTCCATGCAGTTAAGTGGTAGTGATTTTTACTTTTACCTATGGGATCCATCTATTGCTGTTGTGGTTGGAGCTTCCTTGTTTTCATTTCCTTTTTATTCTATCTTTGTATCATTATGATAGATGGTTATATCTTACGATGGATGTTTATATCTTTTATGATGGATGGTTTCATTTATTTTATTGTAATTTATATCATGGATCCGAGGAGGATGTATTCCTACTTCTACATATGTATATTCTTTTATCCTTTCATCCACTGTGACATGTATAGTGGATGATTGAGCATTCCAAATTTCATTTTCTAGGAGGTATTCAGAATAGATGTATATTATTTAAATGGACTTTGGACTTTTCGTTATTCTTTCATATGGATATGGTATTTGATGGACTTAGTTTTAATTAAATTTATATGCGATTCAATGTCTTGGGATCCTAAAGGAATGTAACTTGTTATGTATGCTTATAGATGATTGTATGTTATTGCTTCCGCTACTATGTGTTTACTGTGTATGGTTTATCTTTCTTGTTTTAAAAAAAAATGTTTGGAAAACTTAGTAAAACTTTAGGTTAACTCTTTTGGATCCCTTGGTGGGGCAGTACATCTGGTATCAGAGCCCGAGTTTCTACATTGGGAGCTCTGGGTATATTGGAATGCCACTAGTTGTTAACTACTTGAACAAAAATGAAAACTTTAAACTGTTATTAACATCTTATTCAAAGTGAAATTTGAACTAGTTGAGCTGAAACTTAAACTTTTAGTTGTATATTTTTCAACTTGAACATTTAAACTTCAAAACTAAAATTATACGTAAACCTAAATATAGGCATAACTAAAAATTGAAACTTATTCTATTTGCAAAACTCATGTCTTTTATCTATGCATTATAGTAGTATGTTTTATGGTTATTATAGCACCTTGGTATCTCAGATATTATTGTTGTACTGTTCTCAGTAGAGTCATATCCTCCTCCAGGGGGAAAGGGTTGAATGGGACCCGCACAGTGAGTCCTTTAGTTTTCCCATTCTTGTAGGCTTGCAAGAGTAAGCCTAAGTCTAGGGGGGTTGGATGTAGTGCCTACCCTAGTTTGGATTTTATTATTATTGTTGAACTCTTTTAGGCTAGTTTTATGTTTGATGATTAGTAGAATTATTTTGAGATTATCATATATTGTTTCTGATTCAGTTAATTTTATGATGAGATTACTTGGTACTCTACATGTCATGTATGCATGATGATTATTATATTGTTTTTAACTATTGATGATGATTAGTTAGATGGGTTATTATACATGTTTTTCTTATGGATACTTACCTCATATTGCATGTGTATGGTGTATGTGTGTGTGTGTGTGTGTGTGTGTGTGTGTGTGTTTTTCTTTATGTGTGGTGTTTCTGATGTGGTTAAGGAAGGGAGTCGTAGTCACTTGCTAGTCAAGATCTACACAATGCACCACTTCTTGCCATTGTCTGTTTAGCTTAGAATATCATGTCTGTACATGTGTAGATTTTATGCAGGTTGCAAGTACTAGGTACCAACTTTTTTGAATTGCCAGGATGAGCGTACCCTATCACATTAGCTCAATGGTAAGAGAGGGGAGATAAATTCTTAAGTCCACATCCTAAACCCTTAAGCCATTTGTCCTAAAAAATTAGGACAAGTATCTAAGTTGACTACCTTTCGAATACATCGAATGACGTTAATTCATGATTATGACCTCTTAGTTTGATTTTGTACGTGTTTCTCTATGATGGGTTTTTGTATCTTACTTAATGAGTCTTTGGTGAATTTTCTATTAACTAAGTCTAATTAAAATATTAAATTAATGATTTAATTTAATAGAAAATTATTATGATATTATAATATTTAATTATATTTAATTAATTGAGAAATTAATTCAATAAAGAGAACTAAATTTGAAGATAAAAGTTATAAGAATAATTTTAGAATGTGATAATATTTATTAATTTAATAATAATATATTTAGAGTTCATTTTTAAATAAATGCTAAATAATATTATTATTTAAGTTAATACATAGTTTATCAATTAATGTTTTGAAAATAAATTTAAAAGTGAAAGCATAGTAATTTATGAAAAGTTTGTAGATTGCATGATGCATGCATGAGATTAAAATATATGAAATTAATTAAAAAGATAAAACAAGTGAATTTAATAAAGATATTTTAATTGCATAATGTGTGCATGAGATTAGAATTTAATTAATTAATTAAAAGAGAAGTCAAGTGAAAAATTAAATAAAGTTATTTTATAAATTCATAAACATGCATGGAAAATATTAAGAAAAGATAAAGAAAAGTTAATCAGGAATTGAAGTTTGGTGAGCAAGAGTTCTCTTGGGTGATCGCACAATTAGTGCCCATATTTAAGGAGAGAACTCCATATCACAATTTGGGGGTTCATTTTCGAAGGACCACAAATTTTGGAGAAGGAAGGAATTTTTGAAAAGGAGAAGGTTCTGAGAGGAGGAGTTTCTCTACAATTTTCTTGGGCTTAGTGATTAGCATAAGTGTCTAAGTAGATGCTTGTGATTTTCGCATATTTTAAATACACTATTTTATTTCTTGTTTTCATCTTGTCTAATAAATGGCTATTTGGATAATTCTTGTGATGAATGTTTTATATTGTGAAATTTTGGTATGCATGTTGATTATTTTTGTGTGCAAAGAGATCAAGGAAAAACTCAATTAGAAACCCTCATTCCATAGATGAAAGAAATTAGAATTTAATTTGGGAAGGGTTTGAATTTGAAAATGAAAATTCTAGATTGGAAATTCAAACGGTTGTTTGTATTTCTCCTATCAGATTAGAATGGCTATTGCTCATTATATATATATATATATATATATATATATATATATATATATATATATATATATATATATATATATATATATATATATATATATATATATATATATATATATATATATATATGTACATATATACATATGTATATATGTACATATATACATATGTATACATGTACGTACATGTATACATATGTATACATGTACGTACATGTATACATATGTATACATGTACGTACATGTATACATATGTATACATATAGATATATATACATATATATATATATACATATATATATATATACATATATATATATATACATATATATATATATACATATATATATATATATACATATATATATATATATACATATATATATATATACATATATATATATATACATATATATATATATACATATATATATATATACATATATATATATATACATATATATATATATACATATATATATATATACATATATATATATATACATATATATATATATACATATATATATATATACATATATATATATACATATATATATATATATACATATATATATATATACATATATATATATATACATATATATATATACATATATATATATACATATATATATATATATACATATATATATATATATATATATATATATAACATGGGGCAGTTATTATGGAATTAAATGTTATACAATCTTAAAAAATAATAATAAAGTTAAGAAAAAAAAAATTTTGCAAAAGGAAAATTGTGCTAATTAAATTCTATATATATATATATATATATATAAAATTAAAAATGAATTATTTAAAAAAATTATTTTTTTTAAAAACTATTGGAGGGGAGGGGGGGGGTTTTTGGTCTTACCCCAACCCCGTGCTGCCTCGGCTACCAAGACAGCAGCTGCCATGGTAGCGGCTACCTTGGGCAGTCGGTCGCTTGGCAGCCATCCCTTTAAAGAGGGACTGTGATCTTCAAAAATCCTATTCAATTTGTAATTTATTAATTTATAATTATTTTATTTTTATTTAATCAAATTAAATTTATTTTATTATTAATCATTAATTATTAATAAATTTTAATTAGTAATTTGATTATTAATTAATTAATTAATTAGTAAATATTAATTATTAAAAGGATTTAATTCAAATTTTTAATTTTTAATTATTAAATTAATTAATGATTTATATATTGTTTATTAAGAATTTTGTTAATAGTTGTTGATTATTAAATAAATTATTAATTATTAATTTAGTAATGTAAATGGATATTGAAACCAATTTGAATTAATGATAAATATCATTTAATAATGTTAATTAAATTTATTATTTAAAAATTTGATTATTGGGATTATTTTTATTTAATAATAAATTATTATTATTAGTTTAATAATTTAATAAATGATTATTATTACTTTTAAGTCATGATATGATTTTCTAATTATAAGAACAAGAATGGGTTTAATTGCAAGGGTAAAATTGTAATTCTTATCTACTCGAAAAACTTACACTGAAAACTTTACTGTTTAACTTAACTATGTGGTTACAAATCAATCAAACTATTAGACTACTCTATTTTCTTGTGTTATCTATGTTTTGGGTTTTTTGGGGTTTGTCCTAGCTTTGATCGGTCTTAAGATTTTACCAAAGGCTCGAGGGTTACGTATTTGTGTTGTTATGATGTTGTTTTGATCTCGATTCTTCAAACCCAACCATTGTAATGTGTCTGGTATGCTTTATGATGTGTGTGGATTTATTGATTGTTATTGCTTTCCAGTGTTCTTGTGTAACATTGAGGTGAATGTATTACCTACTTAACTTAACCATTTTTGAGTCCTTGATCAGTTATATTTGATTGCTTTCCAGATGCTTTGATAGGACTGAGGTGTTTGTTTGCTTTGATCTTGGTGATGTCATGTTGTCACATGTTTGACTTAACCATTATGAGTCTTCGATCAATAATATCTTGGGATGTTTTCTAGTTTCTCATAGAGAACTAATGTGTTATTATCTTTTGATGTTTTCCAGTCAGTTGTATAGGATTGAGGTGATTTTATATGATTTTTTTATTTATATTTTTATGAGCCTAGTGATCTATATTAAGTGTATTTTTATTAGTCTCCAAAATATTTTAGTACACGTGTACTAACGCATATTTGGCCAAAGATTGATGTGAAACAAACTGTTACCTATAATTTTGGGTATCTTCAAACTGAATCATAACTTTTACTTCCCAACATCTAGAAGTGTGCATTCCAAATTTATTTGAGAGTGACATCTAAGACATTGCAACACAGATTTCCATTGTTCAGTTATTTTGTAGCCTCACTGCTTTAGATTCCAATGTTTTGTTTGATTATTCCTTGCAATCCAACTTCCAATAACATTAGTTGCCCATAAGTACGAATGGAAATCAGAAACTAAACGGGGAAAACTGAAACCTTAAAACATTCAAACAATGGTGAAAGAAATGTTGAAAGCAAATTGTATATAAAACTAGGCATTCAGATTAACTTCCCATTATTATTATTACCAGAGAGACATTCTTAACTTCTATGATCAGATCTCAATACAAATGCTTTTGGTTTCTCTTTGAAATGAAGCCAAAATAGGGTGGTCAAGATGGGCCAAAAAGACTTGTGATCGCTCAAGCACCCTCAGACATCTGATCCTCCAATTATGGCTTACAAACTTTAATCTAATTATACCACCCACCTAAAACATCTGTCACAAACATCACCTTCCATGCAAATCCCTAACTACTCTACCACAAACATCATTGTCTGCTCCACTCTGATGTTTCTATCTTCACTTCTTCTTCAGCAGCAGGTGTCACAACTTCTGCTGCAGGAATAGATGTTTCCTCAGTAGTAGGAGTTTCTTCCTTCTCCATAGGAGATTCAGCAGCAGCAGCAGTAGCAGGGGTTTCTTCTTCAACAGGAGCAGGGGCTTCTTCTTTCTCCACAACTTCTTGTGTTGGAGCCTCATTTCCCTCACCTACTTCCTTAGAAACCTCCTTTTCTTCTATTTCTTCTTTGGCAGCAGGGGATTCTTCTTCTACTTCCTTTGCAGGTGTTGTTTCTTCCACCACATCTTCTTTCTCTTCCACAATTTCAGCAGGTGGGGCTTCAGCCTTCAGAGGCACTTCTTCAGTGGCAGGGCTCACTTCTGCGGGCATGGAAGCTACCTGCACAAATTGATCACAACATATAAGTTAACTCATATCATTCATGACCGATTCTTTAGCATGCATGATCAATTGAATAGATCGATCCATGTGAATCAATCTACATACCTCAACATCGGTCATTTTGGAATCTCAGATGAAGATTTGACAATACAGTAAATAAGATCTATAAATCCCAAAAATCTTGATCGCCGGATCAATTTTGGTGGGTGTTGGATAGTAGAAATAATTCATGCAATAGAAGAAGCCTTGGCGACCTATTTATAGAAGAGGAAAGGTCAAAGGATGCTCATTTGACGTGGGGGAGTCTCGAGATAGTGGAGAGAGTGCGTGCAAACTGGAAAACATTTAATTTTGTAACCATAAAGCATCACCGCTGTAATTGAAACATATAATTTAAGTTTTTAAGAATGATTGTATTCGTTGTAATTATTATATATATAACAGTACTAAGGTACAATGCTATAGAGTTCAGAGCCTAGTTTCATTGTATTCATTTCTTTACGATGTTTTCGCTTATTATTATAAATTTTAAACTAATATTAATCTTATTAGTCCCGCCTATAAATAGGCAAAGACTACAGTTTTCAATCTATTATTTTCTATTAATCCTTTCTTTGGTAGTTGTACAGTTTCTAAGAAAATTCATTTATACTATGGTACCACTAAATTTTTTCATTAAATGAAATTTATGAATTTATGGTATCACTAAATTTTTTCATTAAATGAAATTTATTAATTTAATTTTCTATAATGTGATTGGATGAGGCCATTTTTCCAAGCAACCTTTTTCATTTTTCTTTTGTAGTAAATATAAGTGAAAATAAGGTTTGACATTTGGCAAAGGTAACAAACATGTCATTTTGGAGGTTTTGTGTGCATTATGCTACATGCCTATGACATATGTAATCAGACTATCCTATGTTTAATCTACCTCCTCCTCACAATTATGCATGTAACTTCTATTCTTAGTGAAATAGTAAAATTGGTTGTGGATTTGGGTACGTTAACAAGGTTGAACCTTCTGTAATTTTGAGCTTCAATATTTCTTCTATTAATGTGACTATTTTCATTTTAAAATATATGACTATTTCTTATGAAAAAATTAAAATGGTGATTCCTAAACTTGCTTCAATTTGAGAACTATTGTTGTTAATTTGTTTATTTTGATTAATTCAAAGGATAGATTGCAAAAGCTTTGAAAAACTATAGTTCCTAAGATTAAATTTGAAATGGAAGCTTTTCATTCTGAAAGAAATTGATAAATTCAGGATGTCTCCCTTTTTAAATACCCTTTTCATCTACAAGTATCTTAAATTTTTATAATGCCATGTAAAAAAATGTTGTTGTGTTTTGGGAAATTCTCAAATGGAAACATGTTATATATTGCCTTGTTTGAAAAAATCTGATGATTTGATGTTATACAGTCTTCTATTATCTACAGTGTTTAACTTCATGATTAATTGTAGTAAGAAATTCAATTATATTTTTGGGCCAAGTTTATGTGATATCCTTGTTGGTGTAAATACGTATTTACTTATTACACTTAAGTTTACTTAGGTTAATGCATTATTATTATGCATTATTTTATTATTTCTTAGGTGAGACACTTAAGAGTTTGCATACTCTTATGAGTTGTCATGTTGACAACACTAGAGTAAGCGACTCTAATTCAACATATGGTGTCTACAACATTGGAGTTTGCATAATTAGCTGAGTTGTCATGTAGACAAAATAGTTATTTGCACTCCTAATTTAGCACATGGTGTTTACAACATTATTTTGTGTGCTACACCTTTGTAGGCTTATCCTCGCATCATCACACTTACGCTTGTGCTTAATGGAGGATAATAGATATCTGGTGGGCATGTGCCTGGTTGTATGACTTATCATGTTGTTCATTCTTATGTATTCTAGAAGCATTTCAGAGGCCTTTATATATAAGCACTCCTAGTGAGCTTTCATACATTGAATCAATATTATATTATCATTTTGATCATACTCTTTTCGTCTACTATTGTGCTTGTGCTTGAGTTCCTTGGTCTTGGGTGAATTTTTCCCCAAATAAAATTCTTACATGGTATCAAAGCTAAGGGAGATTCTCTTCACATAGTCATTCGAGACCATTTTTTCTTCAACACCTTGACCTAGATCCAAAGAATCTGCAAAAATTGGGAGCATCTAAAGCCAAAACAGACTTTGCCATTACATCCAAAATGTTGATTCAGTGAAAATCAACTATCAATTTTCCTATGCTAGGCCAAAGTCAATTTTGAGGCAATTTTTTTTTGCAAACCGGCACCCAAAGGCTTGATTTGCAAACTAGGTATGGTCATTTATTTGATTTGCTGATTTATTGTTCAGATCTATAATTATTTATTCTCTGCAATTATCTGTATTTTATAATCTTTTTCAGAATTTTTTCATCCAATAGGGCTTGCAGAGAATTTTTTTTTTGTAGGAACCGGGCAGTGAATATTCCGTCAACATATTCAATATTTGGCGGGCTAATATTTTGAATCCAACAACAACGTCTTCCCAAGCCTATCCATTTTCAACATGCTTCCTTTGTTAGAATATTGTGGGTGTTTCATTTTACACATCTTGTAAGGTTGTCCCCCACCGAATGTGGGAATAACCCCCGCTAGTTGTTTTCAAAATTTCTAGTGCATCATGGGAAATTTCAAGTCTCCAAAATTAACACCTCATAACTATGCTACATGGTCCATTAAAATGTGGTTTCATTTAATGCATAAAAGGAGTTTCTCAACATGTAGATGGTACCCTTCCTAAACCAATAGGTGATCAAGTATCTACAATGAACATCTCAGCTTGGGAAATAATGGATAGGAAAATCCTAGGTGATATTTGTTTGGGGGTTGAAGGCAAGATCATCTATCAGCTCCAAAAGTCTCGTACATCCAAGGAAGCTTGGGATACCCTCAAAAACCTATATGATAAAGTGTCTGAGGAAGATGTTTTCAAAATTGAAGATGAGCTTGTCTCTTTAGATCCAAAGACATTTGATTCTATACAAGAATGAAGTGTTGGATAAGTTTCTAGCCTTCAAGAGTCATTTTGAACAACAATCCAGGAAAGCCATCAAAGTTATAAGGATAGACAATGAAAGAAGATATGCAAACAAAAAACTTAAAGACTTTTGGAAACTCAAGGGTATTGATCTTTAGAATCCACTAGCATTCAGTCCACACAAGATAGATGTTGCAACATTGAGGATACAAACTCTTAAGTCAATGGAAAGTTACATGATACAAGCCAAGTCTCTTGATCCATCGCTTGAAGTCAAAGCTATAAGTAGTTCCAATCACATACTGAGTAGGTCTCCTCATAATTCCTTAGATGGAAAGACTCATTTTCAAGCATGGTGTTGTAGAAAACTAGTTGTGAGTCACTTCAGAGTCTTTGGTTGTCCAACATGGGCAAACATATCTTTGAGGGGATGCAAGGCACCACCACCTTGGCCTTGTACTTTCATTGGATATGAAGACATTGTTAAGGAATACTTACTTATGGATCCTGAGACACATGAGATTTTCATAGAGAGGAATGTACACTTTGAGGAAACTTGACCAAGCTTATCGTCTAATCCTATCCACACTTCATACATTGTGGAAACTAATAGTGACACCAGTGATAGTGGTTCAACATACTCAGATATGTAGGATCCTATTGATAGATGCAAGGAGAGGTCACAACATTAGCACATTCCACATGCATATATTTCCACAGTGATAGGTCAAGCACAATAGGGAACACCTTGTCTTCCAGGTCCAACATCAATGGATGACCTTTTGATAGACATTTCAAGCTTTTGTGTGGAGTCACACATAGCAGATTTTGGAGACATCATTGATGATATACATCTTTTCTTTGATAGAGAAGATCCTTCTTGAGTTGTTGCAAGGGCTCACTCTGACCCTCATGTCCATTCTCTACATGATTGATCTTCACAAGTTGATATGATTGTGGATCCTTATGTATAATAGTTGTAAGAGGCCTCTTTATCAATTGAGGAGATAGTATATTATTTAGAATAGGTTCTACATACATCCTAGCTAGATCTGACATTGTTCTTTTCAGCAACATTGGAAGGGGTGACAATCAATATCAACACAGGGATAGTTGAGCAAGTTTCAGAGGCATCATCAATCATCCTAATTCTTTCTACACATAGGGGAAGCATCTCATTTGTACCTATGATATTGTTTCTTCCACAGGGGAGGAACATTATTTAGTAGTCCTGGATCAGCTTTTGCATCAGAGAAAATATCACTAATTGACACACTTCATTAGGGGGGGGGGGGGGAACAACCTGATCTATTTTCTTCTTCTCTTTTATTGGGGGACCTTTTCCTCTTTTGGATTATGTTCTTCTCATATTTCTCTATTGTATATACTTGATGTATGTCATAATGGGGGGGTCTCGATTACTCCCTCCATCCATGTATTTTCATCTCTCTTTTTGGGGGAGGGTTTTTCCCATGAGGTTTTCCCTCTTTCTCCACTTTATGAGAGATTGCATTTTATTATACCTAGCATGGCCTAGTAGCAGAGACCCATTATACAATGCTATAGAGTTTAGAGTTCTAGCTTCATTGTATTTATCACTTTTATGATGCTTTTGCTTATTATTATAAATTTTAAAAATAAAAATATTAATCTTATTTGTCCTGCCTATAATAAGTAAAGACTACAATTATCAATGTATTATTTTCTATTAATCCTTGCTTTGGTAGTTGTGTAGTTTGTGATGATCATCCAAAAAAAATGAAATTACAAAGTTGGATCTATGCATTCCAAGATGCTAAGATGATAGAAGATGAGTCCATCAAAAATTATATAGTAAGAATACCAAAAATTGTTTAGGTATTCAATCTCTTGGTGGAACTAAACATGATGATGACGTTATGGAAGATCTTGAAAAGTCTATCACCACCATTCAAGAAAACAACCTAGATGATTTAACTAGTAATTCCTTGCACCAATGATTTCACAAAGGAGATTTTTTTTGGAAGATTAGAATCTGTTGAGGTAGAAATGATACAGTCTAGGGAACTAGCTAGAGTTGAGACAGCTTTTAGTGCTATGCACATTTGACCTAATCTATCAAGAAGTACAAGTACACGAGGAGACTTTGCCAGTAATAGCAGATATGAAGAAGGAATAGGCCTTCTGGTAAGAAGAGAAAAAGATGGTAAGAAAATATTTAAATGTTGGACTTGTGATGAATATGATCATTTTGCATCTAAATGTCCTAAAAGAGAGAAAAAGTTCAGAGGAAAATTTAAACCTAGAAGAGATAAGGATAGAAATTGTTTATATGCTAATAAGGATGAAGAATCTGATGAAAAGCATCAAAGTGAAAGTGATGATGAATTAGGATTTTTGGATATTAATTAATATAACCTTGACAAAGAAATTAGAGAAGAGATAGCTCTAGTTAGCCAAGTTGAGAAGAAATTAGATTGGATAATTGATAGTGGATGTTCACATCACATGATTGGTGAAACTAACATTGATGATGTTTACAATGTAACCTATCATATTACACGGATTAAATCTATTACTATTGATGGTGAAACTAACACTGATGATGTTTACTTTTTTGATGGTTTGTAACATAATTTGTTAAGTGTTGGACAATTGGTAGACAAGGGATATTTGTTGTAGTACATAGAGAAGACTTGCATTATCAAAGAAAAGGATGGTATGCTAATTGGTATTGGAACTAGATGCAAAGGTAATATGTTTTAGTTGAATCCTATTGAAATAACATGTTTTATTGTAAAGGTTGATAATAGTCGGTTATGGCATAGAAGGTTTTGTCATATAAGAAAGAGTAAAAGTGTGATGACAAGGAATAAAGAAAATGAGGAATTGGGTTTAATTTTTCAAGTGGAACCTAAGAGCAGAGATGAGGCATGTAAGGATGATCATTGGATGCAAGCTATGAAAGAAGAACTAGATCAGATTGTGAAAAATGAGACATGGGAATTAGTTCCTAGACCTAAAGACAAGAATGTGATAGGAACCAAATGGGTATTCAAAAATAAGATGAATGAGAAAGGAGAAGTTGTGAGAAACAAGGCCAAACTTGTTTCCAAAGGTTACTCACAATAAGAAGGCATAGATTATGAAGAAACCTATGCACCCATGAAAAGAATGGAAGTAGTAAGGATGTTCTTGGCTTATGCAACAAGCAAAATTTTTAAACTTTATCAGATGTATATCAAGTCAACTTTTCTAAATGGAGAACTTGAAGAAGTCTACATTGAGAAACTTGATGGATTCCCTCTAACAGAAGATAAAGATTTTGTATGTAGACTAAATAAAGCACTCTACGGTATGAAGCAATAAACTAGAAGCTGGTATGCAATGTTAGATAGGTATTTATCAAAGCTTGGATTTATTAAAAGTACAACAGATGGTAATCTGTATTTGAAGAAAACTAATGATGACCTATTTATCATTGTAATATTTGAAGGAAATGATGAAGAAAGTGATAAATTTGCTAAAGAGATGAAAATGAATTTGAAATGAGCATGATAGGAGAAATGAAGTTTTTCCTAGGATTGTGAATTGTGTAAAATAAAGATGGACTATTTATTTCACAAACTAAGTATCTAAAATATATTTTTAAAATATTTGGTTTGGAGAATTGCAAACTTGTAGGTACACTTGTGATAATTGGTCACACGTTATCTAGTAAAGATGAAACATCTATAGTTGAGTAGAAGAAGTATAGATCTATGATTCAAGGATTACAACATCTGACTCACACCATACTAGATATAATTTTGAGTACCTAAGAGGTGTGTTAGGAGTTATGCCCCTACCTAATTTAGAGTAGTTGATGCAAGGAGTGGATTAGTCTAGTGGTACAAAGAACTATGGTTAGATTGGACTAAATGCTAATGCTTCATGTATGGTGGAGTATCTGATATGAACTAAGTCATGAAGAACTCTAGGTATTTGGTATTGAACAATGTCTTTGGACACTTGAACTGGTTTGAATAGTTGATTAACAATTGGTATTGAGATTGACACCTTTGACATCGATGTCAATGAGAGAGAGAATGTACATGAAAATCATTTTGAGAGAATGTACATAAGTGGTGAGAAGAAATGAATCTTTTGAGATGGACTTAGGGGAGAGTTATCTCTTTAGGGATATTTAGAAAGATTCATGCAAGTGCATAGAAGGATGTATAAGTGCACAGATTCAACTAACAAGTATTGGAAGTTGTTTATTGTGAACAACTATTGCTTATCCTAAAAGAAGAAGCAGGACAATACAACATTCCATAAGATCTCAAATTAATGAAGACAATTGTAGAAGAATAAAAAGGAAACATATAGTTTTGTATTCTTGGAACTAAGATATTTTCCATCTATGTTGCCATCAATACCAAAGAGGGCGATTTTTAGCATGAATGTTGATGATGCTACATTGGGGGAGTGTCCTAGAAATTGAAGAGCATTGATATCCTGCATTCATGATTGTATTTTTCATTGATGTCAACACTATAATAATTCTATTAAGACTGGAAGAATACTAGTCAAAAATATTAGTATGCACAATAGCTGAGGAAGTTCCAAATGATGCATAGTGAATGACATGTTCTTGACGTTGTATTGATGACATGGTTCAAAGGACTAAGTCTGATTAATGTTGTATGGAAGTTACACCTGTTTTACTAAAAGAAATGTAGAAATAGAGCATTGGAAAAAAAAGTTATGATGATCTATCACTATCTTTCATCTAAGATGTAATGAAGGTGATGCACAGATAATAGTGATAGAGGATGATCATATGGTGACAGTAGCATATGCACAAGATAGGGTTTCACATGTGTAAAGTTTGGTATAGGCTGTGAGGTGAGAGTGTTGTTGTAATTGTGAATTAGTTAATTATATTATTTTAATTAATTGAGAAGGCCTCAATGCTAACTCAAGAAATTATTATGAAGATATGGTATAAAGGAAAGTTTCTTTCCTTGTTTATAAAGAGACTTGGATAGAGAGGATCAAGTGGAATATAGAGTACTAATGCACAACTCAAGAAGGAGCAAAATGCTTACTGAATGCACATAAGCAATCCAAGGGATTATTGGATGCATAGTATGAGATCTAGTTACAAGATCTGAAGGAGAAAAAGTCTGGTTGATAGGATAGAGACAAAGGAAGAAGTACATTTTAGTTCTATTATTTTGCAAGGAATAATATAGAGATATTTTGACAATGGGTTCTTTGATCTTAACGTTGAAGCTATTTGGGCAATGGGTCCAACTATCTTCCACAACTCCTAATAGGGTTGACACAACTCCTAATAGGGTTGGAATCTCCTAATAGGGATTCAAAGTCTCCTAATAAAATCATATGTATTGAATGTTGTAACAGGATCTATCCTCTAACAAGGAATATTTATATTAGTACAACATCTTGCTGGTACCTTGCCCACCAGGGTTTTCCCTCTTATCAAGGGTTTCCATAGTTAACATATTTAGTGTTAATTGTGCATTAGTACCTTGTTGTGGTTTTAGTTTATATTACTCACATGGTTCAGTTTGCTTAAGGTTAATATTTGTAATGATAGCTGTATAATTGATTCATCCCCCCCTCTCAGTTATATCCGTGGACTATATATTCTAGCAATATAAGGATGTTGAAAAGTTTGTGAAGAGTTGTGGAATTTGTCAAGTTGCAAAAGGAGTAAGTTAGAATATTAGATTGTATGCACCTATTTTTATTTTTGAGAAACCTTAGAGTACCATTGATATCGATTTTTTTCTTGGATTTCCTAAAACAACAAAGGGGTATTATTTGATATTTGTTGTTGTGGATCAATTTTCTAAAATTACTCATTTTATAGGATGCAAGAAGACATTAGATGCTACACATGTTGCTAAACTTTTATTCAAAGAGATTGTTAGATTGCATGGATTACCAAGAAATATTATTTCTCATAGAGACACTAAATTTGTTGGTTATTTTCGGAGAACTTTGTGGAAGAAGATGGGTATAGAGTTGAAGTTTAGTTCTACATTCCATCCATAAATAGATGGATAGACAAAGGTTGTGAATACAAGATTGGATAATTTTTTGAGATGCTTATTTGGAGATAAACCGCATAATTGGGTGATTGAATTGGCACAAGTTGAGTTTAAATATAATAATTCTATGAATAGAAGTAAAGGGAAAACATCTTTTGAGATTGTTACTAGAATGTAGCCTAGAGGGGTATTAGATTTAAAGGATGTTGCTGGTGAAGCAAAGGAAAGTGCTGTAGGAGAAGAATTTGGTGATTTTATGGAGTCTTTTTATAAGGAAGTAAATCTAAAGTTGGAACAAAGTAATCAAAAGTACAAGGAGAATGTTGATAAGTCTATAAGGCATCATGTTTTTGAAGTTGGTGTTGAGGTGATGGTTCATTTGAAGAAATGGAAATTTCATATTAGAACATATAGTAAGTTGAAGATAAGAAGTTTAGACCTTCTAAGATTTTGAAGAAGTTTGATAGTGGAAATGCTTATGAAGTTGAGTTACCTAATGCCATGAATATATCCCCTATATTCAATGTTGCTGATCTATATAAATATCATGACTTAGATGATGAAGTTGTTGTACCTGATGATTATCCTAAGAACCATATTAAAGAGGTTGAATAGATATTGGATTAGAGGGTTGGTAAAGCACAAAAGGAAAAGACTGCTATGAATACTTGGTAAAGTTGAAAATAGACTAGTTGAAAATGCAACATTGACTTCTCAATTTGAGTTGGATTCAACTCACGTTGTGACATTTCAGTGATTGATGAAAATCATTTCTTTCTACCCTAGTTGTCTAATGTAGGAGCATCTTGGGTTGATGTGTTATCATTTTCATTTGTGTTCATTCTATCAGATGTTTTTGAGTTGTAGTCATTGCCGAGTTGTATCAATTATCGAGTTCTAGTAATTTTGCAGTATTAATCAAGTTGTAGTTATCCCAAGTTGTGTTAACCTTTGGGTTAGTGTGCTACCCCATTTTACTTTGTAGTATTGATCAATTTATCTAGTGTGTGTTGAGTTATCTAGTATTGGCCAAGTGTTGCTTCATGTGCCGAGTGAGCCTATTATTTGTTGATGCTTGGTTCCTTCTTTACTTGAATTTTCTTTGTTGGTTCTTAGTGTGAGCCAACTTGTGTGTTTAATTTTCATTGTAAATTCAATGATAGGATATTGTCTTGGGATGTGTACAAACCATTTTTAGGTTAGTCTTTCAATTGTGTAATGTTCTAGAATCTTTTGTAAGTCATTTTGGCAAGTATAAATAGGGTGTTTAGGATTAGAAGTTGGGGCTAAAAGTGAGATCACCAAAAATTTTAATGCATATGTGTTTGGAAGTGTGAATTTGAAGCTAGATCATGGATCTTAAATGTATGTATGTTGATAATTTGATGAATCAATAAAAGAATCTTATTCTCTCTCCTTAGTGTTGTTCTCTTTGTGTGTTTTCTTCCATTGTGGTAACTCTACAAGGTGGTTTGGATTGCTAGGTGTGCCTTTGGTCCTAGCTATTAATATCCCTCCTTGCATCATCTGATCAAGAGGATCAAGTATACATTAGGAAAGAGGAGATCTGATATCTAATAGAGAGGTGCTGATCAAAAAATCAAGGCTAAAACATTCTAACAGGTGAATAGGTTAAAATCTCTTGACCGATTAGTCCTAGCAGGCTTTTATAAATGCTTTAACATGGTGCTTACTTTATTGTAAGTTGAAGTCCTCAAATGAGGCACACTTCTAATAGGCTTTTGAAATCCTTTAAAATTGTAAGATTTAATAGTCTTTTTAAGCCTTTAATAGGGCAGACCTTTCAAAGGGTAGATCATAGTTTATGATCAAACTTATTGTAACCTTAATTAGATACACTTTACAACTATAGTAGTGAAAATTTGTGGGTGTCATCTCCACTCCAGTTTTACCTTCTCATTGGAGGGTTTTTGGGTAACAAATTTATTGTGTTATGTGCTATTTGTTCCATGCCATGGATGAACATGTTTAGCTTTCTATTTCAATTTACATGCAAATTACGAGATGGATGTGTGGTGAATGATTTATGGTTAAATTTTTGAACTGTTGGTTCACCCCCCCTCTTAGAGTTTACTTCCCCATTGTTAATTCCAAAAATTGGAATCAAAGTGTTTTTCTTTAGAAAGAAAAGCTTTGCAGCTTTGTGGAAACATCTTGAAGATGAAAGTCTACAAGTTGGGAAAAGTCATTGAGAACTAGAAGATTGAAATCCAACTTGCCCTACGCTAGCTCAATGAAGCAAGAGATGAGTTGAAGCGCTCATTAAAGAGAAGGAAAGAGATAGCTGTTGAGGAAAATGATACACATTACCAAGAGAAGGACACTATTGAATTTTTTTTAGATGGAAACTCAAGTGAGTTTGATGCAACAGTTGCATATCTGATGGAAAAGAATGGTGCCCTAACTGAAAAGATCAAAAATCTTAAGATAGATCAAAGATTGCTATGTGCGGTGATTGAGTAGAAAAAGAAAGTTGAGGAAGAAAAATTCATGTTTGAAGATGAGAAAAGGACACTAACCAATAGACTAGAGGAGAAGACATCAGAGGTACAAAGGACTACTAATATGCAACAAGAGATAATTAATCAAGCAATGATTTCCAACCATGAATTGAATAGAAAGGACATTGAGATGAGAACCTTGAAGTTATAGAATAAACAACTAACGAATGAACTAAGAAGAGAGAGAGAATTTGTTGAAAGTTTCAACAAACCTAGCAAAGCCATCAAATACTTGTAAAATTGATGAGATCTCCCAGATCTAACAATTATATTGATGTATTGGCATAAACCAATGCTCAAGATGGTGAATCATCCAAAAGTGGTGAACAAAGAAACAACAAAGGTAAGAACTACATATCCACTTGTCATAATTGTGGAAAGTTAGGTCATACAACAAATGTTTATAGGAGCAACAATGAAAATTATAATCCTAAGAATAAATTCAAAGGTTAATATCGCAAGTACAAAAAGCAAGGACATTAGGTACATGAATGTAGGACCAAGACCTCAAGCACACAAAGATTTGAAGGATACTGCCATAATTGTTGGAAGTATTGACATACAACATATGAATGCAAATCTAATGCCAAGTGTACATCAAACAAGTAGACAAAGGTACAATAAAAGGTACAGTTGTCACTATTGTCAACAGTATGGACATGTTCTTGAAAATTGCATTAGAAAACATTTCAAAAGTGATTAAATTAGATGGTTGAGTCAAACTAAATGTTTTGGCTATTTGAATACTAGTCAAATCAACAAAAACTATACAACAAGGTGCCAACCAAAGAATTCAATAAAGGAAAGGAGAAGGTTGATGTTGCGAAAGTCAAAGTGCAGAAGAAAAAGACATGGCAGAAAAAGGAAGATTGCAACATGATTTTAGATGAGATCACTTCAATTAATGGATTAGGTGATCACATCACCCCCAAGTAGGAAATCAAAAGGTATGCATGGGACTAATATCTTAATAATATCTTAATGATATATTTTAGGGTTTATATAGTCATTTCTTGACTCATTTGCATTCATTCAAGAGAAAAGAGAGCATGAAGAGCATGAAGGTGAATTGCAATAGGAGATTCTTGTGTTTTCAAATTAAATTCAATTGTAGCTCAACATATTCATCAGATTTTGAAGGTATTTTACTAGTGCCAAGTTTCGCATTTTGAGTTTTTGTAAACCCTAGGTATCAAATATGGTAGCATGATCTTCTGAAAATGTTAGAAAAGAGGGAAAGGAAGTGTTGAATGTATAATTGATTAGTAATGAGATTAGACAACCATCTTTCTAGGCACTAATTGAAATTGCATACAAAGGAGACATGTCTGGTGCGTTATCGATGATACCACCAAAAGTCTTAATGATATAGTATGTCAAGTGTTGCTATACATGGAAAGTTAGAAGTATAAGTGATGTGCAGATAAGGGAATTTTACAGTCAACTTTTTGATGATGGAGTTTTAAGGGAAGAGAATAAAATTGTAGGAAGGAAAGGGTTGACTCGTGCCCTAGATTTCCCTAATGTATTCAAGACTAAATGGATCAAGATTCCACTCAGTAGAATACATGAAAACTTCATTTGGCTACAAGATGGACCCATTAATATTACTAAAAGGATCATTATCTGAGTGTTAGGATATCCTACCCTAGATCGACCTAAGAGCATGTGAAGTGATTCAAAAGAGATGATTAAGAAGAACACAGGTGCAATATGGAATAATAGGGGAATGTCTATTGATTCTATCTTAGACCCCCTAATTTCTTTTGCTATGACGGTGATATCTCATAAGTTTTTTCAATCTTGCAGGATTAAATAGTGTATCTTACACGGCTATAGGTTTAGAATGCAAAATAGTAAAGAGAGACCATACCTATGACCTTGTTGATTTGCAACTTCAACAACTATCTAAAAATTTGTAGGCCATAAGGAAAACCAAGAGTGCATCTTACAAATTTGGCTCTTTTTTAGTTTGTATATTCTTTTATGTGCAGAACACATTTCCTTCATTTGGGAAAGTTTCTTGGAAGACCAACAGGTCTATTGCAATTCAAATTGGAGAATTCATAGAGCAACTTAGAGACAACTCTGTGTCAGTAATGACAACTTATTTTGAGAACTTTAAGAAGTCTATGAAGAAAAGGTTAAGAATTCTAGTGTCACTAGTTGAGAAACATTATAATGATGTTTTCCTTCTAGTTGATGTTGATTATACATATGTGCAATCATTCCTACCTAGGGTCAGATGGCTTAAGCCCTTGCCATATGAGATAAACATTGATGAAGCATCAATAGCTATTACATCTCTATTGGAAGATGAAATAGATAAAAGTGCCACCTCATTTGAGAATTATGAGGAAGCCAAGTCCAAAATTACAATTGACTTGAAGACAACTTTTCTGGTAAGAAACAAGAATAAACTTGTGAAGAAGCCAAAAGAGAGATTTGGTGAAGGGGGAGATGAAGATGACGAAGAGGAAGAACAAGTCCAAGCCCCTTTGGAAATTACTCAAGGAAAAGGAGAATACGAGGGAGCTCATGAGGAAGTTTTTGAGGGAGAAGCAGTCGAGGAAGCACCCAAGCCTGCTAAAAAGAAAAGGAAAGCCAAAGAGTCTATAGTGGAGAAACCCAAGTAGAAGGTTGTGAACTATCACAAAAAAAGCATACGGTTCTTGTTACTAGGGCCAGCACAAGGGTAGCCACTAAGAAAGTCAAGGTTGTAAAGAAACTTAAATGTAAGAGGACTATTACTTTGACAGAGCTGAGCCAACCAGTGAAGAAGACATATGAAAGAAGAAAATATGTAGCTCAAACTGAGTCAGATGAGGAAAAGACAAAATCACATGACATGATTCAATTCAAGGTGGTAAGCCACAATCCCTCCTCTAATTTAGATAATTTGTGTGACAATATAAAATCAAATACAAATTTTTTTGGTTTTACACTAACAGATTTTGATAAGATAGGTAAAGTTGAACAAAATACTATTGAAGAAGCCATATATGTGATGATGGCTACATTCAAAATAACTCCTAGAGAGATCTCCAACTCATTACTTAAGAGTCTTTATGACTAAGTTGAGCAAAAATGGAAATACAATTTACAAATAGAAAGAGAGACAAGGGTAACCACTTTAGCCCAAGTCATGCCTAAATTATGAATGATAATGATAGACGAGGCTATGGAGTTGCACAAAAGTAAATTTACTCCAAAATATAGAGCATTCAGTATATTGAAGAAGACCATAGAGAATGTGGTAAATAAGAGTAAATAAATATGGAGAACTATTTACAAGTTATGAATTCATTCTATAATAGAGAAAAGTAAGAAAAAAATGCAAAAACCTTAGAAAGTTGAAAAAAAAGGTAGCTGAGATTGCAAAAGATGAGTCAATAAACGATGGTCATGTCAAAGGCACTAATGAAAAAATAGGAGAAGAGACCACAATTAAGGAGGAGCAAACAGATGATCAAAGTGTATCTAAGGTACAAGTGCCAAGTGCAAGTTTTCCACATTAAGACCAAGTAAATCAACAAGACTTAGTGAAAAATCAAGGATGTTTATAACAATCATTTTCAGAACATCAATCCCTTAACAAATGATGATTTGAAGAAGTTATTGAAGAATTCCACCATGATAACTAATTTATGTACAATTTGTGTATTGGTGAGAACTAATCAATTTAAAAGGTAGATATGGTAGCAGAAGTGGAGGAAAAAATTGACCCATTAAGTGTGCCCCTAGAGGTAAAAATTGTAGAAACATAGAGTACAAGCATTGATAAATAAGGTGTTATTACAAAACTAGTTGCATTACTTCTTGTACCATTCATTTCTCACAAGAAAGCCTTGATTACAATTGAGAAGGATGGAACATAAACCAGATTAGGTCAAGAAGCAAGTCCTGCACCTAGACCACAGACACAAGGTGAGGAGAAGAAAGAGGATAGTCAGATTGACAAGCCTAAAGAATTGAAGGTGACTACTACTGTAGAGGAACAAATTGCTATCTAGACTCTAGTTAGCTTACTAGTTTCTGAGACTCCTACTAGTAGTTAGGTTCTTTAGAGGCCATGAGCACTCAAGACATGCCATTGAAGATATCCAGGCCAAGTGCAGAGACATCTAGTAGATCAGAAGACATATCTAATAGAGATGTGAGTCTTGATGAGGTGATTGAACTTCCAAAGTTTGATCTTACAAAAATCACCATTGAGAAGATGATCATTCTACAAGAATCTTTACATAGGAAAAAACACGAAGAGACGTCGAGAAGGGAGCATAAGTAGAAGAAAATGCTTCATGATATCAAATACATATTTCTTGATGCTTTCAATCTCTCAAATCCTAATGAAGAGAAACCTATTCTTGATTAATTGGTAAATGTTGTTGACAAGATAAATGATGATGACCTAGAATCAAACATTAAACTATTAGAGTGGTTAGGAAAGAAGTTTAAAAAAAAAGTTCTTGAATAGATATCTAGTGCCATTGTACTAAGATAGGTTCAGTTAGCAACCTAGATGGAAGATGAGAAAAAAGTATTGGAGAATATCTTTTCTCTATACACAAAGCTTTGTGATGGGAATTTATTCACACAAGAAGCACATAGGGCTATTGATCGGTTGCAAGGAGACATACAATCCATAGGTACTACATTGAAACTAACTCTAGTTCAAAACCAAACTCATTTTCAATGATTACTCTCTACTCAAGGTCAACTAGTAATACTCCAAAAGAAAGATGCTAAAATTTGTGCTACCTTGATCAACATCCAATCCATCTTGACCCCATACATGGAAGTGTTACACAAGGAACTAGCCTTTGTTTAGACATTGATTAAGAAAAATTCTCTATAGGTAGCGTGTAAAAATTGGGATACAACATTGAAGAGCCCCATGGAGGTCCACAAAACATTTTTGGACAAAGACACTATCAGTGTACCACCCAAATGACATGTGTGTCAAAAAGGGGGAATGAGAAAGTAAAGGAATGAAGATGATAAGGGGAACATAGTTTTGAGACGAAAATAGGGGACAACAATAGTACATCATATTTAATCATTGAGAGTTATATAGAATTTAGATACAGTAAGGAACACTCAACTCGGGATGAGTTATAAAATTTTGGAGAGGTATGACTGTTAAGTCATCAGTTGTGCAAAATTTTTTAATTTTGTATGAGATACTGATTATCTGTCCGATGCAAATAAGTTAGGCTGTATATGCATGCCAAAGTTTTTTTTCCACTCATGTCAAAGGGGGAGATTGTTGATCTTATTTTGGTTTTGACAAGCAGTGACAAAACACTTAAGTCATTACTTAATATAAATATGTATGTACCAAGTAAGTAGTTTATGACGAGCAATATACACAGTTAGTGTCGAGCACCAGTATGTGCCAAGTAGATGGTATGTGCTGAGTCACTCAAGTTTTGAGAAAGAAATAAATTCTATGTGATTCATATGCTGAGTCATTCATGAACTGAGTTGCAGCATTGAAGAATAGTGAATCCCGAGCACCAGAGCTTTCAAGTGCCAAGTAAATAGTTTTGGACATAGTTGTTTGTAATGACATAAACTCCTATGTAAGCCATCTTTGGGCTGACTTCAGGATTTTTTTATGATTCTAGAAGATATATATGAAGGTATACTGAGAATCCCTATGCAGTGCATGCAACCAATCATATTGAGGGATGTTTTAAGTGATAAAATGGGTGAATCACAATCATTGATTCCTACCTGAACCTAGGTCACCTATGCCTTCTTAAGGAGAGAAAATCCTAAAGAATCATACATGTGCAGATGAGAAGAGAAGGAAGAATTCTAAGTATAATCAGACCATTTGTGGTGACTATGGAGGTTGTGATCATGTTATGAATTGTAAGTTGAAGTCCTCTAACCAGACACAATTCTAACAAGGTGTTGAAATGCATTAACATTGTAAGACTTAACAGTCTTTGTAAGCCTTTAATAGGGCATACCTTTCATAGGGTAGATCATAACTTATGATTAAACTTATTGTAACCTTAATTGGATACACTTTACAACTGCAGTAGTGAAGATTTGTGGGTTTCATCCCCACTCTAGTTTACCTTCTCATTGGAGGGTTTCTAGGTAACAAATTTAGTATGTTATGTGTTATTTATTTCATGCTATGGATGAACATTTTTAGTTTGCTATTTCAATTTACATGCAAATTGTGAGATGATGTGTGGTTAATGTTAATTCCAATAGTCTATTCTAGCATCCCTTTGTCCACATTTTTTATTATTAGGCACACCTTTCATTTTCTATCAATCTTCACTATTGTAGTCTCATTTGGGGAAGGCATCATGATAGAGAGGTAGTGATTCTTCACCTTCATAAAATACTTGCCCATGATTTCTATCCATTTTACCAGGTACACAAAATCTAATTCTACTGATTTATGTTTACTTTGGCTTTATTAGAGATTTATTGATTATAGGAAATACTTAACAAAAATTATGGTTGCCTAAAAACATTAACAAATCCAAATCATTATAGTGTATAAATGTTTCACCTACCTAAAGTAGGCTTTGCAGTGCCAACAAGGGAAGCTAAAACTAGACTCCAATGTGCCTTGTAGACATCTAGGTGTGTATAATTTTCCCTCTTTTGAGGTCCACCATAGAAGTTGACTTTTGCAATACATTTGTTAGATGAAATGTTGGTGAATGTTGCTCCCTTTAATACCATAAACCATAATAGAGAACAAAGAAACAACAACAAATGCAAGAACATAATATGGACTTCATATTTGTGCTGCAAATGTAGAATTACATAATTCAAAAGCACAATATGCTAACCCACATGGGTGGCTTCATTACCATAATCTAGAAGACAAGCTATGAATTATCACCCAGAGATGTCCTAGACAATGTTCGGGCCTTTCTTAAATAAGCAATTTTATGCTGCTAAGGAAGGTTCTAGATAATGAAACTTAATACATAGTTCTAACCGACCCTAACAATACATATAGAGTCAGCCAAATACATCTTTGACAATTATTTTAGATATTTTGGATAGCCCAACATTGAAAGGCCATAACTCTTGAACTGTTGCTTTGATTGGCTATTAGAGCCACTTTTTGGAAATGCCAACTCTTGATCTATAAGCTCAAAATTAGATAAGCACCCTTCTGTTGAGTTTTTGGACCTCATCCAGGCACTCTAAGGCCTCCAAAGGTGAGCTTGAAGATTTTTTTGCAAATCTTTCCACCAAAAATCCATAATAGTTCTTCTTTGATACTTAAGCTAGAGCAATTAGATTTTTATGGTAGGCTTATAACTCTAAAATGAACCTTCATATAGAAAATGAGAACATTCCAAGCTCGTATGAAAAGCTTACTTAAAATAGCAAGTTCCCATAAATAGTACCTCCCTATCTACTAGTCCTTATTAAAATAGAAAAGACTGAAAATAATTTTTTTTGGGTGATGCAAGATTTCTCATACACCCAGGATGCTCCTACATTAGACACTTGGGGAAATTTCAGAAGTGACTCTATCACATCTCAAGTGTTTAGAGGAAAACCAAGATGGTGAACCTCCTCCCTTGCTAGCCACGATGAATCATCTACTTGCCTCACTTTCCATTTTACCAGGTATTCCTCATAAGTTATGTTCCTTGTACTTTTTCAAACATGACTTTCTAGTATCTCCTTAATCTCCTTTGTAGCCGAACTAGCTACTGGAATAATCCATTGCGCTTCTGCAATGTCTTCTCCATCGCCTTCTTCATAATACTTTGTCAAATATAAAATACTAAATACTAGTGAAATATTCAATTTACCAGGCAACTCAACTTCATAAGCATTTCTAAAATCATGCCTTTTCACTATCTTGCATAGTCCAAACTTCTTCATCTTCAACTTATTATATGTACCCACTAGAAAATGCTCCTTTTTCAAATGAAACATGACCTCATCTCCAACATGAAATTCTTTATACCTCCTTTTTACATCTACCTTAGTCTTGTATTGTGTATTTATCTTTATGGTGTGCTTCCTCACCTCCTCATGGATGTTCTTCAAATGTTCAAAAAATTCTTCTGCTTCAGCACTACTTATCTTGCCTTTATCCAATTACCTAAATTCAGAAGCATTTCTGGGACTACTCCCATATATAATCTGGAATGGTGATTTACTAGTACTCCTATTGAAAAAATTATTATATGAAAATTTCTTCTGTGGCAAAATCATATCGCATCCTTATGGCTTGTCTCCAACCAAACATCTCAGCAAATTTCCCAAACTCCTATTCACCACTTTTGTTTGTCCATCAGTCTATGGATGATGTGTAAGAAGTCCATATTTTGTTCTCACATTTGCTTCTTCTTTTTTTTTCTTTTTTTTCCTGTTATGGTTTACGGTATTAAGGGGAACACCCTTCATCAAATGCCATGGTTGCAAGATATGTACAAATGATTATTAGGGATAATGATTTTTAATTTTCAGGAAAATATAGATGGAGCTAATGCCAAACTAATTTGCAAAGACTTCTATTCTTATTCCATATAAAAATGAGTGTTAATTTGTACTACTCTCGAGTTTTTTGCTAAATAGAGGGACATTAAAAAGATCTAGTAGCAGAGCCAAGAAATTAGTAATAACAGCACAAACTTGTAATGAATTACCAAACTATCATGACAATATAGGTATGTATATATCTGTCGATTCTCCTTTTCCACAATGAAATTGCAATTCTATGATTTTTTAATTTTTAATAATAAAAATTGCAAAATATAAGTTACCTATCACATAGGTAGGCATAAATTATTTTTAACTGAATAAATATTTTTGGATGTCTGGGTGCGATAGAATTTTTTTTAACCTATTGTATATCATGGAAACAATAAAGCTAACATTTTTTTGATAACACTTACTAAAAGTACACATTCGTTTTGTAAACTAATAATTTTGGATTTACAATTTGAAATTGAGATTATCACCAAGTGTTTACTCAAAAATTTCAAAAGGAAGAAGAGGTCTTAAATACAATGCTAAGAGCAAAATCTTTGCACTTGAATAGTAGGAAAGATGGTAAAATGTGTATAAAAGAAACATGAATAAAAAATGTTTTCACATTATATTAAAAAAGTAGTGTTACAAATAGGTTGTCATTAGATATGAGCACATTCACCTGCGACTATAATATAGGTAACATTGATTGGCAAGGACTCCAGTCATAGCCTATTAAACTTTGCTTTGGTCCTAAGCCCATCAATAGAGTGTTCCACTGCCTTGAAATATTATATGCATTTTACTCAATCATTTTGAATTGTAATTGAAATTAAAAATCACTTTATAAAGTCAGACCTAAAAAATGATATTAATTAATAAATCAAGGAATCCTAATTTAGATTAAAAGAAAATGGTCATAACTGAAAAGCTTAAAGTGAATATTATTGGACCCTGTTGTAGCCATTGGTGCTCTTCTATTTTGAGCTTCTTAATTGCAAAGATCTTTGTTGAACCAAATACAATTTTTCCTCTTGATTATTGAAATTGGAGAGGGAAATATGCATTGTTGAATCATTTATTTATAAAATCTTTGAAAAGTCCATATTTAAAAGTTTAAAACATCAATGTTTCAAAAAAATTTTTAAAAAAAGTCATGAAAGTTATCTATCTATACTAAACAAAAGATACTATATAAATTTATTATGTTACTAAACTTTTTTTATACAATATAATAATTTGAGGTTCTCACAATTATATTTCCATTTTAAATTAACAATTGATTTTAAAAATTTAATACAAAGTTTATAGTTTAAATTATCATTATTTTAATATAAAACATATTGTCATATAGTACAACTTTTCTTTGTTGTATCGTTATTACAGTAGTGTTTATTTTATTTCTAATAAATTTTTTATTTATTCTTATTATTATATTTAAGTTATACAAAACTAAGATATTGATGTTTAACTTCCTAATTGCTTTCTCAATTACTTTCATTTAAAACATTCCTTTTTTCATAACCTTTTTTTGTTAGTACACACGATAGTTTATTAAATATAACTTTTGTTTAGGACTTAAGGTAATTGGAGTTGTAAGAAAACTCAAAAGCCTTTATTTCTACTGTTTTGATAATAATACTTTATTTCTATACGTTAAGAATACTTTATCTAATGTTAAATTTGATATTATCCTATGAATATTAAAATATGATCCATAATATATGTATTATTATTATTATTATTATTATTATATTAATAAATTTACAATCAAATATATGAGGTCTATAATTTTTAATATTAAAAACTGTATTTATTAAATTGGAATATCACTTTACATATTCATATACAAGTTCACCAAAAAATATTTCTTATGGTAGTAAATTAGTTGAAATTCTATGAATCTTGAAAAAATATATTAAAAAAATGTTAATATATGAGTTCACCAAAAAAATATTTCTTATGGTCAACAATTAGTTAATATTTTAGTAATGTTAATTTAAAATATATTAAAAAAATGTTGGAAGAACTTTTTTGTTGAGAGGTTTGAGAAACTAGAAATTTTTTATACAATACTTTTCAAATATTGAGATTTTCATAATGAAAATTAGATGTATATCTATGTCTATAATATGTCAATGTTTTTAATTTGGTCTATTATAAATATAAAATCACAACATTTGGTTTAGTATTTTGGAGTATTTCACTATTTCTCATAGCTTCTATAGAAGCCTAGAACCCAAATGGCTACCAACACATTATAGAGGAGTTATTAAAAGCTACACAAACTGGGTGGCCAAATAATGAAACCGCAAAAGAAAATAAAAAATGAAAATGTGAACATGACCAACCTAACAACTATAAAACAATTGAAATAGAATTGAGACTGACCTATGGGAAATTATTTTTTATTAGGTTTGTGTTACAATTTTTTTGTTTTGTGATTTTTTGGTGTGTGCTACTTTCTAAAGCATGTGGGAATTTTAATAAAGCTTTGTCTTTAACTAATGCATATAATATATCCTAATTATAGCTTTGAAGAAATGCAACCTATGACAAGTAAATGTTTCCCAAGAAGTCCACCTTCTATACAAAAAATATATGAAAATAGAAAAAGAAATAGAGAGTATTATGCCTGTAATAAAGATGTAATAGCTACCTGTAGACACCATAAAATATTATAGAGACTTTCACCCACCTCAAAATAAATATAATCAGAGAGTACTATAGAAGTAGCGACTGAAAAAGACCTTTGAAACAGTTAGAGTTTCATTTATTACCACCTTTTGTACTACAAATACATGAAAGTAGAAAAATAATTAGAGAATATTATGCATCTAATAAAGATGTGATCATTGCTCATAGACAAGCTAAAAGATTATAGAGAGTTACAACCACCTCTGAAAAAATACAGGAAAACACTATTGTAGAAGAAGCCACAGAGAAATACCTTCAATGATTAGAGTTCCATCAATTATAGAGACAACAAGCTCCACTACATGAACAGTGCACTTATCACCCATAAAATGCACTCCATGAACTCCAACGACAATAGAGTAGAAAGAGAAATCAAGAATACTATGACAAAGATAAAGATCAAATAGCTTCTTAGAGATGTACTAATAGACTAGGAAAAACCTTAAATACCTTGCAACAAATAGAAGCACAGAGTATTGAACACATAAGCACAGAACAAATAGTTCCAACATTACAAGAGAAACTGCATGAAGTTCGACAAAATCCATTGCAAGAAGAAATGAATAAACATGCAAGGATTACACAAAGAAATGACTATATAATGGTACACAAATGACTATATAAGGATTACCCCTTGGATGATCCATGATTTCTCAACACACATGACATATTATCTGAAGAGCTTGTTCATGACTATGCAGAATTAATTAATCATATTCAAAGACACACAAAATGTTTATAGTGATGAGAGCATTGCAAAAAGGATTGATAATTACAATGCTCCTCCATGGGATAAAAATGATCCAAAACTAGTACCAATAATTTTGTTGACCTTGGGCACATGGAGGAAAATACCCGTAACAATGGCATGGGCTTTAACCATTCACAAATCCCGAGGGATTACACTACACAAAACAACAATTGACATTGGAAAAATTTGAATGCAAGGACTCACATTCACAAAAATATCTAAAGTCAAATCACTAAAAAAATTTCACATCCAACTAGTTTTTCGCCTCGAAAGGTTATCCAAAATGGAAAAAAATTCATACACAATCATAACGAAAGGAGAAGAAGCTCAATTACATCAAATTGCTCTCTCAACAATCAAGGTTTCAACATTTTCATAGAATGTGCTCTTGTTATGAAATACATGTACAATCATGCTCTTCTCAATATTCTAAAATAATTATGTCTCCACTAATGAAATCTAATTACTTATACAAAAGACCCCAACTCAACATTTCAATGACAGGAAATTGTTCAAATGAAGGTCTCAAGATTATTTTGTTAGGTCTACCAATCACTTCATGTTTTATTAAGTTTTTTACTCAATTTCATGTTTGAGAAATCATATATTCTTTGATATCTAGTAGTGAGTTACTCACCGATTCATATTTCACCGCAGAAGGTTTGAGTCAACAAAATTTTTACCAAATTATATTTTACAAATTGGATACTATAGATGTAGTAAGTATACTATGCTTCACAATATGCACAATTTTACTTGGACCGAATATATACATTACTTTGGTTTTATTTGGCTAATTTTGTTGTTGTTTCAAACCAAATAGTCCACGATGAATTTGAACATTCCTTATTGTGTTTTGCAACCCACTTCATAGAATAGTTCTTTGAAGACAACAACACAAATTTCCATGCTTCGACATAGAGTTAGAATACATATAGAAACAACCAAGACTGAAATAGGCAAGATGATTGATCCAAGAAAATTGGGCAATTAGTTCTAAAATATACTAGCATTTACTCGTAATAGGTGTGATATTATATAACCATATAAATTTGCTATTAATTTTTAGCTTGACATTCTAAAAAAAGAAGATTTACAAATAAAATTATTTTGGGGTGTATCAATCATTTGTCATTCTCATGAAAAAATTAAATTTTTTTTAATTTGACAATTGGCTTGACCCTTAGACCTATGGGTACAAGTACTAGTTATGTCGATAGGCTTTTCACTATGGACATCGCCCACTGGTGGGATATTATCTAATGCTAGAAAATTGTAGGATGGTGCCAAATTGTCTTATGCCATTAAATTCACGAAGTTGTTTGGCCATCAGGATGTTGTGATGCCCAAAAAGGTGAGTGTTCCATACATTTAGGAAATTTCATCTAGGTAAATTAATGCTGAGATGTTTGGAGTGACTAAGGTTATTGCAGTGTACAGCATAAAGGCAGCATGAAAGGAGTTACCTAGACACCAAGCAACTCTCATGGTCGATTGCTATGGCTCGGTGATATTGTTTAAATATATGGATTAACACCACCGTCATTTGGGAAATAACTAGATTGAAAATGGTAGAGGGAAATGATTGGATTGAAAATGGAAGAGAGAAAATTATAGAAAACCATGGAAAGAATGCTTCATCTAACACTAATTTTTAAATAAATCTAAATAAAAATATGCTTCACGTCAAAGAGCTCAGTACAAAGAACAAGGTGAGACTTTCAACAACATATCATTCTACATTGTGGATATTTGAAAATGGAAATGACAGAGATTGGTTTCATGGCCTTAGTCACCACTCTTTACCATTCTCTTTTAGGATTGTAATTAATCAAGAGCTTTGTTGGAGACAAAAACTAGTGGTTTACCAAGAGCTCTAGTAAACAAAATGTATGTTATTTCATATAGGATAGGAAAAAAAAATGAGCAAAGGAAAATGTGTTAAAAGAACTCACAATTTAGACATGGAGGAGTAAATATGAAAGCTACCAAAACTCCCAATAAAGAAGAAGTTCTAAGGACCTATTTGGTTGCAGGAATAGGAATAGAAAATTTGGAATATGTTGTATATTTTCTATTTGGTTCATCAATATGAATATGTATTTTCATTTTGCCTCTAAAATGAGCTTATACCCATTCTAAAAAATAACTATTATTGGAATAACCATTCTCATTCCCAATATTACATTCCTATTCTCCATTCCTATGCCTACAACCAAACGGTCCCTTAGAGGATAATGATATCCTCTAGAGAAGATGCCATGATTCTCCAACTACAGCGCCCAAATTTGTGACATTTTCTACACTTTATAAGACAAAAGAACATCTTAGAAAATAAGTTGTTTTGAGACAAGCAATGGTAAAAATTCCCTGAAAATCATAATTCACTTGAAGAAAAATGATGATTTTATCATTTGCATATGTTTTAGCTCAATATTCCATCCAGTAGTTCAATATCCACTTGTTAGAGTCCAATGTCCACGAATGCCTCTCAAAGGTTTTGAGAAAAATTTGG
This sequence comes from Cupressus sempervirens, assembly GCA_028749045.1. Classification (NCBI taxonomy): domain Eukaryota; kingdom Viridiplantae; phylum Streptophyta; class Pinopsida; order Cupressales; family Cupressaceae; genus Cupressus; species Cupressus sempervirens. Next base: position 603,083,240 of record CM053787.1, read on the forward strand.
GCCTCTCCTGCCCTCCAAATTAGGTATGAAAACCTCAATTGTAGTCTCATTATTTGCATTAGTGATGAAGGTCCTAAAAGAAAATGACCAAATATTTGGCATTGCATATGATGCCTTGGATATTCAATGGACCCCTAATGGACCTAGATAATGCTTGCCAATAAGATTATGTTTTAGCCTCAAACATACAGAGGATCTGCATCTTCTAAAAAGAAAGGAAGTTTAAAGAACAATTATAAAAACTTTGCTAATGAGGTAGGTGTTGATGTGGGGTAAAGAGAAATTTCTATTTCACTGAATCTTATTATAAATATGATATGTAGTACCAGAATCAAAACCTAGTGAAAAAGGGGTGGAATTAGGGTAACAATAAGAGCTTCTAATAGAGTACTCTAAGAACTATATATGTATTATGTCCCATGGCCCCAAAACTATAATAGGATAGATGTTTAATAATCTCTAGATTTCAATGCATGGAGCAAGAAACATTACTAGCCAGCTAGTTTCAAGACATCTAGGTGGTCTTCTTCATATGCTCCATTTATTTCCTGATGAAGCTTTTTTCAATATTTTGTTATCTGTACAAGTGAGAATTGGGTCATGGAAATGATATAAAAATTATAGGTGTGCATATAGAATGGCATCCAAATCAAGAAATATTAACACATTCCTAATTAATACAGAAGGATTTGAATATAGTAAATCCCCATCCAAAAGCTTAAATCAAATAACAACACACTGGCCTAAGTTGTAATATTTAAACAATTTCATCATATTTAAATTTCATAAATCTTATGATAAATATCATTGAGAGATTATTATTCAATGAGAAAAAATAAGAATCAATGATCATTTAAATATTAAAAAAAGATAAATTACACAAAGTCTCATAACCAAACTCCATTTTTTTCTAATCTTAATTGTTCAAATTTTATCGATAATTAATTTCAAGAATATGCCATCAATTTTATTTTATTGATTTTAAATTAAAATTGAGTTAACAATATTAATTTTTCATATATTAAATCATATAATTTATTATTCATGAATATACTACTTAATTTAATAGAAAATCTTATAATAATATTAACTAAATTTCATTCATTTTTTAATATAATAAAAGTTTAAAATATATATTACCAGTTTTCTAAGATGAAAACTGGTAGCTCACAATAACTAAGTAAATCTTTTAATAACTAAGAATGATAAGATGAGAGAGTCCTAAAAGGATGAAGAAATTCTTTCCCTCAAGAAATATATATTATGCAATTTTAAAAAGTTCCATTTACAATAACCATTTAAAGGAAAGTCTAATGCAAAATATTAAATCTTAAATACGTCCAAAAAAATCTTACAATTTCACAATTTTACTTGTATAACAAACAAATATCACATACTTATCACCTAACATGGTAACATGATTATAAATATAAAAAATTTCATTGTTGACTTTCTATATATATATATATATATATATGGGTGAAAGCACAAACCTGTGTCACCATTTGTGATATTTGGAGGGGTTATGGTTGAAACAGTTTTGGCTATAATGGCTACGGCCAAACATGTTTCAGCCATACAGACATGGCAGGTTCCCCGTTGACATGGCATGTAGGGTTAAGATCGAATCCCTTCTGGATGAAAGTGTTCTGGCTGTAACCCCCATATATCAAATGACTCAAAATATCATTAAAAATAGCCAAAAAGTGATTGATGACAATTTTATAAGCATGGGTGTTTTAGCCGTAATGCTTCCAGCCAAAAGCTTACAGTCGAAAGGACTTTGGCCGTAACTATCTACGCGGCATCCTAAGTGGTAGCCACACAAGCAAAACTAAGAACTTATGTAAACATCTTAATTTGAAGGCCAATTTGACCTACTAAAATGAAGATTTTTAAAACTAAAAATATACTTCTGTAGATATCAGAGTCAAGATTATGATCATATAATTTCTTTATTATTTTGATTATGGATAATTTGGTATAATTTGAAAATATTACAAGTAGGTATTTTAAGATTTAGGAAGATGTCTATTCAAAAATAGGAAAAAAATAGTAAATCATATTCAAAAATTATTATTATTTTAAGTTGCACTAAAGGAGACAGTCTTCTTTAAGAATATGTAATTTTTTTTAAAAAATGTGTAGATTTGATGGAAAAAGTTTGACGGGAGAAAAAAACTATCAATTTCTAATAACTTTGAATTTGACCAATTATAACTTGAAAAATATTAGCCAAATTTCTATTTTCCTTTTTTGGAGCACTAGGTATACATGTCAACTCTAACATATTCCATAATCAAAACAAAATATGATAATTTGCATATATTTGTTTGACAGGAAGAAAACTCTATATTTTCAGCATTTTCAAAAAATTAAAAAATAGACTTTAAAAGTTCAAAATAAATAAAAATTTCACTTTAATTTTTTTAAAAAAATTATAGACATAAACTTTGTTCAAATTTACAAATTTCATTAGTTTACATCATCTTCAAATTCTAAAGACAAATGCCACTTTTATGTCGTTAAAGTTGAAGAGTTTAAATTTTGATATCACTTTCCTTTATAAAAGGTGACATAGGTTTGATATCACTAGGGAAAGAATCGGGAAAGAAAACCCCAATTCACAACCATTACAAATGAAAAATTCAACATCAAATACAATTACAACGAGTGAAATTATTTATAGGGAGAAACAATGTAATCTTAATCTATAACAATTAAATGCACTAAGTGTGGAAAGTCATTCACATAAATAGTTAGGGGACACACTAATCTCCATCCAAAACGCACTAAAGAGAAAACAAAGTCAAATTTTTTTTCCCAGATTCATGAAACGTAGTGATTTTTGTTTCCAATTTTTTTTGTTGTTTTTGACTACAAACTATGCAGATCATGAAGATCAAATGCTGAAACTTTAAAAAAAATCTATGATGTTTTCGATTTTTTGAAAATTGGTCAACTGTACAGTATACTTGCCTCCAATACTTAGTCTTGTGGAACCAAGATTGATACCACTAGACTTCCATAAACTTATAAATCTAAATTCCATTACAACAATTTATATTATTCAAGTATTCCATTTAAATATTATAACAATATATTAATTATTTTTTATTAAATAATAATTTAACCATAAACTATAATCTATAACTAATATATAATACCCTCACACTAATCTGGGTGGTTACAAACTATCTTAAGGTGGAAAAATGTAAAATGAACTAACATGAACCTCCACTAAGATTACAATTGTAGCGACAATAAAATTATTTACTTATTGATTTTAATTTTCCACATACGAGTGACTGTTTTCTCATCACCAAGAAATGTTTATCGATTCCCTCCCTTTTCCAGGTGTTGTTTTTCCTTGTATTGTAAATCTCTGATACTATCACTTTTTAAATTTATGGTACCATTTTATGATTAAATATATCCTCCAATTAGAGTCAATGAAATAGCATAAGCACTGCACACAGAAGAGGGTAAAGTGGGTGAACAAAATGCTGCTTAAGGAATCGTGAAAATGGAGTGACTCGTATCCCTCTTCATAGGAGCCTAAAGAGAACCTGGACAAAGACAATCAAATAGTTCACATTCACTTCCAAATTCAACATGCACAACTGCAAAGATAATCACAATTGTGAGGTCTAATAAAAATTCCCCTTCCCTTATGCTATGATGGATACTTTACCCTTGCATTATTATTCATGATTTTGATCCAAACTATTCTTCTTTCTCCTGCAAGATTGATTGCATTTCATTTTCTTCAACAACTTCAACCACCTGCGAAGTAGCGATGACTTGTAATCTTTTTTTGTTTTAGTTACCCTTTTTTCACCTTCGTAACCTTGTTTGAGAGCTAACATTAACACCTTGCAATGCTTTAAAAATTTCATAAAAGACTGCTATCTTATTTCATGGCTTTACGACAAAAGAATTTAATTGTTAATGAGACCATGTGACAATGTGATAACTGTGTGAAAATAACTCCTACCATTCATCGCAACATCATAACTTAGAGCTTTAACTCATCTTTTAACCCTACGATGATGAGAATACATGCTTTTTCTTCTTTGTAACCTTAACCTTAGGTTACCCTTGACCATATTCGACAATGCGAATACATTTTTTCGCTCCTTCGCAACCTTTATAATTTTTTCTTTATCAAAATAACAAGATATTTCTTTGTTCCATCACCTAACTCATTCGATCATTGACTTCAAGCTAACCTTGTTTGCACCATCACAACTTAAATTTCTTTAAGCCAGAACTAAATAATGATCATGCGATCTTTATCTTACGTTGCTTTGCTGACTTAATTCTTGAGGTTAACTTTATCTAATTGTGAAGATGTGATAGCCTTAGATCTTAACTGTTATGGTTGGCTCTTCACAGCTTTGTGACTTACCTTTCATCATATGGAATATAGGTTGTGATGTTGTGAAAACCTTTGATATGATCTTCATCTGACAGTTAGGAATCTATCTCCAAGGGAAATTGACCTTTCAACATGTGACATGGAGATTTCAATGCATTATATGTCATTTATTTGGTTTCCATCTTCATTCTTTCCACCTTTGACTAGGGTGTTCACCATTATCTGACAAAATGAGCATTCTTGAAGGCTTCTGCTACTTCCTCTACACTGGATTTGAATGCTCTTCCTTCTAACCTATTTCCATGATCTGTATCATATCCTCTGGCCTTCATCTGCATGTTCTTTGTTGCCTTTTGCTTTGAATGTAAGTGTGATCTTCTTTTTGAATGCATCTTGTCTTCACCATGCATACTTGATCAAATCATTATAGTTTTAGAATAACTTCCCTCTCATCTAGGAAATGCATAAACTTACCCTCCCTTTCCTAATCACCTAATATGGATGAATACATTATATTTCTTTTGAATTCCCAACTAGAAGCACACAAAGGGATAAATGAGAGGAGAAATTCCTTAAGGGAAATCTAGACATAGTCATGACATCACAGTGACTCATCCCTAATCCTAGAAGTTTGAAAAATATAGAGGGACTAAAATCATGCAATAGGATCCTAGGTCCCCTAGGGACACATTATTCTTGTTTGTATGGGTCGTAAGGGTTCATTGGATAACAATGACATTTGATGATGATATATGTCCCTAAGGGTCCTAGGACTCTTAGGGACACATTATGCTTGTTCATATGGGTCGAAAGGGGTCATTTGATAACCTATGACCCCTTTCAACACATTCGATGATAAAATATGCCCTTAGGGGCCCTACGATACCTAGGGATACATTACAATTGTTCAAAGTCATCGAAAGAGCTCATAGGATAACCTATGACCCCTTTCGATACATTAGATGATGGCATATGTCGTTGGGGATCCTAGGACCCCTAGGGACAATTTAATATGGGTCAAAAGGGGTCATAGAATAACCTATGCTGTCTTTCAACACATTTGATGATGACATATGTCCTTAGGGGTGTAGGGACACATTACGCTTATTCATATGGGTCGAAAGGGGTCATTAGATAACTTATGACCCCTTTCAACACATTTGATGATGACATATGTCCTTAGTGGTCCTAGGACCTCTAGGGACACATTTTTCTTTTTCATATGGGTTGAAATGGGTCATAAGATAATCTATAATCCCTTTCAACACATTTGATTATGATATATGTCCCTAGGAATCTTTGGACCCCTAGGGACACATTATGCTTGTTCATATGGGTCAAAAGGGGTCATTGGATAACCTATGAGCCTTTCAACATATTTGATGATGCCATATGTCTCTAGGGGTCCTAGGACCCCTAGCGACACATTATACTTGACCCCTTTCAACACATTTGATGACAACATATGCCCCTAGGGGTCCAAAGATTCCTAGGGACACATTATGCTTGTTCATATGTATCAAAACAACACATTTGTCCCTATATATAATATGGGTTTAATATCCTATATACTATATCATATAATATAATATAATCTTTTAAAATTTAATATAATTTAGTAAAATTTGTTATAACATTTGTAATATGTTAAAATATGTATAGTAAAATATATTATAATATAATAAGATATACTATATTTAATATAATATATTATAAATATATATCTTATAAACTATATATATTAAATATCATAATTTGTAATCACATAGATCATAAAAATAAAAAATACAGTTGACTAGGACATCACATGGATCATGGAGGGGATAATCATGACCCTTCCTCAATTTTCAATCCCTGCCCTCCACTTTTGATGTGATTTATTTGCATATTTCGGTGGGAGGATATCAGGTATGCAATTTATTGGATATTTGATTAGGCCTTGTAATAACCAAGCCTCCTTGGTTAACTCAAAAAACATGAATTTGCAGCATTCAGGGGTGTTCCAGACTTTGATGACATATTAGATGACTTCTAATCTAATGGAATTCACTAAAACAAAAAGGGTTTGTAGAGGACATTCTCATCTTTTTAGTGATATAATTGTTATCAAGATATTAGTTCAATAAGTATTTATTACTTATTTTTAAATGAATATACTTATAAGATGTTGATTTACACACTAATTGAAAAAAATGGCTATAACTTTCAAACTATAAAATAAATTTAAAATCTGAAAGATTTCTCACATTCTATGCTTTTTCTAATACAATTTTTAAATAAATAAATAATTTTTGTCTTAAATTCATTAAGGTGGTTAGATGCAGGCCCTTTTTTTCTTGATAATATTGTAGCAGAAAATTCAAAATTAATTGTTTATTTGAAATAAAAATACCAAAAAAATATGTGTCACATCTAGACATGAGTCTCTTCTAATATTTAAAATCTTATAAAAAAATATTATTAATTATGATTAAGGCAGTTAGACATACACCTACTTCTTAATTTTGTCCTAAATCTTTTGTAACACAGTATTAAAATATGAATTTTCAATTCATCAAATTAAATTATTTTTAGGTAAGACCTAGTAGTTTAGAAACTACATTCAATTTGCTAAAGATTTTATTCTTACAACTAATATAAACTTCATAACTAGTTCAAAATTGTACACCAAGTTGACATAAACCTGATTTGCTAATTTTGCATTGTCACCTAAGGGTAGAGTTTCACCCACCATGATACTGCACATATATAGCTAGAAGAATCTGATGGTGGTGTGGTTAGGTTTGGGAACAACTCACCCTAGTTGGTAAAAGGTAAATGTTCAATCTTTGAATGGAAAAAAAAAATGTCGATGATGTCTATTTGGTAGAAGGTCTGAAACATAATTTTTTGAGTGTTGGTCAGTTAAATGACAAAGTTTATTAACTAGAGTTCAAAGGAGGTATATACAGGATACTTGGAAGATCAAGATATTTGATTGCTACTAGAAAGAAAACTAAAGGTAATCTATTAGATCTGAATACTATTGTTAATAGTTGTTTGGTCATTACTAGAGTTAAAGATAGTTCACTATGGCATAGAAAGTTCTGTCATGTGAATTTCGATAGCTTGATCAATAGTAAGTCAAATGCAGTTACAGGATTGTCTCAACTAGTAAAGCCAGAAAATATAATGTGCAAAGAATGTTAGTTGGGTAAATTAACTAGTTGTACTATTGCTAGTGAGACTTTATCATTTAGAATAAATTTTATTTGGTATATATTGCTCTTTGTGGTCTTATGAGAATAAGAAGTTATCATGGTGAAAAATAATTTATGACATTTATTGATGATTACTCAGGAATGATGCTACTGACCTTCTTGAAGAAGTCTGAAGCCTTCCAGAAGTTCAAATTATTGAGAGCACTTTTTGATAACACACAAGTTTTCAAATGACATTATGTATTTCAAACTTATTCAAACATTACATCTATATAAGGTATGCCTACCTCTTGTTGGAAGGTGCATGGGAGATTTTCAGTCTATGATTAGAGAAAAAAACATTTTAATGATGCTCTCTCTCTAGAGTTGAAGATTTTCAAGAATACTTGTTTATTTAAAGGCATATGGTATACATCAACATGATATGTTTAGATCTATGTGCCTATTTGTTGCTAACTTTTAGTACAAGTTTTTAATATAAAAAATGGCCAATATTAACATGTACAATAAGATAAATTATTAAAAAGAAAAATATTCTTATTTAATGTCAGGATCTTGCATAATTTATTACCATTTGAAAATATTATAAATAAAGTAAATTAAAGATATACGTGTTTGTTCCTAGTTTTTTAAAAAAACGAAGTTTTTATTTTTCCAAATATTAATTAATAAATTGTAGTTCATTATGGAATTCAAGGTCAACAACTTTTAAATACAACATTGAAAGGATCTTGTAATATATTAGTCTCCTTAAAAGTATAAGGCTTGAAAAAAATAAATCTTGAACTATTAGACAAATGATGTACATTATCCTTTATTAATATCTATAATTTTTATTTTTCCATTACTCATAGGCATTGCATTCACAAGCTCCTAGCCACTCCTCTAGTTGAGGTGAGATTCTTAGAGGTACCAACCAACCTCTCCACTCCATGGTTGTTTTTCCTTAGGTTGATCTTCTTCTAGCCCTTATCCTATCACTTTGAGTGGCTCTAGCTGGCCAAACACTGCAATTTCTCCCACCAAAAATGATTCAATAGAAGAAGATATATGAGGATAGATGGTTGCTCCTAGACCTAACTCCCTCTTCATGCATGGGACCAAAAGAATGATCACAATCATCCTCCTTCTATTGGAACTACTTTAGCCACCTAGGGAAGATCTAGCTTATATGGGCTCAACCCATGTTAATTTCATGTTTTTTTTTCTTACTAGGTTTAGTCTTGTATAATCTCTCATAGGATGATTTCATATACCCTAGATTTGATTGTGAATATGTACTTTTAAATTTTAAATACTTAATGGTAAATGACTATTTATAAAAAAAGATGTTGGATTTTTAGAATTTGAAATGGTAATAAGATATGGAGAATTCAATGCAAGAGAATATTAGGTTCAAAGCAATCTTGCATCAACCAAAAATTATTCTAGTTTGATTTGCCAATTTTTCCATTTCTTTTTTTCATTTCAACAATCATTTATTTAATCAATTCAACACTTGTGATGTTTAGTGTATAATTTATATCTATTCTATTTCATATTCCTATGTTCAAAGCTCTTTTAGTACATTGTTAATCAAGTTATGATTCATCTTCTCTCAGGTAGTGTGTCCTTGTGAATTTTGATCTTGCAATGGGATTTTACATCTGTGGATATTTGGTGGCACTTTCAACAATGCTCTTGGATCATGTGGGAACCCAAATATGGGATAACAAACTTTCAAACATGTTATGCCATTTTTTCCTTATGATTAAAAGGACTGAATCTTTTTTTATGTAATAGGTTTCTTGGTCTTTAGGAATGTCCTTGATCTTGAGGTTGACCCATGTGTCATAGTGCTTATATATTGTGATTGATGCACTACTAGAGGTAGTAGTATATTTATGAGTGAAGATCCATAAATTGTTTTATCTTTAGAATTGGGTCTAATGCCTCTGACCAAAGACTATAAGAATGTAGACATGTATGAACCTGACTTATAAGAAGGTCAAATGTCCAACCTTTGTTATACATAAAATTAAGAAGCCATGAAATTTTCCAATTAAAATTGGTTATACATAAAAATTAAGAAGCAAAAAATTTTTTGTAATGGAAACTATTTCTTCTTTAATCATTAATGAATCACCACCAATAAATTTACTTATTTTTAGAACAAACCAATAGGTATTGCTTCCTCAATATGATTAATTCATATTAAGTTAATCTTGTGAAATTCTAAAACATTGTATCGTAAATGTACTTGCATCTATTTTTAATGTATATTAAAGTGATGGTTATAATGCATTCATGTTAAATTGGTTATTATGAATCAAGTTTTCATCTTTAGAAGTGATTAGGAGTCTTTGCTTCCTTAATATTAGTGATTCATATTGAGGGAACCTTTTTGAACTAAAAGAATATTCTTTGTATATACATATTAGCATATTTTGGAATGGAAATTGAAGTGATACTTACATCTTCATTTGTGAAAAAGTAATTATTACTACTCAAATCTTTAGAATTAATCATGAGCTCTTGTTTCCTTAATATCAAGGGGATTCATATTGAGTGTATACTTGAACTTATAAAAGTAATATCTCAATCCTCATCTATGGTAATCAATTTTAGTTAGCTTTGGAGTGTATTATGAACCATTTCTTCTTTATAATTAGTGACTCATAATAATTCACATATTTGTAATAAAAATAAAATAATATTTATATCTCCATAACAAATCATTTGTTACCTATGATTTTAAACATCTTTAAAATTTATTATATCTAAAATCATTTACCATACCAATGTTAGAATGTCAATCCAAATTTTTTTGAGAATGACATCTTACAAAATTTACTCTTGTAAAGATAGTGCAACCTATATTTCCATTCTTTAATTATTTTATTTCCTCAAAGATTAAAGAAGGCCTATAAGATTCGCAATGGAGAACAAAGTGACAATTATTTTCTCTTTTAATGATTAATGAGCTGCAAACTAATCTTTTTTAATAGAAAAAAATAAGAACTATTGCATTATTGAAATTAGCAATTCATGTTAAGGGAATCTTATGAAATTGTGAAACATTTGAATATATATACTAGCATCTATTTTTAATAGAGGAAAAAGTGATAGATACATAACCTACATGATAGATAGATTCTTAACAATCATATTTCCATGCTCAAACTAATATAAGCCATTCTAGGTATATTTAGAATAATCATGAACCAATATTTCCTCCTTTCATCTTGTTAAGTCCAAATATGTTTATTCTATTCTCTCAGCCAAGCCTGTTGTCCTTGATCACCTTAATTCTTGTTGGAATTTGTCCCTTGCCCAAGATGAATGGAGGAATATTTTATCTAATCTTTGGACTTGGCCCATTGAACCCAAGGTCGCTTGGTTTTTGTGGAGAATGTTGCTCCACAAGTTTCCCTTCAAAAAGCTAGGCGGGGTGCCTAATATCTATTATGTTTGCAGAAAGCCTAAAGTTTTTTTTCATGTCTTTTTCCATTGCTACTTTGCTTGAGAGATATGGATTATGTTTGGTCTCAAACTTGATGACAATTTCTCTTTTGATAATATTATTTTTGACTAAATTAGTGCTAGCAATAAATGGTCTAACATGTTTTGGTCTATTCTTTCCTTTGTTATTCTCTGATTTCTATGGAACTATAGCAATAATGATAGTTTCCAGGGTAAAGCTAGTGCCTTATTGAGCCTTTGCGGAAACTCATATTTGTTGATGTTGCCTTGTAGGTTATAGTTGTCTTCAAGATTAAAGAAAATCAATTTCTCAAACTTCTAAAAGATGAGAAAGGTGTATTGGAAAAGAAAGAATTAGCCCATGGTTGTACCATTGAGAAAGATGTTGACGATTTTAATATCTCATTGGCACACTTAATTGAAAAACTTAAAGAGAAAGGAAACTGGAAGAGGAGAGTAGAGGAGGAAGATGCACCTGTCAAATTCTATGTGCCCTCTCTAGTCCATTTCACTACCAAGGAGTCTAGAGAGGAAGAGGAGGAATAAGAAATACTAGATTTCTAAAGTTTTATCATGAATTTTGATGTATTAATCATTGTAACTCTATTGCAATCAAAATGATTGTTGTTTTTGTTGTGTGGTTGAGTGGATCTTAGAAAAAAAATGTTAGAGATTGTTGTTTTTTCTAGCATTGTAACTTTCTAAAAACTTTTCCATTAGATTCCTCATATGCAAGAGCAATATTTCCTTAGTATTAGTGATCTATATTAAGTGTATTTTTATTAGTCTCTAGAATATTTTAGTATACGTGTACTAATGCATATTTGGCCGAAGATTGATGTGAAACGAACTGTTACCTATAATTTTGGATATCTTCAAACTGAATCTGAACTTTTACTTCCCAACATCTAGAAGTGTGCATTCCAGATTTATTTGAGAGTGACATCTAAGACATTGCAACACAGATTTCCATTGTTCAGTTATTTTGTAGCATCACTGCTTTAGATTCCAATGTTTTGTTTGATTATTCCTTGCAATCCAACTTCCAATCACATCAGTTGCCCATAAGTATGAATGGAAATCAAAAACTAAATGGGGAAAACTGAAACCTTAAAACATTCAGACGATGGTGAAAGAAATGTTGAAAGAAAATTGCATATAAAACTAGGCATTCAGATTAACTTCCCATTATTATTATTACTAGAGAGACATTCTTAACTTCTATGATCAGATCTCAATACAAATGCTTTTGGTTTCTCTTTGAAATGAAGCCAAAGCAGGGTGGTCAAGATGGGCCAAAAAGATCTATAAATCCGAAAAATCCTGATCGCTGGATCAATTCTGGTGGGTGTTGGATAGTAGAAATAATTCATGCAATACAAGAAGCCTTGGTGACCTATTTATAGGAGAGCAAAGTTGGAAAGATGCTCTGGACTTTGCATCGCTAGAAATATAAACTATTTAGTACTGAAAAAATAAAATCGGAATGAGAAGGCACCATCCAAATCCACAAAATGTCATTTGACGTGTGGGAGTCTCGAGATAGTGGAGAGAGTGACTACAAACTAGAAAACATTTAATTTTGTAACCGTAAAGCATCACCGCTGTAATCAAAACATATAATTTAAGATTTTAAGAATGATTGTATTCATTGTAATTATTATATATATAATAGTACTAAGTTACAATGCTATAGAGTTTAGAGTCTAGTTTCGTTGTATTCATATCTTTACGATGTTTTCGCTTATTATTATAAATTTTAAAATAATATTAATCTTATTAGTCCCGCCTATAAATAGGCGAAGATTGCAGTTTTCAATCTATTATTTTCTATTAATCCTTGCTTTGGTAGTTGTGCAATTTGTAAGAAAATTCATTTATACTATGGTACCACTAAATTTTGTCATTAAATGAAATTTATGAATTTAATTTTCTATAATGTGATTGGATGAGGCCATTTTTCCAAGCAATCTTTTTCATTTTTCTTTTGTAGGAAATATAAGTGAAAATAAGGTTTGACATTTGGCAAAGGTAACAAACATGTCATTTTGGAGGTTTTGTGTGCATTATGCTACATGCCTATGACATATGTAATCACACTATCCTATGTTTAATCTACCTCCTCCTCACAATTATGCACGTAACTTCTATTCTTAGTGAAATAGTAAAATTGGTTGTGGATTTGGGTACGTTAACAAGGTTGAACCTTGTGTAATTTTGAGCTTCAATATTTCTTCTATTAATGTGATTATTTTCATTTAAAAATATATGACTATTTCTTATGAAAAAATTAAAATGGTGATTCCTAAACTTGCTTCAATTTGAGAACTATTTTTGTTAATTTTTTTATTTTGATTAATTCAAAGGATAGATTGCAAAAGCTTTGAAAAACTATAGTTCCTAAGATTAAATTTGAAATGGAAGCTTTTCATTCTGAAAGAAATTGATAAATTCAGGGTGTCTCCCTTTTTAAATACCCTTTTCATCTACAAGTATCTTAAATGTTTATACTGCCATGTAAAAAATTGTTGTTGTGTTTTGGGAAATTCTCACATGGAAAAATGTATGGTCATTTATTTGATTTTCTGATTTATTGTTTAGATCTATTATTATTTATTCTCTACAATTATCTGTATCTTTTAATTTTTTTCAGAATTTTTTCGACCAATAGGGCTTGTAGAGAATTTTTTTTGCAGGAACCTGGTAGTGAATATTCCATCAACATCTTCAATATTTGGTAGGCAAATATTCTAAATCCAACAACCACATCTAGCCAAGCCTATCCGTATTTGACATGCTTCCTTTGTTAGAATAATATGGGTGTTTCATTTTACACATCTTGTAAGGTTGTCCTCCACCAAATGTGGGACTAACCCCCAATAGTTGTTTTCAAAATTTCTAGCGCAGTGATTTTGGCCATGGCGAGTATTTTTTGACACTTAAACAGCTTCGACGCTTGGCACCGGCCCCCAATGTCTGTTCCACCTCCCGCAACGGCTTGTGCTTTGTTTTCACTTATGCAACCTCATGTTTTTATGCACTTTGAACATCTAGCTACCCATGCATGTGGGATTAAACCAATTGTCACCATCCACCATAAATTGTTGCCTAGCACTGAAATACCTATCGTTAGCCCACTCCAGCATACGTAACCAACATCGTCGACCTCTCAATTCCATGACAATCATGAAAGCTTCCTAGCAAGCCCTATTCACCCTGGCTTGAATCTCCAAAAACAAAAATGAACATCTCTGACACTACAAAAAATCTCTAGCAACTTGACACATGGACATTGCCAAATCAGTAGTACAGTCAGCATACACATCACCATCTACATCATTTTTCCATATATCTTCTATACATTTGTATAGTACATGCAGGCAACTGTATAATGCTAACATCATCATTACATCACCATGACATCACTAGAGGGACCAAAATATGCTAACATCAACAGTTTTCTATCCTAAATTGGATGGTCATCTGCAAGTCATCTAGGGGAAATTTGAACTGCTACTAAAACCTCTTCACTGTCAAATTTAACCCCATCTTTTACTGATCCAACCCTTCTTCAAATTGATTTTTGATTTTGCAATCCGACTTTGGGAGGCCATATCTCAGCCATCTAGACTCCAAATTAGGTGCATTTTTTAAAATTTTGGCTAGAATTTCTTAAAGTTTTTAGTGGTGTAGTTCTTTTCTGGTTTTGGTGCATGAATTTGTCAGAAATTGCATCTTTTGGTGATTGTACCTGTCCAATCCTACATTTTACAACTTCAATTGCTCCGTATGGGCTCATTTGGACACGAAAATAGGTTCTTATTTTTTTGAAAGTGTGTTATTTTTTTTCTACTTTCCATATCTATAATCATATTATAGGGTTGTGTGGACAAAAATGTCACTTTCAGCATTAGGTCTTTTTCTACATTGTATTGTTTTGATATATCTTTAGAATTGTTGTATATTTGAGGTACATTGTAATGTTCCAATTTTGAACTCCATAAGGAGGTTGTAAAAAGGAAAATTAGAAGTCCACTAAGGCCAAAATTGGCAAGCAACCATTGTAAACGCACTACATATAAAGTGCCAAACACATCTTTGTTGAGGGGGGTTACTTGATTGAGTGAAAAGGGAGGGTGTTCTTGGTGTTGTGTTCCTCTTTTCTTCCTGTTTTCTTTCATTTTTTGCATCATGGGAAATTTCAAGTCTCCAAAATTAACACCTCATAACTATGCTACATGGTCCATTAAAATGTGGTGTCATTTAATGCATAAAAGGGGTTTCTCAATATGTAGATGGTACCCTTCCTAAACCAATAGGTGATCAAGTATCTACAATGAACATCTTAGCTTGGGAAATAATGGATAGGAAAACCCTAGGTGATATTTGTTTGGGGGTTGAAGACAACATCATCTATCAGCTCCAGAAGTCTCGTACATCCAAGGAAGCTTGGGATACCCTCAAAAACCTATATGGTAAAGTGTCTGAGGAAGATGTTTTCAAAATTGAAGATGAGCTTGTCTCTTTAGATCTAAAGACATTTGATTCTATAGAAGACTTTATCATAAATCTGAATGAATTAAGAGTGAAACTTGATGATTGTGGGAGTCTTATTAAAGATGACAGGTTAATCTATCTCATTCATAATAACCTTCCCTTTGAGTACTTCACATTTGTTTCTTCTTATAACACCTCAAAGACTACATTAAGTTCTACCTATCATAAAGTCTCTTTTGATCGCTATGCTATAATGTTGGATGAAGAAGAAAAGAAGTTGAAATCAATGGGGATTCTCATGTCATCCAAGTCTAAGGCATTGGTGGCCAATAGTGAGGGTTCTCAATCTTTAAATAAAGGAAAGGAAAAGAAGAAGAAGTGGAAAAATAACATACAAGAGGATTCAGAAAATACAACACCACCATGAAATCAACAAGGCAAGTCTTCGTCAAATTCAAACAAGAAGGGGGACACCAATAAGGAAAAGAAAAAGTGTGCTTATTACAAGAAATCAGGTCATGATGAACATGAGTGTTATCATAAAAAGATTGATATGTTGACAACTATCATAAAGAAACACAATGCTCAACTACCTAATGCTTATAAGGAGAAAGGATCCTCATCTTTAGATTCAAAAGGCACAGGGTAAGCACTCATGGAAAACTCAAGTTCTTTAGAGGAATGGATTCTTGACTCATGTGCCTCATATCATATGGCTTCTTGAAAGGGAGACTTTTCTTCATTGAAGCAATCAGAGGTACCACACATCTTTGTAGGCGATGATACAAAAATGGAAGTTGAAGGGAAAGGAAATGTGGAAATGGAAAATGGAAATGGAAATAAAGTTGAGTTCCTTCCAGATTCAGTAATGATGCGATCTCTACAAGATGATTCAGTGTTTGCAATGGGGAAACTTAATCATGACAACAAGTTGTATTCTTTCTCCCACTTTGTGCCAAAGTCTCCTTCACATGCTTTGTTGACTCAATATAATGCTTTGAAGATAGTTTTAAGGAATACTTAGTTATGGATCCTGGGACACATGAGATTTTCATAGAGAGAAATGTACACTTTGAGGAAAGTTGACCAAGCTTATCCTCTAATCCTATCCACACTTCATACATTGTGGAAACTAATAGTGACACTAGTGATAGTGGTTCAACATACTCAGATATCTAGGATCCTATTGATAGATGCAGGGAGAGGTCACAACATTAGCACATTCCACATGCATATATTGCCATAGTGATAGGTCAAGCACAATAGGGAACACCTTGTCTTCCAGCTCCAACATCAATGGATGACCTTTTGATAGACGTTTCAAGTTTTTTTGTGGAGTCACACATAGCAGATTTGGGAGACATCATTGATGATATACATCTTCTCTTTGATGGATAAGATCCTTCTTCAGTTGTTGCAAGGGCTCACTCTGACCCTCATGTCCATTCTCTACATGATATATCTTCACAGGTTGATATGATTGTGGATCCTTATGTACAATAGTTGTATGAGGCCTCTTTATTAGTTGAGGAGATAGTAGATTATTTAGGATAGATTCTACATACATCCTTGCTAGATCTGACATTGTTATTTTCAGCAACATTGGAAGGGGTGACAATCAATATCAACACATGGATAGTTGAGCAAGTTTCAGGGGCATCATCGATCATCCAAATTCTTTCTACACATAGGGGAAGCATCTCATTTGTACCTATGATATTGTTTCTTCCAAAGGGGAGGAACATTATTTAGCAGTCCTAGATCAGCTTTTGCATTAGAGCAACTATCACTAATTGACACACTTCATTAGCGGGGGACAACCTGGTCTCTCTTCTTCTTCTCTTTTTTTGGGGGACCTTTTCCTCTTTTGGGATTATGGTCTTCTCATATTTCTCTATTGTATATAATTGAGGTATGTTGTAATGGGGGGGTCTTGATTACTCCATCCATTCATGCATCTTTTATTTTCATCTCTCTTTTTGGGGGAGGGTTTTTCCCATGAGGTTTTCCCTCTTTCTCCACTTTATGAGAGATTTCATTTTATTATACCTAGCATGGCCTAGTAGCAAAGACCCATTATACAATGCTATAGAGTTCAGAGTTCTTGCTTCATTGTATTTATCACTTTTATGATGTTTTTGCTTATTATTATAAATTTTAAAAATAAAATTATTAATCTTATTTGTCCTGCCTATAATAGGTGAAGGCTACAATTATCAATCTATTATTTTCTATTAATCCTTGCTTTGGTAGTTGTGCATTTGTGATGATCATCCAAAAATAATGAAATTACGAAGTTGGATCTATGCATTCCAAGATGCTAAGATGATAGAAGATGAGTCCGTCAAAAATTATATAGGAAGAATACCAAAAATTGTTGCAGGCATTCAATCTGTTGGCGGAACTAAACATGATGATGAGGTTATTGAAGATCTTGAAAAGTCTCTCCCCACCATTCAAGAAAACAACCCAGATGATTTAACTAGTAATTCCTTGCACCAACGATTTCACGAAGGATATTTTTTTTGGAAGATTAGAATCTGTTGAAGTAGAAATGAGATAGTCTAGAGAACTAGCTAGAGTTGAGACAGCTTTCAATGCTATGCACATTCCACCTAATCTATCAAGAAGTACAAGCACACGAGGAGACTTTGCCAGTAATAGCAGATATGAAGAAGGAATAGGCCTTCCGGTAAGAAGAGAAAAAGATGGTAAGAAAATATTTAAATGTTGGACTTGTGATGAATATGGTCATTTTGCATCTAAATGTCCTAAAAGAGAGATAAAGTTCAGAGGAAAATTTAAGCCTAGAAGAGATAAGGATAGAAATTGTTTATATGCTAATGAGGATGAAGAATCTAATGAAAAGCATCAAAGTGAAAGTTATGATGAATTAGGATTTGTGGATATTAATGAAGATAATCTTGATAAAGAAATTAGAGAAGAGAGAGCTCTAGTTAGCCAAGTTGAGAAGAAATTAGATTGGATAATTGATAGTGGATGCTCACATCACATGACTGGTGAAACTAACATTGATGATGTTTACAATGTAACCTATCATATTACAAGGATTAAATCTATTACTATTGATGGTGAAACTAACACTAATGATGTTTACTTTGTTGATGGTTTGTAACACAATTTGTTAAGTGTTGGACAATTTGTAGACAAGGGATATTTGTTGTAGTACATAGAGAAGACTTGCATTATCAAAGACAAGGATGGTATGTTGATTGGTATTGGAACTAGATCCAAAGGTAATGTATTTTATTTGAATCCTATTGAAATAACATGTTTTATTGTAAAGGTTGATAATAGTTGGTTATGGCATAGAAGGTTCTGTCATATAAACTTAGATAATATCATGAAAGTTAGCAGTACATTTGTAGTGAGAGATCTACGTAAGATTATTAAGCCTAATAATTTTGTCTACAAGGAATGTATTTTGGCTAAATAGAGGAAAGTATCTTTTACTAGCAAGAAGTTCTAGGTACTACAGAGAAATTGGAGACTATTCACGTAGATCTGAGTGGTCCTGTAAGAACCAGAGGATTCTATGGTGAAAGGTACTTTATAATTTTTGTTGATGATTTCACTAGGATGATGTGGGTAGCATTTCTTAAAGAAAAGTCTAAAGCTTTTGAGAAATTTAGGATATTCAAGAATAGAGTTGATAACGAATCTGGTGTTAAGATTAAGTGTTTAAGATCAGATAGAGGAGGAGAGTTCACCTCTAGAGAGTTCAACATGTTTTGTAATGATAATGGAATCAAAAGACAATTATCTTCACCTAGAACACCTGAACAAAATGGGACTTTTGAAATAAGGAACAAATCCATAGCAGAAGCAACAAGAGAGATGTTATTTGACAATGATGTCTCAAAGAGATTTTGGAGAGAAGTAGTTAACACTACAGTATATACTCTAAATAGAGTATAGATTAGAAAAGTTATGAGTAAGAAACCCTATGAGTTATGGTTTGGTCACCCACCATCAGTCAAGTATTTTTGAATACGGAATTAAGTGTTACATAAAGAGAGATGATGATATAGGTAAGTTTGATCCTAGAAGTGATGAAGGTAAGTTTCTTGGTTACTCTTTGAAAAGAAAAGCATATAGATGCTTCAACTATAGAACTAAGACAATAGTTGAGTGCACGGATGTAAGGATTGATAAAAATTTTGGTACTAAAGAGAAGATGGTAGATTATAACTCTGATGAAGAAGAGGATAATTTAGGATTTGTTAGACATAATTTTGAAGTTCGTTTTGAGACTAACAATGATTTGCAGAATAAAGTATATGTTGAGCATAGAGAAGAACATAGATCTGAACCTAGGGAAGAGATCAGAATTGAGATGTCAACTACTACTTCTACTAGAAACATGACAAAGACTCACCCTCTAGAGTAGATAATTAGAAGCAAGAATAAAAGTGTGATGATAAGGAATAAAGTAAATGAGTAATTGGGTCTAATTTCTCAATTGGAACCTAAGAGCAGAGATGAGGCATGTAAGGATGATCATTGGATGCAAGCTATGAAAGAAGAACTAGATCAGATTGTGAAAAATGAGACATGGGAATTAGTTCCTAGACCTAAAGACAAGAATGTGATAGGAACCAAATGGGTATTCAAAAATAAGATGAATGAGAAAGGAGAAGTTGTGAGAAACAAGGCCAGACTTGTTTGCAAAGGTTACTCACAATAAGAAGGCATAGATTATGAAGAAACCTATGCACTCATGAAAAGAATGGAAGTAGTAAGGATGTTCTTGGCTTATGCTGCAAGCAAAATTTTTAAAGTTTATTAGATGGATGTCAAGTCAACTTTTCTAAATGGAGAACATGAAGAAGTCTACATTGAGAAACTTGATGGATTCCCTCTAACAAAAGATAAAGATTTTGTATGTAGACTAAATAAAGCACTGTATGGTCTAAAGCAAGCACCTAGAAGCTGGTATGCAAGGTTGGATAGGTATTTATCAAAGCTTGGATTTATTAAAGGTAAAATAGATGGTAATTTGTATTTGAAGAAAACTAATGATGACCTATTTATCATTGTAATATTTGTGGATGACATAATATTTGGAGGAAATGATGAAGAAAGTGATAAATTTGCTAAAGAGATGAAAAATGAATTTGAAATGAGCATGACAGGAGAAATGAAGTTGTTCCTAGGATTGTGAATTCTGCAAAATAAAGATGGACTATTTATTTCACAAACTAAGTATCTAAAATATATTTTTAAAAGATTTGGTTTGGAGAATTGCAAACTTGTAGGTACACTTGTGATGATTTCTCACAATTTATCTAGTAAAGATGAAACATCTATAGTTGAGTAGAAGAAGTATAGATCTATGATTGGAGGATTGCAACATCTGACTCACACCAAACTAGATGTAGAAAATGTAGTCAAGATTGTAGAAGGATTTCAAGCTGATCCAAAAGAGTATCATAATTCAGTAGTAAATATAATATTCATATATTTGAAAGGTACATCTAACTATGGAATATGGTATGATAGATCAAGTGATTTCACCTTGTACAGATGTACTAATTCAAATTGGGTAGGCAATATAGATGATAGAATGAGCACCAGTGGTGGAGCATTTTTTTTTAGAGGAAGATTGGTTTCTTGGTTGAGCAAGAAATAAGATTGTATATCTTAGAGTATAGCTGAGGCAAACTATATTGTAGCAACAAATAATTGTAATCGAGTTATGTGGATGAAACAAATGTTGAAGGATATTGGAATTTAGTTTATAGAACATGTTATCATTTACTATGATAAAAAAAGTACAATAAGTATGTCTAAGAATCAAGTATTTCATTCTAAGACTAAGCACATATTTATAAAGTGTCATGTTTTGAGAGAAAAGGCAGAAAAATAAGAAATAAGGTTGGAGTATGTAAGCACTAAAGATCAAATTGTAGATATCTTTACAAAGCCTTTTCTTAAAGATACTTTTGAGTACCTAAGAGGTTTGTTAGGGGTTATGCCCCTACCTAATTCAGAGTAGTTGATGCAAGGAGTGCATTAGTCTAGTGGTACAAAGAACTATGGTTAGACTGGACTAAATGCTAATACTTCATGTATGCGGGAGTATTTGATATGACTAAGTCATGAAGAACTCTAGGTATTTGGTATTGAACAATGTCTTTGGACACTTGAGCTGGTTTGAATAGTTGATTAACAATTGGTATTGAGATTGACACCTTTGACATTGATGTCAATGAGAGAGAGAATGTACATGAAAGACATTTTGAGAGAATGTGCATAAGTGGTGAGAAGACATGAATCTATTGAGATGGAATTAGGGGAGAGTTATCTCTTTAGGGAGATTTAGAAAGATTCATCCAAGTGCATAGAATGATGTGTAAGTGCAAAGATTCAACTAACAAGTATTGCAAGTTGTTTATTGTGAACAACTATTGCCGATCCTAAAAGAAGAAGCCAAACAATACAACATTCCATTAGATCTCAAATTAATGAAGAGAATTTGAGAGGAATACAAAGGAAAAGTATAGTTTGGTATTCTTAGAATGAAGATATTTTGCATCTATGTTGCCATCAATACCAAAGAGGGAGATTGTTAGCATGAATTTTGATGATACTTCATTGGGGGAGCATCCTAGAAATTGAAGAGCATTGATATGTTGCATTCATGATTGTATTTGTCATTGATGTCAACACTATAGTAATTATATTAAGACTGGAAGAATATCAGTCAAAAATCTTAGTATGCATGATAGTTGAGGAAGTTTGAAATGATTCATGGTGAATGACATGTTCTTGATGTTGTATTGATGACATGGTTCAAAGGACTAAGTCTGATTCAATGTTGTGTGGAAGTTACACCTGTTTTACTAAAAGCAATGCAGAAATAGAGCATTGGAAAACAAAGTTTTGATGATCTATCACTATCTTTCATCTAAGATGTAATTAAGGTTATGCATAGATAATAGTGATAGAGGATGATCATATGGTGGCACTAGCATATGTACAAGATAGGGTTTTACATGTGTAAAGTTTTGTATAGGCTGTGAGGTGACAGTGTTGTTGTAATTTTTAATTAATTAATTATATTATTTTAATTAATTTAGAAGGCCTCAATTCTTACTCAAGAAATTATTATGAAGATATGGTATAAAGGAAAGTTTCTTTCCTTGTTTATAAAGAGACTTGGATAGAGAGGATCAAGTGGAATACAGAGTATTAATGCACAACTCAAGAAGGAGAAAAATGCTTATTGAATGCATATAAGCAATCCAAGGGATTATTGGATGCATAGTATGAGATCTAGTTACAAGATCTGAAGGAGAAAAAGTCTGGTTGATAGGATAGAGAAAAAGGAAGAAGTACATTTTAGTTCTATTATTCTGCAAGGAATAATATAGAGATATTTTGACAATGGGTTCTTTGATCTTAACCTTGAAGCTACTTGGGCAGTGGGTCCAACTATCTTCCACAACTCTTAACAGGGTTGACACAACTCCTAATAGGGTTGGAATCTCCTAATAGGGATTCAAAGTCTCCTAATAGACTCATATGTATTGAATACATTGTAACAAGGTCTATCCTCTAACAAGGAATATTTATATTAGTACATCATCTTGCTGGTACCTTCCCCACCGGGGTTTTCCCTCTAATCAAGGGTTTCCCTAGTTAACATATTTGGTGTTAATTGTGCATGAGTACCTTGTTGTGGTTTTAGTTTATATTACTCACATGGTTAAGTTTGTTTAAGGTTAGTATTTGTAATGATAGTTGTATAATTGATTCATGCCCCCTTCTCAGTTATATCCGTCGACTATATATTCTAACAATATAAGGATTTTCAAAAGTTTCTGAAGAGTTGTGGAATTTGTCAAGTTGCAAAAGGAGTAAGTTAGAATATTAGATTGTATGCACCTATTTTTATTTTTGAGAAACCTTAGAGTGCCATTGATATGGATTTTGTTCTTGGATTTCCTAAAACAACAAAGGGTATTATTTGATATTTGTTGTTGTGGATCAATTTTCTAAAATGACTCATTTTATACCATGTAAGAAGACATTAGATGCTACACATGTTGCTGAACTTTTATTCAAAGAGATTGTTAGATTGCATGGATTACTAAGAAATATTATTTCTCATAGAGACACTAAATTTGTTGGTTATCTTTGGAGAACTTTGTGGAAGAAGATGGGTATAGAGTTGAAGTTTAGTTCTACATTCCATCTGTAAACTGATGGATAGATAGAGGTTGTGAATAGAAGATTGGGTTATTTTTTGAGATATTTAGTTGGAGATAAACTGCATAATTGGGAGATTGAATTGGCACAAGCTGAGTTTACATATAATAATTCTATGAATAGAAGTAAAGGAAAAACACCTTTTGAGATTGTTACTAGAATGTAGCCTAGAGGAGTATCAGATTTAAAGGATGTTGCTGGTGAAGTAAAGGGAAGTAATGTAGTAGAAGAATTTGGTGATTTTATGGTTTCTTTTTATAAGGAAGTCAAGCTAAATTTGGAACAAAGTAATCAAAAGTACAAGTAGAATTTTGATGAGTCTATAAGGCATCATGTTTTTGAAGTTGGTGATGAGGTGATGGTTCATTTGAAGAAATGGAAATTTCATGTTAGAACATATAGTAAGTTGAAGATAAGAAGTTTAGACCTTCTAAGATTTTGAATAAGTTTGACAGTGGAAATGCTTATGAAGTTGAGTTACCTAATGACATGAATATATGCCCTATATTCAATGTTGCTGATCTATATAAGTATCGTGACTTAGATGATGAAGTTGGTGTACCGGATCATTATCCTAAGAAGCATATCAAAGAAATTGAATAGATATTGGATTAGAGGGTTGGTAAAGCACAACAGGAAAAGACTACTATGAATATTTGGTAAAGTAGAAAATAGACTAGTTGAAAATGCAACATTGATTTCTCAATCTGAGTTGGATTAAACTCACGTTGTGACATTTCAGTGATTGATGAAAATCATTTCTTTCTATCCTAGTTTTCTAATGTAGGAGCATCTTGGGTTGATGTGTTATCATTTTCATTTGTGTTCATTGTATCAGATGTTTTTGAGTTGTAGTCATTGCCGAGTTGTATCAATTATCGAGTTCTAGTAATTTTGCAGTATTAATCGAGTTGTAGTTATCCCAAGTTGTGTTAACCTTTGGGTTAGTGTGTTACCCAATTTCACTTTGTAGTATTGATCAAGTTATCTAGTGTGTGTTGAGTTATCTAGTATTGGCCAAGTGTTCCTTCATGTGCCGAGTGAGCCTATTATTTGTTGATTCTTCATTCCTTCTTTAGTTGAGCTTTCTTTGTTGGTTCTTAGTGTGAGCCAACTTGTGTGTTTAATTTTCATTTTGAATTTAGTGATAGGATATTATCTTGGGATGTGTATAAACCATTTTTAGGTTAGTCTTTCTATTGTGTAATGTTCTAGAATCTTTTCTAAGTCATTTTGGCAAGTATAAATAGGGTGTTAAGGATTAGAAGTTGGCGCCAGAAGTGAGAGCACAAAAAAGTTTAATGCATATGTGTTTGGAAGTGTGAACTTGAAGCTAGATCATGGATCTTGAATGTATGTATGTTGATCACTTGATGAATCAATAAAAGAATCTTCTTCTCTCTCCTTAGTGTTGTTCTTTGTGTATTTTCTTCCATTGTGGTAACTCTACAAGGTGGTTTGGATTGCTAGGTGTTCCTTTGGCCCTAGCTATTAATATCCCTCCTTGCATCATCTGATCAAGAGGATCAAGTATACATTAGGAAAGAGGAGATCAGATATCTAGTAGAGAGGTGCTGACCGAAGAATCAAGGCTAAAACATTCTAACAAGTGAATAGGTTAAAATCTCTTGACCGATTAGTCCTTGCAGGCTTTTATAAATGCTTTAACATGGTGCTTACTTTATTGAAAGTTGAATTCCTCAAACCAAGCACACTTCTAACAGGGTTTTGAAATCCTTTAAAATGGTAAGATTTAATAGTCTTTGTAAGCCTTTAATAGGCCAGGCCTTTCAAAGGGTAGATCATAGTTTATGGTCAAACTTAATGTAACCTTAATTGGATACACTTTAAAACTATAGTAGTGAAAATTTTTGGGTGTCATCTCCACTCCAATTTTACCTTCTCATTGGAGGGTTTCTGGGTAACAAATTTACTGTGTTATGTGTTATTTGTTTCATGCCATGGATGAACATGTTTAGCTTTCTATTTCAATTTACATGCAAATTATAAGATGGATGTGTCGTGAATAATTTATGGTTAAATTTTTGAACTGTTGATTCACCCCCCCCCTCTTAGAGTTTACTTTCCCATTGTTAATTCCAAAAATTGGAATCAAAGTGTTTTTATTTAGAAAGAAAACCTTTGCACCTTTGTGGAAAGATCTTGAAGATGAAAGTCTACAAGTTGGGAAAAGTCATTGAGAACTAGAAGATTGAAATCCAACTTGCCCTACTCTAGCTCAATGAAGCAAGAGATGAGTTGAAGCGCTCATTAAAGAGAAGGAAAGAGATAGCTGTTGAAGAAAATGATACACATTACTAAGAGAAGGACACTATTGAATTTTTTGTAGATGGAAACTCAAGTGAGTTTGATGCAACAGTTGCATATCTGATGGAAAAGAATGGTGCCCTAACTGAAAAGGTCAAAAATCTTAAGATAGATCAAAGATTGCTATGTGAGGTGATTGAGTAGAAAAAGAGAGCTGAGGAAGACAAATTCATGTTTGAAGATGACAAAAGGACATTGACCAATAGACTGTAGGAGAAGACATCAGAGGTACAAAGGACTACTAATATGCAACTAGATATAATTAATCAAGCAATGATTTCCAACCATGAATTGAATAGGAAGGACATTGAGATGAGAACCTTGAAGTTATTGAATAAACAACTAAGGAATGAACTAAGAAGAGAGAGAGAATTTGTTGAAAGTTTCAAAAAACCTTGCAAATCCATCAAATGCTTGTAAAATTGATGAGATCTCCTAGATCTAACAATGATATTGATGTATTGGGATACACCAATGCTAAGGAAGGTGAATCATCGAAAAGTGGTGAACAAAGAAACAACAAAGGTAAGAACTACATATCCACTTGTCATAATTGTGGAAATTTAGGTCATACAACAAATGTTTATAGGAGCAACAATGAAAATTATAATCCTAAGAAGAAATTCATAGGTTACTATCAGAAGTACAAAAAACAAGGACATCAGGTACATGAATGTAGGACCAAGACCTCAAGCACACAAATATTTGAAGGATATTGCCATAATTGTTGGAAGTATTGACATACAACATATGAATGTAGATCTAATGCCAAGTGTACATCAAACAAGTAGACAAAGGTACAATAAAAGGTACAGTTGTCACTATTGTCAATAGTATGGACATGTTCTTGAAAATTGCATTAGATAACATTTCAAAAGTGATTAAAATAGATGGTTGAGTCAAACTAAAAGTTTATGCTATTTGAATACTAGTCAAATCAATAAGCACTATACAAAAAGGTACCAACCAAAGAATTCAATAAAGGAAAGCAGAAGGTTGATGTTGAGAAAGTAAAAGTGTAGATGAAAAAGACATGGTAGAAAAAGGAAGATTGCAACACGATTTTAGATGAGATCACTTCAATCAATGGATCAGGTGATCACATCACCCCCAACTAGGAAATCAAAAGGTATGCATGGGACTGATATCTTAATGATATATTTTACATTAGTTCCAAGAATCTAAGTTCTAAAAAGATTATATATGCATGAATTAAGATGTAATGCAATAGTTAGAACCTAGAAGAAATCTTTAGTTTTCTTAGTTTTAATGTTGTTGCCGAGCATGAAAGATTTAATAGTTACTACGGAGTGTGAATGGAATTTCAGTTGATGCTGAGCTGTGAAGGTATGGTAGTATTGACTGTGCATGCTATGTGAATCCAGAAAAGTGGAAGTCATGTGTAAGTTTAGTGAGTTGGAAAAACTATATTGACTGAGCTTACAACTATGTAAGCATTAAGCATTTAATGCAAAATTTTAGGGGTTATTTAGTCATTTCCTGACTCATTTGCATTCATTCAAGAGAAAAGAGAGCATGAAGAGAATGAAGGTGAATTGCAATAGGATATTCTTCTGTTTTCAAATTGAATTCAGTTGTAGCTCAACATATTCATTAGATTGTGAAGGTATTTTACTAGTGCCAAGTTTTGTTGTTTGAGTATTTGTAAACCCTAGGTATCAAATATGGTAGCATGATCTTCTGAAAATGTTAGAAAAGAGGGAAAGGAAGTGTTGAATGTGTAATTGATTAGTAATGAGATTAGACAACCACCTTTCTAGGAACTAATTGAAATTGCATACAAAGGAGACCTGTCTGGTGCGTTATCGATGATACCACCAAAAGTCTTAATGATTTAGAATGTCAAGTGTTGCTATACATGGAAAGTTGGAAGTATAAGTGATGTGAAGATAAGGGAATTTTATAGTCAACTTTTTGTATGATGGAGTTTTAAAGGAAGAGAATAAAATTTTAGAAAGGAAAGGGTTGACTCATGCCCTAGATTTCCCTAATGTATTCAAGACTGAATGGATCAAGATTGTGCTTAGTAGAATACATGAAAACTTCATTTGGCTAGAAGATGGACCCATTAATATTAATAAAAGGATAATTAGCCAAGTGTTAGGTTATCCTACCTTGGATCAACCTAAGAGCATGTGAAGTGATTCAAAAGAGATGATTAAGAAGAACACAGGTGTAATATGGAATAATAGAGGAATGTCTATTGATTCTATCTTAGACCCCCTAATTTCTTTGTCTATGAGAGTGATATCTCATAAGTTTTTTTGATCTTGAAGGATTAAATAGTGTATGTTACATGGCTATAGGTTTGGAATAAAAAATAGTAAAGAGAGACCATACCTATGACCTTGTTGATTTGCAACTTCAACAACGATATAAAAATTTGTAGGCCATAAGGAAAACCAAGAGTGCATCTTACAAATTTGGCTCTTTTTTAGTTTGCATATTATTTTATGTGCAAAACACATTTCTTTCATTTGGGAAAGTTTCGTGGAAGACCAATAGGTCTATTGCAATTCAAATTGGAGAATTCATAGAGCAACTTAGAGACAACTCTGTGTCAGTAATGACAAGTTATTTTGAGAACTTTAAGAAGTCTATGAAGAAAAGGTTAAGAATTCTAGTGTCACTAGTTGAGAAAAATTATAATGATGTTTTCCTTCTAGTTGATGTTGATTATACATATGTGCAAGCATTCCTACCCAGGGTCACATGGCTTAAGCCCTTTCCATATGAGATAAATATTGATGAAGCATCAGTAGCTATTACATCTCTATTGGAAGAGGAAATAGATAAAAGTGCCACCTCATTTAAGAATTATGAGGAAGCCAAGTCCAAAATTACAATTGACTTCAAGAAAACTTTTGTGGTAAGAAACAAGAACAAACTTGTGAAGAAGCCAAAAGAGAGATTTGGTGAAGGGGGAGATGAAGATGATGAAGAGGAAGAACAAGTCCAAGCCCCTTTAGAAATTACTCAAGGAGAAGGAGAATACAAGGGATCTCATGAAGAAGTTTTTGAGGGAGAAGAAGTTGAGGAAGCACCCAAGCCCGCTAAAAAGAAAAGGAAGGCCAAAGAGTCTATAGTGGAGAAACCCAAGGAGAAGGTTGTGAACTATCACAAAAAAAGCATGCGGTTCTTGTTACTAGGGCTAGCAGAAGGGTAGCCACTAAGAAAGTCAAGGTTGTAGAGAAACTTAAAGGTAAGAGGACTATTATTACAACAGAGCTGAGCCAACCAGTGAAGAAGACATATGAAAGAAGAAAATATGTAGCTCCAGCTGAGTCAGATGAGGAGAAGACAAAATCAGATGACATTAGTCAATTCAAGGTGGTAAGCCACAATCCCTCCTCTAATTTAGATAATTTGTGTGACAATATAAAATCAAATTCAATTTTTTTTGGTTTTGCACTCATTGATTTTGACAAGATAGGTAAAGTTGAACAAAATACTATTGAAGAAGCCATATATGTGATGATGGCTACATTCAAAAGAACTCCTATAGAGATCTCCAACTCATTACTTAAGAGTTTTTATGACTGAGTTGAGCAGAAATGGAAACACAATTTACAAACAGAAAGAGAGATAAGGGTAACCACTTTAGCCCAAGTCATGCCTAAATTATGAATGATAATGATAGACGAGGCTATGGAGTTGCACAAAAGTAAATTTACTCCAAAATAGAGAGCATTCAGTATATTGAAGAAGACCATAGAGAATGTGGTAAATAAGAGTAAAGAAATATGGAGAACTATTTACAAGTTATGAATTCCTACTATAATAGAAAAAAGTAAGCAAAAAATGTAAAAACGTTAGAAAGTTGAAAAAAAAGGTAGCTAAGATTGCAAAAGATGAGTCAATCAAGGATGGTCATGTCAAAGGCACTAAGGAAACAATAGGACATGAGACCACAATTAAGGAGGAGCAACCAGATGATCAAAGTGTATCTAAGGTACAAGTGCCGAGTGCCAATTCTCCACATGAACACCAAGTAAATCAACAAGACTTAGTGAAAAATCAAGGATGTTTATGACAATCAGTTTTAGAACGTCAATCCCTTAACAAATGATGCTTTGAAGAAGATATTGAATAATTCCACCATGATAACTAATTTATGTACAATTTATGTATTGGTGAGAACTAATGAAATTGCAAAGGTAGATATGGTAGCAGAAGGGGAGAAGAAAATTGACCCATTAAGTGTGCCCCTAAAGGTAAAAATTGTAGAAACATAGAGTAGAACCACTCAAAAATAAGGTGTTGTTACAAAACTAGTTGCATTACTTCTTGTGCCATTCATTTCTCTCAAGAAAGCCTTTATTACAATTAAGAAGGATGGAACATAAACCAGATTAGGTCAAGAAGCAAGTACTGCACCTAGACCATAGACACAAGGTGAAGAGAAGAAAGAGGATAGTCAGATTGACAAGCCTAAAGAATTTAAGGTGACTACTACTATAGAGGAACAAATTGCTATCTAGACTCTAGTTACATTACTAGTTTTTGAGACTCCTACTAGTTGTCAGGTTCTTTAGAGGCCATGAGCACTCAAGACATGCCATTGAAGATATCCAGGCCAAGTGTGGAGACATCTAGTAGATCAAAAGACATATCTAATAGAGATGTGAGTCTTGATGAGGTGACTGAACTTCCAAAGTTTGATCTTACAAAAATCACCATTGAGAAGATGATCATTCTACAAGAATCTTTACATAGGAAAAAACATGAAGAGTTGTTGAGAAGGGAGCATAAGTAGAAGAAAATACTTCATGACATCAAAGACATATTTCTTGATGCTTTCAATCTCCCAAATCCTAATGAAGAGAAACCTATTCTTGAGTAATTGGTAAATGTTGTTGACAAGATAAATGATGACGACCTACACTCAAACATTAAACTATTGGAGTGGTTAGAAAAGAAGTTTCAGAAAAAAGTTCTTGAATAGATATCTAGTACCATTATACTAAGATAGGTTGAGTTAGCAACCTAGATGGAACATGAGAAAAAGGTATTGGAGAATATCTTTTCTCTATACACAAAGCTTTGTGATGTGAATTTATTCACATAAGAAGCACATAGGGCTATTGATCGGTTGCAAGGAGATCTACAATCCATAGGTACTACAATGAAACTAACTCTAGGTGAAAACCAAACTCATGTTCAATGATTACTCTCTACTCAAGGTCAACTACTAGTACTCCAAAAGAAAGATGCTAAAATTTGTGCTACCTTGATCAACATCCAATCCATCTTGACCCCATACATGGAAGTGTTAAACAAGGAACTAGCCTTTGTTGACACATTGATGAAGACAAATTCTCATATTTCCACTCATGAAGGCTTAGTTAATCTTGCTTCCAAGATAGATATCCAATATTAGTCTCTACAGGTAGTGTGTAAAAATTGGGATGAAACATTGAAGATCGCCATGGAGGTCCAGAAAACTTTTCTGGACAAAGGCACTATCAATGTACCACCCAAATGACATGTGTGTCAAAAAGGGGGAATGAGAAAGTAAAGGAATGAAGATGATAAGGGGAACATAGTTTTGAGATGAAAATAGGGGACAACAATAGTACATCATATTTAATCATCAAGGGTTGTATAGAATTTAGATACAACAAGGAACACTCAACTTGGGAGATTGTTGATCTTATTTTGGTTTTGACAGGCAGTGACAAAACACTTAAGTCATTACTTAACATAAATTTGTATGTACCAAGTAAGTAATTTATGTTGAGCAATATATGCAGTTAGTGCTGAGCGCCAATATGTCCCAAGTAGATGGTATGTGCTAAGTCACTCAGGTTTTGAGAGATAAATATATGCTAAGTGATTCATATGCTGAGTTAAACAATGGATGCTGAGTCATTCATGAACTGAGTTGCAACATTGAAGAATAGTGAATGCCGAGCATCAAAGCTTTCAAGCGCCAAGTAAATAGTTTTGCACATAGTTGTTTGTAATGACATAAACTCCTATGTAAACCATTTTTGGGCTGCCTTCAGGATTGTTTTATGATTCTAGAAGATATATATGAAGGTATATTGAGAATCCCTATGCAGTGCATGCAACCAATCATATTGAGGGATGTTTTAAGCGATAAAATGGGTGAATCACAATCATTGATTCCTACCTAAACCTAGGTCACCTATGTCTTCTTAAGGAGGGAAAATCATAAAGAATCATACATGCGCAGATGAGAAGAGAAGGAATAATGCTAAGTATAATTAGAGCATTTGTGGTGACTATGGAGGTTTTGATCATGTTATGAATTTTAGAATCAATTATAGAGAATAGAGGAAAGAAAAGAAATGATAGAAGAGATACATTTGATCAGGAGGATCAAGTATACATCAGGAAAGAGGAGATTTGATATCTAGTAGAGGGGTGCTAACCAAATGATAAGGGCTGAAACATTCTAACATGTGAATCAATAGAAATCTCTTAATCGATTAGTCCTAGCAAGCTTTTGTAAAGACTTTAACAAGGTGCTTAGTTTATTGTAAGTTGAAGTCCTCTAAGCAGACACAATTCTAATAGGGTGTTGAAATGCATTAAAATGGTAAGATTTAACAGTCTTTGTAAGACTTTAACAAGGCATACCTTTCATAGGCTAGATCATACTTTATGATTAAACTTATTGTAACCTTAATTGGATACACTTTACAACTGCAGTAGTGAAGATTTGTGGGTTTCATCCCCACTCTAGTTTACCTTCTCATTGAAGGGTTTCTAGGTAACAAATTTAGTATGTTATGTGTTATTTGTTTCATGCTATGGATGAACATGTTTAGTTTGCTATTTAAATTTACATGCAAATTGTGAGATGGATGTGTGGTTAATGTTTTATGGTTAAAGTTTTGAAGTGCTAATTCACACCCAAAAAATCCCCCACCCCCCCCCCACCACCCTCCCCCCCCCATCAGAGTTTACTTTCCAATAGTCTATTCTATCATCCCTTTGTCCACATTTTTGATTATTAGGCACACCTTTCATTTTCTATCAATCTTCACTATTGTAGTCTCATTTGGGGAAGGCATCATGATAGAGAGGTAGTGATTCTTCACCTTCATAAAATACGTGCCCATGATTTCTATCCATTTTACCAGGTACACAAAATCTAATTCTACTGATTTATTTTTACTTTGGCTTTATTAGAGCTTTATCGATTATAGGAAATACTTAACAAAACTTATAGTTGCCTAAAGACATTAACAAATCCAAATCATTATAGTGTATAAATGTGTCACCTACCTAAAGTAGGCTTTGCAGTGCCAACAAGGGAAGCTAAAACTAGACTCCAATGTGCCTTGTAGACATGAAGGTGTGTATAATTTTCCCTGTTTTGAGGTCCACCATAGAAGTTGATTTTTGCAATACATTTGTTAGATGAAATTTTGATGAATGGTGCTCCCTTTAATACCATAAACCATAACAGAGAACAAAGAAACAACAACAAATGCAAGAACAAAATATTGACTTCATATTTGTGCTGCAAATGCAGAATTACATAATTCAAAAGCACAATATGCTAACCCACATGGGTGGCTTCATTACCATAATTTGCAAGACAAGCTGTAAATTATCACCCAGAGATGTCTTAGACAATGTTCAGGCCTTTCTTAAATAGGAAATTTTATGCTACTCAGGAAGGTTCTAGACAATGAAACTTAATACATAGTTCTGACCGACCCTAACAATAAATATAGAGTCAGCCAAATACATCTTTGACAATTATTTTAGATATTTTGGGTAGCACAACTTTGAAAGGCCATAACTCTTGAACTGTTGCTTTGATTGGCTATTATAGCCACATTTTGGAAATGCCAGCTCTTGATCTACAAGCTCAAAATTGGATAAGCACCCTTCTGTCGAGTCTTTGGACCTCATCCAGGCACTCTAACGCCTCCAAAGGTGACCTTGAAGATTTTTTTGCAAATTTTTCCACCAAAAATCCATAATAGTTCTTCTTTGATACTTAGGCTAGAGCAATTAGATTTTTATGGTAGGCTTATAACTCTAAAATGAACCTTCATATAGAAAATGAGAACATTCCAAGCTCGTATGAAAAACTTACTAAATATAGCAAGTTCCCATTAATAGTACCTCCCTATCTACTAGTCCTTATTAAAATAGAAAAGACTGAAAATAAATTTTTTTTGGGTGATGCAAGATTTCTCATACACCCAGGATGCTCCTACATTAGACACTTGGGGAAATCTAAGAACTGACTCTATCCTGTCTCAAGTGTTTAGAGGAAAACCAAGATGGTGAACCTCCTCCCTTGCTAGCCATGATGAATCATTTAATTGCCTCACTTTCCATTCGACCAAGTATTCCTCATAAGTTATGTTCCTTGTACTTTTGCGAACATGACTTTCTACTATCTCCTTAATCTCCTTTGTAGCTGAACTAGCTACAAGAATAATCCATTGCACTTCTGTAATGTCATCTCCATCACCTTCTTCATAATACTTTGTCAAATCTAAAATATTAAATACTAGTGAAATATTCAATTTAGCAAGCAACTCCACTTCATAAGCATTTCTAAAATCATGCCTTTTCACTATCTTGCATAGTCAAAACTTCTTCATCTTCAACTTATTATATGTTCCCACTGGAAAATGCTCCTTTTTCAAATGAATCATGACTTCATCTCCAACATGAAATTCTTTATACCTCCTTTTTACATCTGCCTTAGTCTTGTATTATGTATTTATCTTTATGATGTGCTTCCTCACCTCCTCATGGATGTTCTTCAAATGTTCAACAAATTCTTTTGCTTCAGCACAACTTATCCTGCCTTTATCTAATTACTTAAATTCAGAAGCATTTCTGGGACTACTCCCATATACAATCTGGAAAGGTGATTTACTAGTACTCCTATTGACAAAATTATTATATGAAAATTTCTTTTGTGGAAAAATCATATCCCATCCTTATGGCTTGTCTCCAACCAAACATCTCAACAAATTTTTCAAACTCCTATTCACCACTTATGTTTGTCCATCAGTCTGTGGATGATGTGTAAGAAGTCCATATTTTGTTCTCACATTTCCTTTTTCTTTTTTCTTTTTCTTTTTCCTGTTATGGTTTACGGTATTAAGGGGAGCACCCTTCATCAAATGCCATGGTTGCAAGATATGTACAAATGATTATTGGGGATAATGATTTTTAATTTTCAGGAAAATGTAGATGGAGCTAATGCCAAACTAATTTGCAAAGACTTATATTATTATACCATTTAAAATGAGTGTTAATATCTACTACCCTTGAGGTTTTCGCTAAATAGAGGGATATTGAAAAGATCTAGTAGCAGAGCCAAGAAATCAGTAATAACCACACAAACTTGCAATGAATTACCAAACTATCATGAAAATATAGGTATGTATATATCTGTTGATTCTCCTTTTCCACAATGAAGTTGCAATTCTATGAGGTTTTAATTTTCAATAATAAAAATTGCAAAATATCAGCTACCTATCACATAGGTAGGCATAAATTATTTCTAACAGAATAACTATTTTTTGATGTTTGGGTGCGATAGAAATTTTTTTAACCTATTGTATATCATGGAAACAATAAAGCTAACAATTTTTTGATAACACTTACTAAAAGTACACATTTGTTTTGTAAACTAATAATTTTGGATTTACAATTTGAAATTGAGATTATCACCAAGTGTTTACTCAAAAATTTCAAGGAAGAAGAGGTCTTAAATACAATGCTAAAAGAAAAATCTTCGCACCTGAATAGTAGGAAAGATGGTAAAATGTGTATAAAAGAAACATGAATAAAAAATGATTTCACATTATATTAAAAAAATAGTGTTACAAATAGGTTGTCATTAGATATGAGCACATTCACCTCCGACTATAATATAGGTAACATTGATCGGCAAGCACTCCAATCATAGCCTATTAAACTTTGCTTTGGTCCTAAGCCCATCAATAGAGTGTTCCACTACCTTGAAATATTATATGCATTTTACTCAATCAACTTGAATTGCAATTGAAATTAAAAATCACTTTATAAAGTCAAACCTAAAAAATGATATTAATTAATGAATCCAGGAATCCTAATTTAGATTAAAAGAAAATGGTCATAACTCACAAGCTTAAAGTCAATATTATTGGTCCCTGTTGTAGCCATTGCCACTCTTCTATTTTGAGCTTCTTAATTGCAATGATCTTTGTTGAACCAAATACAAATTTTCCTCTCGATTATTGAAATTGAAGAGGGAAATATGCGTTGTTGAATAATTTATTTATAAAATCTTTGAAAAGCCCATATTTAAAAGTTTAAAACATCAATGTTTCAGAACTTTTTTTATAAAAAGTCATGAAAGTTATCTATCTATACTAAACAAAAGATACTATATAAATTTATTATGTTACTAAACTTTTTTTATACAATATAATAATTTGAGGTTCTCACAATTATATTTCCATTTTAAATTAACAATTGATTTTAAAACTTTAATACAAAGTTTATAGTTTAAATTATCATTATTTTAATATAAAACATATTGTCATAAGATACAACTTTTCTTTGTTGTATCGTTATTACAGTAGCGTTTATTTTATTTCTAATAATTTTTTTTGTTATTCTTATTATTATATTTAAGTTATACAAAACTAAGATATTAATGTTTTACTTCCTAATTGCTTTCTCAATTACTTTCATTGAAAACATTCCTTTTTTCATAACCCTTTTTCGTTAGTACACGTTATAGTTTATTAAATATATCTTTTGCTTAGGACTTAAGGTAATTGGAGTTGTAAGAAAACTCAAAAGCCTTTTTCACAAAATATAAATACTTTTTAATTTTTAATTTATTAAGTTTTTACTATTTTGATAATAATACTTTATTTCTATACGTTAAGAATACTTTATACAATGTTAAATTTGATATTATCTTATGAATATTAAGATATGATCCATAACATATGTATTATTATTATTATTTTTATATTAAGTAATTTACTATCAAATATATGAGGTCTATAATTTTTAATATTAAAAATGGTATTTATTAAATTGGAATATCACTTTACATATTCATATAAGAGTTCACCAAAAAATATTTCTTATGGTAGAAAATTAGTTGAAATTCTATGAATCTTGAAAAAATATATTAAAAAAATGTTAATATATGAGTTCAGCAAAAAAAAATTTCTTATGGTGGAGAATTAGTTAATATTTTAGTAATGTTAATTTAAAATATATTAAAAAAATGTTGGAAGAACTTTTTTGTTGAGAGGTTTGAAAAACTAGAAATTTTTTATACAATACTTTTTAAATATTGAGATTTTCATAATGAAAATTAGATGTATATCTATGTCTATAATATGTCAATGTTTATAATTTGGTCTATTATAAATATGAAATCACAACATTTGGTTTAGTATTTTGGAGTATTTCACTATTTCTCATAGCTTCTGTAGAAGCCTAGTGCCCAAATGGCTACCAACACATTATAGAGGAGTTATTAAAAGCTACACAAACTGGGTGGTCAAATAATGAAACCGCAAAAGAAAATGAAAAATGAAAATGTCAACATGACCAACCTAACAACTATAAAACAATTGAAATAGAATTGAGACTGACCTATGGAAAATTATTTTTTATTAGGTTTGTGTTACAATTTTTTTGTTTTGTGATTTTTTGGTGTGTGCTACTTTCTAAAGCATGTGGGAATTTTAATAAAGCTTTGTCTTTAACTAATGCATATAATATATCCTAATTATAGCTTTGAAGAAATGCAACCTATGACAAGTAAATGTTTCTGAAGAAGTCCACCTTCTATACAAAAAAATATGAAAATAGAAAAAGAAATAGAGAGCATTATGCCTATAATAAAGATGTAATAGCTACCCGTAGACACCGTAAAATATTACAGATAGTTTCACCCACCTCTAAACAAATACAATCAGAGAGTATTGTAGAAGTAGAAACTGAGAAAGACCTATGAAACAGTTAGAGTTTCATTGATTGCCACCTTTTGTACTAAAAATACATGAAAGTAGAAAAATAATTAGAGAATATTATACATGTAACAAAATGTGATCATTGCTCATAGAAAAGCTAAAAGGTTATAGAGAGTTACAACCACCTCTGAACAAATACAGGCAAACACTATTGTAGAAGAAGCCATATAGAAATACCTTCAATGATTAGAGTTCCATCAATTACAGAGACAACAAGCTCCACTACATGAACAGTGTACTTACCACCTAGAAAATGCACTCCATGAACTCCAACAACAATAGAGTAGAAAGAGAAATCAAGAATACTATGACAAAGATAAAGATCAAATAGCTTCTTAGAGATGTGCTAATAGACTAGGAAAAACCTTAAATCCCTTGCAAAAAATAGAAGCACAGAGTATTGAGCACATAAGCACAGAACAAATAGTTCCAACATTACAAGAGAAACTGCATGAAGTTCGACAAAATCCATTGCAAGAAGAAATGAATAAACATGCAAGGATTACACAAAGAAATGACTATATAATGGTACAAAAATGACTATATAAGGATTACCCCTTGGATGATCCTTGCTTTCTCAACACACATGACTTATTATCTGAAGAGCTTGTTCATGACTATTAAGAATTAATTAATCATATTCAAAGACACACGAAATGTAAACAAGGTACATGCGTAAGAAAAAGGGGTACAAAACAAACAAAAAAGTATATCTACTTTATCATGTGATGAGGATGGAAAAAAAATATGAACTTGCAAGAAATGATGATAGACTTAATATTCAAAATCAAGAAATATCAATAATTTGGATAGAAAATATTGACTGCCAACAAGTTATCTCATAGGAGCTTGTTCTCAAATACATTGCTAAACATGCATCTAAGGCTGAAAAATAATTTGAGACATATACTAACATGTTAAAAAGAATATATTTAGCCCAACAACTTGAAAAACTAGCTCTTATAGCATACAATAAATTTATGACAAAAATTGTAGCTGAACATGACATAGGTGCACAAAAAACATGTCACATGCTTCAAAAAATGCATCTTATTGTGTGCAGTCATCCTTTTACATCCTTGAATGTTGGTAAAATGATGTTCTAGTGGATAATAGACATGTTAGATAGAAAACAAATACAATCCACATACTTATAGGCACACAGTCACTGAACTCCAGAGCTTGAGATGCTAACACTTCTTGAATCTGCACAATCGTAAACTTATTCTGCAAATCATAGAAATGACAGGTGGAAAGAAAGAAATGTGCAAGACATTGAAAATGTTTACCCAAAGTTTAATAGTATTCCACATGTTGAGTTAGAACAATTTGAAATATTCTGTTGGAGTGAGCTACTCTTATACAAACATTTTTGTATCATAGAAAATGACAATGACTTGACAAAAGAAACAATTATTTCAAATTGGACAAACATGAGTGCAAATAGATATCATGTTTTGAATGTCAATCACATGTTAGAATCTAAGAAGAAGAAGAAGAAGAAGAAGAAGAAGAAGTAGAAGAGGAGCAAGAAATGATGTCGATGAATGAGTGGTAGATGTTATCATAAATGGGAACTTTACATGGTATTACCCTCAATGAACTTGATATGCTTGGTAAGCATGATTTTGATAACAATAACAAATGGGTACAAATTTTCATTCCCCAAGATCTGCATGAAATTGTAACAAAGTTCATAAATACAAAAAAATAACATTGCACAATGTGATAATATCCTACCACATTACCATATACCGAGCTATCCATTGTCAACAAGTCAACAGACAACACTTGCAATAATTATAGAACACAACGAATGTCGACCTCACAAACCTCTTTATATGATTATTCAAGGAAAAATTGGTATATGAAAATCATACTTGATTCACTGCATAAGAGATGTATTGAACAATAATGATCAACCACAAAAAGGATAACTACTGTTATTGGCTCCTACAAGTGTTACTGCATTCAACGTACATGTAGCTACTATATATACAACGCTTAAGATACCTATTAAAAAAATGCACCATTACAAGGGAAATAATTAACTACATTGCAAGAGGAATTAAAATAGATTTGCAAGAGGAATTAAAATAGATAAGATATGTATTCTTATTAATGAACTAAGATTTATTGGCCCAAAGCTACTATTGAAAATAGGTAGTAGACTATGACAAGAATTTTGTGAAAATCAACATTTCTTCTTTGGTGGCCTTTCCATCCTATTCAATGACCTCGCCCAACTACCCTTTGTGATATACACATCACGTTCTACTACAAGAACATTGTGGGAGCAATTCAAAACAATCATCACATTAGATAAAATATTTCACCAACAAGGCTATAACATAGAGAAAACATAGTTTCACTAACTTCTATGGAACTTAAAATATGCAAAATTGACAAAAAAGGACTTGGAGCTCCTACTCACACACACAAACCAAAAATTTCATCATATGAAAAGGATGAATTTGAAAAATCAATAGACCTATTTTCTACAAATGATCTTGTAAAACTACACAATAAAAATATGTTGAAACTATTGAATTGTCCAATTGCAATAGGTATAGCAATAAGGACTACATACAACATGGATTATGCAACTGTTGAAGGAAACTTGAAAAGGAAATCCCATTGTCCAAAGGAAAACATATCATGCTCACAAAAACATATGGACACAAGCAGGGCTTGTAAATGGAGCATTGGGTGAAATAATTGAGTTTGTTTATAGTGATGGTTCCAAACACCCATAACTTCCAGTATACATTGCAAAAAGGATTGATAATTACAATGGTCCTCCATGGGAAGAAAATGATCCAAAATTAGTACCAATAATTTTGTTGACCTTGGCCACACGGAGGAAAATACCCGTAACAATGGCATGGGCTTTAACCGTTCAAAAATCTCGAGGGATTACACTACACAAAACAACAATTGACATTGGTAAAATTGAAATGCAAGGACTCACATTCACAACAATATCTAAAGTCAAATCACTAAAAAACTTTCACATCCAACTAGTTTGTCCGCTCGAAAGGTTCTCAAAAATGGAAAACAATCCATACACAATCATAATGAAAGGAGAAGAAGCTTGATTACATCAAATTTCTCTCTCAACAATCAAGGTTGCAACATTTTCATACAATGTGCTCTTGTTATGAAATACATGTACAATCATGCTCTTCTCAATATTCTAAAATAATTATGTCTCCACTAATGAAATCTATTTAGTTACACAAAAGACCCCAACTCAACATTTCAATGATTGGAAATAGTTCAAATGAATCTCTAAAGATTATTTGGTTAGGTCTACCAATCACTTCATCTTTTATTAATTTTTTTACTCAATGCCATGTTTGAGAAATCATATATTCTTTGATATCTAGTACTGAGCTACTCACCAATTCATATTTCACCGCAGAAGGTTTGAGTCAAAAATTTTTTTACCAAATTGTATTTTACATATTGGATGCTATAGATGTAGTAAGTATACTATGCTTCACAATATTCTCAATTTTACTTGGACCAAATATGTACATTA
The DNA here is from genome assembly GCA_028749045.1 of Cupressus sempervirens. NCBI lineage: Eukaryota > Viridiplantae > Streptophyta > Pinopsida > Cupressales > Cupressaceae > Cupressus > Cupressus sempervirens. The sequence continues at coordinate 603,124,901 of CM053787.1, forward strand.
CTTTGGTTTTATTTGGCTAATTTTGTTGTTGTTTCAAACCAAATAGTCCACAATGAATTTGAACATTCCTTATTGTGTTTGGCAACCCACTTCATAGAAAATTTCTTCGAAGACAACAACACAATTTTCCATTCTTTGACATAGAGTTAGAATAAATATAGAAACAACCAAGATTGAAATAGGAAAGATGATTGATCCAAGAAAATTGAGCAATTATTATTAAAATATACCAGCATTTATTTGTAATAGGTGTGATATTATATTCCCATATAAATTTGCTATTAATTTTTAGCTTGGAATTGTAAAAGAAGAAGATTTACAAATATAATTATTTTGGGGTGTATCGATCATTTGTCATTCTCATGAAAAAATTAACAATTTTTTAATTTGACAATTGGCTTGACCCTTAGACCTACGGGTACAAGTACTAGTTAAGTCGATAGGATTTTCACTATGGACATGGCCCACTGCTGGGAAATTATCTAATGCTGGAAAATTGTCGAATGGTGCCAAATTGTCTTATGCCATTAAATTCACGAAGTTGTTTGGCCATCAGGATGTTGTGATGCCCTAAAAGATTAGTGTTGCATACATTTAGGAAATTTCAGCTAGGTAAATTAATGCCGAGATGTTTGGAGTGACTAAGGTTATTGCAGTGTAGAGCTCAAAGGTAGCGTGAAAGGAGTTATCTGGACACCAAGAAACTCTCATGGTCGATTGCTATGGCTCGGTGATATTGTTTAAATATATGGATTAACGCCACCATCATTTGGGAAAAAACTGGATTGAAAATGGAAGAGAGAAAATTATAGAAAACCCTGGAAAGAATGCTTCATCTAACACTAATTTTTTAATAAATCTAAATAAAAATATGCTTTGCCTCAAAGAGCTGAGTACAAAGAACAAGGCAATAGTTTCAACAACATATCATTCTACGTTGTGGATATTTGAAAATGGAAATGACAGAGATTGGTTTCATGGCCTTAGTCACCACTCTTTACCATTCTCTTTTAGGATTGTAATTAATTGAGAGCTTCATTGGAGACAAAAACTAGTGGTTTACCAAGAGCTCTAGGAAACAAAATGTATGTTATTTCATATAGGATAGGAAAAAAAAATGAGCAAAGGAAAATGTGTTAAAAGAATTCACAATTTAGACATGGAGGAGTAAATATGAAAACTACCAAAAATCCCAATAAAGAAGTTCTTAGGACCTATTTGGTTGCTGGAATAGGAATAGAAAATTTGGAATATGTTGTATATTTTCTATTTGGTTCGTTAATATGAATATGTATTTTCATTTTGTCTCTAAAATGAGCTTATATCCATTCTAAAAAATAGTTGTTATTGGAATAACCATTCTCATTCCCAATATTACATTCCTATTCTCCATTCCTATGCCTACAACCAAATGGTCCCTTAGAGGATAACGATATCCCCTAGAGAAGATGCCATGATTCTCCAACTACGACGCCCAAATTTGTGACATTTTCTACACTTTATAAGACAAAATAACATCTTAGAAAATAAGTTGTTTGGAGACAAGCAATAATAAAAATTCCCTATAAATCATAATTCACTTGAAGAAAAATGATGATTTTATCATTTGCATATGTTTTAGCTCAATATTCCATCCAGTAGTTCAATATCCACTTTTTAGAGTCCAATGTCCACGAATGCCTCTCAAAGGTTTTGTGAAAGATTTCGGCCTCTCCTACCCTCCAAATTAGGTATGAAAACCTCAATTGTAGTCTCATTATTTGCATTAGTGATGAAGGTCCTAAACGAAAATGACCAAATATTTGGCATTGCATATGATGCCTTGGATATTCAATGGACCCCTAATGGACCTAGATAATGCTTGCCAATAAGATTATGTTTTAGCCTCAAACATACAGAGGATCTACATCTTCTAAAAAGAAAGGAAGTTTAAAGAACAATTATAAAAACTTTGCTAATGAGGTAGGTGTTGATGTGGGGTAAAGAGAAATTTCTATTTCACTGAATCTTATTATAAATATGATATGTAGTACCAGAATCAAAACCTAGTGAAAAAGGGGTGGAATTAGGGTAACAATAAGAGCTTCTAATAGAGTACTCTAAGAACTATATATGTATTACGTCCCATGGCCCCAAAACTATAATAGGATAGATGTTTAATAATCTCTAGATTTCAATGCATGGAGCAAGAAACATTACTAGCCAGCTAGTTTCAAGACATCTAGGTGGTCTTCTTCATATGCTCCATTTATTTCCTGATGAAGCTTTTTTCAATATTTTGTTATCTGTACAAGTGAGAATTGGGTCATGGAAATGATATAAAAATTATAGGTGTGCATATAGAATGGCATCCAAATCAAGAAATATTAACACATTCCTAATTAATACAGAAGGATTTGAATATAGTAAATCCCCATTAAAAATCTTAAATCAAATAACAACACACTGGCCTAAGTTGTAATATTTAAACAAGTTCATCATATTGAAATTTCATAAATCTTATGATAAATATAATTGAGAGATTATTATTCAATTAGAAAAAATAAGAATCAATGATCATTTAAATATTAAAAAAAGATAAATTACACAAAGTCTCATAACAAAACTCCATTTTTTTCTAATCTTAATTGTTCAAATTTTATCATTAATTAATTTCAAGAATATGCCATCAATTTTATTTTATTGATTTTAAATTAAAATTGTGTTAACAATATTAATTTTTCATATATTAAATCATATAATTTATTATTCACGAATATACTACTTAATTTAATAAAAAATCTTATAATAATATTAACTAAATTTCATTCATTTTTTTAATATAATAAAAGTTTAAAATATATATTACCAGTTTTCTAAGATGAAAACTGTAGCTCACAATAACTAAGTAAATCTTTTAATAACTAAGAATGATAAGATGAGAGAGTCCTAAAAGGATGAAGAAATTCTTTCCCTCAAGAAATATATATTATGCAATTTTAAAAAGTTCCATTTACAATAACCATTTAAAGAAAAGTCTAATGCAAAATATTAAATCTTAAATATGTCCAAAAAATTCTTACAATTTCACAATTTTACTTGTATAACAAACAAATATCACATACTTATCACTTAACATGGTATCATGATTATAAATATAAAAATTTCATTGTTGACTTTCTATATATATATATATATATATATATATATATATAATAATAAGTAATTGGATCTAAGTGCTCACTAGGGAAAGAATCAGGAAAGAAAATCCCAATTCATAGCCAATAAAAATGAAAAATTCAACATCAAATACAATTACAATGGGTGAAAGTATTTCTAGGGAGAAACATTGTAATCTTTATCTATAACAATTAAATGTGCTAAGTGTGTAAAGTCATTCACATAAATAGTTAGGGGACACGCTAATCTCCATCCAAAATGCACAAAAGAAAAAACAAAGTAAAATTTTTTTTCCCAGATTCATGAAACATAGTGATTTTTGTTTCCAAATTTTTTGTTGTTTTTGCTTACAAACTATGCAGATCATGAAGATCAAATGCTGAAATTTTCAAAAAAAATCTATGATGTTTTCAATTTTTTGAAGATTGGTCAACTGTACAGTATAGCTGCGTCCAATACTTAGTCTTGTAGAACCAAGATTGATACCACTAGACTTCCATAAACTTATAAATCTAAATTCCATTACAACAATTTATATTATTCAAGTATTCCATTTAAATATTATAACAATATATTAATTATTTTTTATTAAATAATAATTTAAGCATAAACTATAATCTATAACTAATATATAATACCCTCACACTAATCTGGGTGGCTACAAACTATTTTAAGGTGGAAAAATGTAAAATGAACTAACATGAACCTCCACTAAGATTACAATTGTAGTGATAACAAAATTATTTATTTATTGATTTTAATTTTCCACATACGAGTGACTGTTTTCTCATCACCAATAAATGTTTATCGATTCCCTCCCTTTTCCATGTGTTGTTTTTCCTTGTATTGTAAATCTTTGAAACTATCACTTTTAAAATTTATGGTACCATTTTATGATAACATATATCCTCCAATTAGAGACAATGAAATAGCATAAGCACTACACACAGAAGAGGGTAAAGTGGGTGAATAAAATGTTGCTTAAGAAATGGTGAAAATGGAGTGACTCGTATCCCTCTTCATAGGAATCTAAAGAGAACCTAGACAAAGAAAATCAAATAGTTCACATTCACTTTTGAATTCAGCATGCACAACTGCAAAGATAGTCACAATTGTGAGGTCTAATAAAAACTCCCCTTGCCTTATGCTATGATGGATACTTTACTCTTGCATTATTATTCATGATTTTGATCCAAACTATTCTTCTTTCTCCTGCAAGATTGATTGCATTTCATTTTCTTCAGCAACTTTAACCACCTGCGAAGTAGCGATGACTTGTAATCTTTTTTTTTTGTAGTTACCCTTTTTTCACCTTCGTAAACTTGTTTCAGAGCTAACATTAACACCTTGCAATGGTTTAAAAATTTCATAAAAGACTGCTATCTTATTTCATGGCTTTACGACGAAAGAATTTAATTGTTCATGAGACCGTGTGACAATGTGATATCTGTGTGAAAATAACTGCTACCATTCATTGTAACCTCATAACTTGGAGCTTTAACTCATCTTTTAACCCTACGATGATGAGAATACATGCTTATTCTCCTTTGTAACCTTAACCTTAGGTTACTCTTAACCGTATTCGACAATGCGAATACATTTTTTTCCTCCTTTGCAACCTTTATAAATTTTGCTTTATCAAAATAACAAGATATTTCTTCGTTCCATCACCTAACTTATTTGATCATTGAATTCAAGCTAACCTTGTTTGCACCATCAAAACTTAAATTTATTTAAGCCAAATATAAATCATGATCATGCAATCTTTATCTTTCGTTTCTTTGCTGACTTAATTCTTGAGGTTAACTTTATCTAATTATGAAGATGTGATAGCCTTAGATCTTAACTATAATGGTTGGCTGTTCACAGCTTTGTGACTTACCTTTCATCATATGGAATATAGGTTGTGATGTTGTGAAAACCTTTGATATGATCTTCATTTGACAGTTAGGAATATATCTCCAAGGGAAATTGACCTTTCAAGATGTGACATGGAGATTTCAATGCATTCTATGTCATTGATTTGGTTTCCATCTTCTCTGTTTCCACCTTTGACCAGATTGTTCACCATTGTCTAACAAAATGAGCATTCTTGAAGGCTTTTGCTGCTTCCTCTACACTATATTTGAATGCTCTTCCTTCTAACCTATTTCCATGATCTGTATCATATCCTCTGGCCTTGATCTCCATGTTCTTTGTTGCCTTTTTCTTTGAATGTAAGTGTGATCTTCTTTTTGAATGCATCCCATCTTCACCATGCATACTTGATCAAAGCATTGTAGTTTTAGAATACCTTCCCTCTCATCTAGGAAATGCATAAACTTACCCTCCCTTTCCTACTCACCTAATATGGATGAATGCATTATATTTCTTTTGAATGCCCACCTAGATGCACACAAAGGGATAAATGAGAGGAGAAGTTCCTTAAGGGAAATCTAGACATAGTCATGACATCACATTGACTCATCCCTAATCCTAGAAGTTTGAAAAATATAGGGGGACTAAAATCATGCAATAGGATCCTAGGACCCCTAGGGACACATTATTCTTGTTCGTATCGGTCGTAAGGGGTCATTTGATAATAATAACGTTTGATGATAATATATGTCCCTAAGGGTCCTAGGACTCTTAGGGACACATTATGCTTGTTCATATGGGTCAAAAGGGGTCATTTGATAACCTATGACCCCTTTCAACACATTTTATGATGACATATGCCCTTAGGGGCCCTACGATCCCTAGGGATACATTACAATTGTTCAAATTCATCAAAAGAGCTCATAGGATAACCTATGACCCCTTTCGACACATTAGATGATGGTATATGTCCTTGGGGATCCTAGGACCCCTAGGGACAATTTAATATGGGTCAAAAGGGGTCATAGAATAACCTATGCCCTCTTTCAACACATTTGATGATGACATATGTCCCTAGGGGCCTAGGGACACATTACACTTATTCATATGGGTCGAAAGGGGTCATTAGATAACTTATGACCCCTTTCAACACATTTGATGATGACATATGTCCTTAGTGGTCCTAGGACCTCTAGGGACACATTTTTCTTGATCATATGGGTTGAAATGGGTGATAAGATAATCTATGATCCCTTTTGACACATTTGATTATGACATATGTCCCTAGGAATCTTCGGACCCCTAGGGACACATTATGCTTGTTCATATGGGTCAAAAGGGGTCATTGGATAACCTATGAGCCTTTCAACATATTTCATGATCCATATGTCTCTAGGGGTTCTAGGATCCCTAGCGACACATTATACTTGACCCCTTTCAACACATTTGATGATAACATATGCCCCTAGGGGTCCAAAGATTCCTAGGGACACATTATGCTTGTTCATATGTATCAAAAGAACACATTTGTCCCAATATATAATATGGGTTAAATATCTTATACACTATATCATATAATATAATATAATATTTTAAAATTTAATATAATTTAGTAAAATTTTTTATAATGTAATATGTTAAAAGATGTATAATAAAATATATTATAATATAATAAGCTATACTATATTAGATGACATTGAGGGGTGTTCCAGACTTGGATGACATATTAGATGACTTCTAATCTAATGGAATTCACTAAAACAAAAAGGGTTTGTAGAGGACATTCTCATCTTTTTGGTGATATAATTGTTATCAAGATATTAGTTCAATAAGTATTTATTTCTTATTTTTAAATGAATATACTTATAAGATGTTGATTTACACACTAATTGAAAAAATGGCTATAACTTTAAAACTATAAAATAAATTTAAAATCTGAAAGATGTGTCACCTTCTATGCTTTTTATAATACAATTTTTAAATAAATATATAATTTTTGTCTTAATTTCTTTAAGGTGGTCAGACACAGGCCGTTTTTTTCTTGATAACATTGTAGCAGAAAATTCAAAATTATTTGTTTATTTGGAATAAAAATACCAAAAAATATGTGTCACATCTAGACATGAGTCTCTTCTAATATTTAAAATCTTATAAAAAAATATTATTAATTATGATTAAGGTAGTTAGACATACACCTACTTCATAATTTTGTCCTAAAATTTGTGTAACAATGTATTAAAATATGAATTTTCATCTGATCAAATTAAATTATTTTTAGGTAAGACCTAGTAGTTTAGAAACTACATTCAATTTCCTAAAGATTTTATTCTTACAAATTTTAATATAAACTTCATAACTAGTTCAAAATTGCACACCAAATTGACATAAACCTGATTCGCTAATTTTGCATTGTCACCCGAGGGTAGAGTTTCACCCACCATGATCCTGCACATATGCAGCTAGAAGAATCTGATGGTGGTGTGGTTAGGTTTGGAAACAACTCACCCTAGTTGGTAAAAGGTAAATGTTCAATCTTTGAATGGAAAAAAAAACAATTTTGATGATGTCTATTTGGTAGAAGGTCTGAAACATAATTTTTTGATTGTTGGTCAGTTAAATGACAAAGTTTATTACCTAGAGTTCAAAGGAGGTATATATAGGATTCTTGGAAGATCAAGATATCTGATTGCTGCTAGAAAGAAAACTAAAGGTTATCTATTAGATCTGAATAATATTGTTAATAGTTGTTTGGTCACTATTAGAGTTAAAGATAGTTCACTATGCCATAAAAAGTTCTGTCATGTGAATTTTGATAGCTTGATCAATAGTAAGTCAAATGCAGTTACATGATTGTCTCAACTAGTAAAGCCAGACAATATAATGTGCAAAGAATGTTAGTTGGGTAAATTAACTAGTTCTATTATTGCTAGTGAGACTTTATCATTTAGAATAAATTTTATTTGGTATATATTGCTCTTTTTGACCTTATGAGAATAAGAAATTATCATGGTGAAAAATAATTTATGACATTTATTGATGATTACTCAAGAATGATGCCAGTGACCTTCTTGAAGAAGTCTGAAGCCTTCCAGAGGTTCAAAGTATTGAGAGCACTTGTTTAGAATACACAAGTTTTCAAATAACATTATGTATTTCAGACTTCTTCAAACATTACATCTATATAAGGTATGCCTACCTCTTGTTGGAAGGTGAATGGGAGATTTTTAGTCTGTGATTAGAGAAAAGAACATTTTAATGATGCTCTCTCTCTAGAGTTGAAGATTTTCAAGAATACTTGTTTATTTAAAGGCATATGGTATACATCAACATGATATGTTTAGATCTATGTGCCTATTTGTTGCTAACCTTTTGTACAAGTTTTTAATATATAAAAATTGCCAATGTTAATATGTACAATAAGATAAATTATTAAAAAGAAAAATATTCTTATTTAATGTCAGGATGTTGCATAATTTATAATCATTTGAAAATATTATAAATAAAGTAAATTAAAGATATATGTATTTGTTCCTAGTTTTTTTTAAAAATGAAGTTTTTATATTTCCAAATATTAATTAATAAATTGTAGTTCATTATTGAATTCAAGTTCAACAACTTTGAAATACAACATTGAAAGGATCTTGTAATATAATAGTCTCCATAAAAGTATAAGGCTTGAAAAAAATAAATCTTGAACTATTAGACAAATGATGTACATTATCCTTTATTAATATTTATAATTTTTATTTGTCCATTACTCATAGGCATTGCATTCACAAGCTCCTAGCCACTCTTCTAGTTGGGGTGAGATTCTTAGAGGTACCAACTAACCTCTCCACTCCATGGTTGTTTTTCCTTAGGTTGATCTTCTTCTAGCCCTTATCCTATCACTTTGAGTGGCTCTAGCTAGCCAAACACTGACAATGGTTGTCCCACTTATTCCAAGTGGCTCCTACAATTGTGTCTTGTAATTTCTCCCACCAAAAAGGATTCAATAGAAGAAGATATATGAGGATGGATGGTTCCTCGTAGACCTAACTCCCTATTGATGCATGGGACCAAAAGGATGATCACAATCATCTTCCTTCTATTGGAACTACTTTAGCCACCTAGGGAAGATCTAGCTTATATGGGCTCAACCAATGTTAATTTCATGCTTTTTTTTTAAACTAGGTTTTGTCTTGTATAATCTCTCATAGGATGATTTCATATACCCTAGATTTAATTGGGAATATGTACTTTTAAATTATAAATACTTAATGGTAAATGACTATTTATAAAAAAAGATGTTGGATTTTTAGAATTTAAAATGGTAATAAGATACAGAGAAGTTGATGCAAGAGAATATTAGGTTCAATTAAATCTTGCATCAACCAAAAATTATTCTAGTTTGATTTGCCAGTTTTTCCATTTCTGTTTTTCATTTCAACAATCATTTATTTGATCAATTCAACACTTACGATGTTTAGTGTATAATTTAGATCTATTCTATTTCCTATTCCTATGTTCAAAGCTATTTTATTACATTGTTACTCAAGTTATGATTCATCTTCTCTCAGGTAGTGTGTCCTTGTGAATTTTTATCTTGCAATGGGATTCTATAATGTGATTGGATGAGGCCATTTTTCCAAGCAATCTTTTTCATTTTTCTTTTGTAGGAAATATAAGTGAAAATAAGGTTTGACATTTGGCAAAGTTAAAAAACATGTCATTTTGGAGGTTTTGTGTGCATTATGCTACATGCCTATGACATATGTAATCACACTATCCTATGTTTAATCTACCTCCTCTTCACAATTATGCACGTAACTTCTATTCTTAGTGAAATATTAAAATTGGTTGTGGATTTGTGTACATTAACAAGGTTGAACCTTTTGTAATTTTGAGCTTTAGTATTTCTTCTATTAATGTGATTATTTTCATTTAAAAATATATGACTATTTATTATGAAAAATTAAAATGGTGATTCCTTAACTTGCTTCAATTTGAGAACTATTGTTGTTAATTTGTTTATATTGATTAATTCAAAGGATAGATTACAAAAGGTTTGAAAAACTATAGTTCCTAAGGTTAAATTTGAAATGGAAACTTTTCATTCTGAAAGAAATTGATAAATTCAGGGTGTCTCCCTTTTTAAATACCCTTTTCATCTACAAGTATCTTAAATGTTTATAATGCCATGTAAAAAAATGTTGTTGTCTTTTGGGAAATTCTCAAATGGAAAAATGTTATACATTGCCTTGTTTGAAAAAATCTAATGATTTGATGTTATACAATCTTCTATTATCTACAGTCTTTAACTTCATGATTAATTGTAGTAAGAAATTCAATTATATTTTTGGGCCAAGTTTATGTGATATCCTTGTTGGTGTAAATAATTATATACTTATTACACTTAAGTTTACTTAGGTTAATGCATTATTATTATGCATTATTTTATTATTTCTTAGGTGAGACACTTAAGAGTTTGCATACTCTTATGAGTAGTCATGTTGACAACACTGGAGTAAGGAACTCTAATTCAACACATGGTGTCTACAACACTGGAGTTTGCATAATTAACTGAGTTTTCATGTAGACAACATAGTTATTCGCACTCCTAATTTAGCACATGGTGTTTACAAAATTATTTTGTGTGCTACACCTTTGTAGGCTTATCCTCGCATCATCACACTTACTCTTGTGCTTAATGGAGGATAACCCATATTTGGTGGGCATGTGCGTGGTTGTATGACTTATCATGTTGTTCATTCCTATGTATTCTAGAAGCATTCCAGAGGCCTTTATATATAGGCACTCCTAGTGTACTTTCATACATTGAATCAATATTATATTATCATTCTGATCATACTCTTTTGGTCCATTATTGTGCTTGTGCTTGAGCTCCTTGGTCTTGGGTGAATTTCCCCTAAAAGAAAATTCTTATATGGTATCAAAGCTGAGGGGGATTCTCTTCACATAGTTGTTCGAGACCATTCTTGCTTCAACACCTTGACCTAGATCCAAAGAATCTGCAAAAATTGGGAGTGTCTAAAGCCAAAACGGACCTTGCTATTGCATCCAAAATGTTGATTCGGTGAAAATTGACTATCAATTTGCCTATGCTGGGCCAAAGTCGATTTTGAGGCAATTTTTTTTTACAAACCGGCACCCGAAGGCTTGATTTGCAAACTAGGTATGGTCATTTATTTGATTTTCTGATTTATTGTTCAGATCTATAATTATTTATTCTCTGCAATTATCTGTATTTTTTAATTTTTTTCAAAATTTTTTCACCCAATAGGGCTTGCAGAGAATTTTTTTTGCAAGAACCGAGCAGTGAATATTCCATCAGCATCTTCAATATTTGGCGGGCAAATATTCTGAATCCGACAACCATGTCTATCCAAGCCTATCCATTTTCGACATGCTTCCTTTGTTAGAATACTGCGGATGTTTTATTTTACACATCTTGTAAGGTTTTCCCCCACCAAATGTGGGACTAACCCCCGCTAGTTGTTTTCAAAATTTCTAGCGCAGTGATTTTGGCCATGGCGAGTGTTTTTCGACACTTGAACAGCTCCGACGCTTGGCATCGGCCCCCGACGTCTGTTCCACCTCCCACGACGGCTTGTGCTTTGTTTTCACTTATGTAGCCTCATGTTTTTATGCACTTTGAACATCTATCTACCCATGCATGTGGGATTAAACCAATTGTCACCATCCACCGTAAATTGTTGCCTAGCATCAAAATACCTATCGCTAGCCTACTTCGGTATACGTAACCACCATCGTCGACCTCTCAATTCCATGGTAATCATGAAAGCTTCCTAGAAATCCCTATTCACCCTAGCTTGAATCTCCAGAACCAACAATGAACGTCTCCGACGCTGCAAAAAATCTCTGGCAGCTTGACACATGGACATTGCCACATCATTGATAACATCATCCCGCCATCGCCCACGTGGACATTGCCAAATCAATAGTATAGTTAGCGTACACATCACCATCTACATCCTTTTTCCATATATCTTCTACACATTTGTACAGTACATGCAGGTAGCCGTATAATGCTGACATCATCACTACATCACCATGACATCACTAGAGAGGCCCAAATATGGTGACATCAGCAATTTGCTATCCTAAATTGGATAGTCATCTGAATGTCATCTTGGGGAAATTTGAATTGCTACAAAAACCTCTTCAATATCAAATTTAACCCCATCTTTTACTGATCCAACCCTTCTTCAAATTGATTTTTGATTTTGCAATCCGACTTTGGTAGGCCATATCTAAGCCATCTAGACTCCAAATTAGGTGAATTTTTTCAAATTTTGGCTAGAATTTCTTAAGTTTTTTAGTGGTGTAGTTCTTTTCTAGTTTTGGTGCATGAATTTGTCAGAAATTGCATCTTTTGGTGATTGTACCTGTCCAATCCTACATTTTGCAACTTCAATTGCTCTGTATGGGCTCATCTGGACATGAAAATAGGTTCTTTTTTTTTTCAAAGTGTGTTATTTTTTGTCTACTTTCCACATCAATAATCATATTATAGGGTTGTGTGGACAAAAATGTCACTTTCAGCATTAGGTTTTTTTTTGCATTGTAATGTTTTGATATATCTTTAGAATTGTTGTATATCTGAGGTACATTGTAATGTTTCAATTTTGAACTCCATAACGAGGTTGTAAAAAGGAAAATTAGAAGTCCACTAAGGTTAAAATTGGCAAGCAACCATTGTAAACACACTATATATAAAGTGCCAAACGCATCTTTGTTTGGGGGGGGTTTCTTGATTGAGTGAAAAGGGAGGGTGCTCTTGGTGTTGTGTTTCTCTTTTCTTGCTATTTTCTTTCTTTTTTGGCACCATGGGAAATTTAAAGTCTCCAAAATTAACACCTCATAACTATGCTACATGGTCCATTAAAATGTGGTGTCATTTAATGCATAAAAGGAGTTTCTCAATATGTAGATGGTACCGTTCCTAAACCAATAGGTGATCAAGTATCTACAACGAACATCTCAGCTTGGGAAATAATGGATAGGAAAACCCTAGGTGATATTTGTTTGGGGGTTGAAGACAAGATCATCTATCAGCTCCAGAAGTCTCGTACATCCAAGGAAGCTTGGGATACCCTAAAAAACCTATATGGTAAAGTGTTTGAGGAAGATGTTCTCAAAATTGATTATGAGCTTGTCTGTAATATCCCGAATAGGATATTTGCCGGATTCCCTTAACAATACCCTTAGAAATTAAACCTTGTGGACAATTTACAACACATTCGAAAACCAGTACAATTTTCCAATTATATAAATGTCCCCAGATATAACATTCAAAAATCGGGTATACGAAAACCAGAAGATTCTTCAAATTTATAGAACCCGTTATTTGCAATAACATTTAAAATATCAACATGCAACCAAGGTTCATAGACTGGTATGATAAAACCAGAAAACTCTAATAATTTCTCAAACAATGATGTTGCTTTGTACAACAGCAATATAACATCCAACAACTAAATGTTATTGTATTTTACAACAGCAATACAATAATCAGCAACTAAAATTCAATCTTATACACAGAAGTTACAGTCAGATTGGAAAAACACGGAAAGAACCTGTAAGCTCGATGAGACACCTAAATTGATATCTCCCCTGACAATGGGTTTTCGTCCACTGTCTGCCTGCACGAGGGGCTACGTCCTCACACCGGCTGGAAGCTGAAGCTTTCTGAAAACTCTCCAAGAGAGAACTAGAAATCTGAATATGAAATCAAGCATATCCATCAATGAGCAACTTTCTCCTTTTAAAACAAAATCCAGACTCTTCGGCTCCTCTCTGGTTTCGTCTTATTCCCTGGTGGCTCTTCAACTTCTCCAGAGCATTTCGTCTTGTTCCTCCTTGTCCCTTTATCCTCAATATAACATTAAATTGACCTTTTTAATATTTTGAGCCCTAATCTCAAAGTCAATTTAATATTGCATGAAATAAGACTTCAATATTTTCTAATGTTTCCTTTGGAACATTACAAATCTCCCCTCCTTAAAATTGCTTGTCCTCAAGCAATTCGTACCAGGATCCCATACGAGTCTGCAGGAAGCCATGAAATCCAAACTGAAAATAGTGTTGGCCAACTGCGAAGCCAAATGTCACCCTGCAATCTATCAATCAACCGAATCCCTAGATCCCATATAACTCTCTGAAAAAACTCAGCACCTGCTCTTGTAAACTGCTCAACATTGATCAATACCAGGACCACAATAAAACCCTCATCCAACCAAAGATACAACCAGCCAACACCTGGATCTCCAATCAACCAATACATTGTGTCAAACCTGTCACCACCTGGATCCCAAAACAAACGAACCCCACATCCATTCTCTATATAGAGGTAAAAATACCTGGTAGCGTCTATAACACATCTCTCTACAGCTTCCACTAAACTCCCATGGATGTGATAACCAATCAAACCATCATGCCGACTGATACCATAGTCGTCCTGTAACCATGTATTCATAAGAGAACTTTGTGACATAGAAGTAGCAAACCATGTTGGATACATATCAGCATGATGTACAATTGCTAGCTTTCCCTCCGAAGACATCGCCAAAGGAGTAGTATCGCTAGCAGGAACCATGCCAACTACCGGCTTACCAACATCACACATGATCTCTAATACAACATCCCTAGTCTCCGCGCCATCAGCAGTAGAAACCACCACCATATCAGGCATACCACAACAAATTGCTGCAACACCCAACTCAATTGAACCTGACCCCAGTGGAAGAGAGCCTGGTATGCCAATGCTAGTATCAAGGATGGATGCATCCCCAGCTCCACTGTCTCTGACAATCTCGACCATGGACGTCCTCAGATCACCAGACACCACACCCAGTGACTGTATAGAATCTGTTAAAGACTGCAGTCGTTCCAACTCCATGGTCACCTCTGCCAGATGCAATTGTGACTCCTCAAAAGCCAACTGTGTACTATCAAGAATCTTAGAAGTCACCACGAGCTGCTGAGTAAGCTCACTCACCTCATCTTCCTTGACCAACAATGCGTCATATGCTGCACTGCCCCACTCTATAAGATGATCTTTTTCGGCTACCAACTGTATATAATTCTGTCTCAGAATCCGGATAGCCTCCCATAAAGAGTGGATCTCTGTCAAGGAAAAATAACTACCTCCTTGCTCAACACTAGTAGGAGAGCCCCATCCATGAGCTGCTAACAACTGACGAACAACATCAAAATGTTGGCAATCGATGGCAATGTCACGCTCACTAACTCTCAGTTGACTAGACACATGAATGCGCTGGCTAGCCTGTCTCCTACAATCCTCCTCTGCCACACTAACCCAAGGAGTAGACTCAACATTACTGATCTTCGAAGTACTACCATCCACACTCTGCGAATCAACTCCAAAGCTCATGTCATCATATAGAGTATCGAAAACTGTAGCATCGCTATCCAACTCCTCTGTACCGAAAGAAACTGTCAGGGAGACTAAGTCCCTATAACTGTCCACTGCATGCGCTTGGATGTCATCAATGCCAATACGATCCGAGAACTCATCCACAATCATTGACAACTCAAATGTGCCTAAATCGTCATAAGCCCATTGCACCCTAAGTGGTTGACTGGAAATGCACACAACTCCCAACACCGGTGTATAGAAACTAACATCAGACAAGTTGCTGGCACATGAAAGGACAACACCGTGCAATCGGCTAATCAAATCTACGATAGCACCCGAACAATCACTACTACCAAAGAGTGATAACAATCTCCAGTCATCTGAATCCAAAACACCAATATAACAATCCCAAGTCCATGTCCATAAACTAGGATTAGCTGGTAACTCAAGCAAATTGTTCACCCGAGTAATATGACTAATACCAACTAACTCCACATACCTGTTTGATACTATTCCTAAATCCTGGGTATGAATGCAAGGTGTACTCTCACAACTATCAACAACCACATGTGATTTGCCTACTATAGAAAGTTGAGTATCAAGTGTGCAAGATAAAACTAAACTCAACTCCACGTCATGCCCATCCACATGTCTCTCCAAGTCCTGTAATGCCAATGGAGTACTCTCCAAAGAAACTCGAATGTCCTCAAGCTTGGGAGAAAGCCTGTCAACTTCCTCCTCCTTCCTCCTCAAGGTATCTGAATAAACTCCAGCAAGGCTAAGAAGATGGTCACGATCTGATAGAAGATGTAAATAACTCAACTTCATTGTTCCCATTCCGTCCCTGATCGTCCATAAGTCAACAAAAGAAGACTCTGCCTGAACTCCCTTATGTCTGTCCTGTAACTGAATCATCTGGATGTGATCCTCTATCATATCTCGCATCCTTTCATGATGAGATAATGAAGTCACAATACTATCTACATTCACCTTCAGCTGGTTGGACAAATCTGGTGAAGTATTTCCAGCCTCAACCTCCTGTGATGAAGCATCCAAATGTGCCTGGTGCTCCCTCTCAACAGCATCCTCATAATCATCATCCGAAATTGATATGTTGTAGTCACTGTCTGTTGTAACCAAACCATCTTGGGTACCTGTGACATCACCCTCTGTCAATCTGTAAACAACTGTTTCAACTTGAGTATCAAGTTGACAGTTGCTATCAATCTGTGTAATATCCTTCACCACTTCCTCCTGCGGCTGAGTAGGAACCGAATCTTCTACCTGGCTACTGATCTATTTTCCAAACTCCTCATGCGAGTTCCTAGTAACTGTATCAGCCGATCTCTTGTTATCTGTTCTGCATATAAATCTAGTCAACTTACCCATGGTAGCTAGATCAGCCAACTTCTCACTTAATTCATGGTTTATTTTGACCATATCATCAACTATTTTCTTGATTTCAACCCAAATGTCGGGATGATTACTTTTTTTGCTGCTCTGCGGTTCCTCTTTCAAGAAGGTAGGCCGTGTAGGACGGTTAACTGACCATGAAGTGTACCTCTCCCCATCCATTCTGCAAATCAATGCTGAGCAAATTCCTACAGCAGTCTAATGATCACGGTATTACTCTGTTCTCAAAATAATTACTTCGAACAGTTGTCATGAAACTCAGTTCACAAAGACCTGTTACTGTTATTTTACTGTACCATTCATTCTAACTTCTAGTTTGAAAAACAATTCATATTCAATGGTACTCCTGATAGGAATTATTGCAGAGCAAGGTTATGTGCCAATATGAATATATTCATCGCCAAGAAATCAAAAGATTGGCACCTTCGACAGTGCAATTCACCACTCCTCCGTCCCTTCCTGAAGCGCTTGGTGGTTTAAATTTCCTCAAGTCCAAACTCTATGCCCTCCGAAATGGTGAATAAGCAGTAATCCGGCCACCCCAGATGCGTTGGTCCTAACGGAAGTAGAAACCAAGCCTGCCTAAGAAGCTCGTCTCCTTCCTCAATGTCGACTACGGCTTATTTTCTGGCCGCGCAGTTGCTTACCCCTTTAAGAATTTCATGGGGAAATTGAAACCCAAATGCAATAAGGCTATGATGGCTAACAAACAAAGACTTACGGCCTTGGAATATCATTCCTGACGCAGTTGGCATTGTCTGGTAAGGTAAGACGACAAATGCTCCTAGTTCACATCCGTTACTTGGTACAGAAGAGCTAGCATCAAAAGAATAATTCCACCGTCGTAGCTGTTATGTGGTATACGTTACAATTGTACCTTGACACACCTGTCACAAAGATTCTACAATTAAAACTCCTTCCTTTGACAACTCCCCTCCACAAATCAATATGGAGTGAATAGCGTACACGTCTTCTTGCATTAGCTAATTCGGGCGTGAACGCAGCTCCTGCTGACAGTAATACATATATTCCTGTTCTCTACTGCCAAGGATGCCTGCTCGACAATCACTTTGTCTTTTATGAACTGTATTACTGCCAGGTAGAATATGTTAATTCCAACTCAACTTATCTGTAATGGTGTGCGTTACCAAGCTGCCTTCCTGAAACGTGTCGATTTTGGCATTTCTTACTCCAGTTTTGGATGCTTCTCTCTGAATTCACTTCTCCCCAGCCGTGTGAAATCACTCCACACCCGCGTTTCAACTTCAGTGGCGATTCTACCACTGTCGGTTACCTTTGTGTGATGGCGACCCTGCTCAATGTGGTCACCACTTTTGCTATGGGTCCGCTTTTTTGGACATATGCGTTGGATGCATGAAGTGATTCAAATTGGATTCTCACTGTATGCAGACTGAAGTCCTTTATATCCGCCTCAGACTAGGTATATAAGCTCAGCAACCGGCTCTATGACGGGTTTAAACACCCTTTATCAACTCATCCTGCCATCACAACAGGTTCTCACGTCGATTGGTGGACTTCCCAAAATGCCTCACCGTTTTCATATGTCTGTAATAGTGTGACGTGATGGTACTTGAATCATGGATGCCTGTTGGCTACCTACGAAGGGTGATAATCCTGTTATTGCCTCAAAGTAAGACAACCCGACTCCCGTCTTCATAAATTGACGGCTCTAGTATTCATTCGTTTTGCCCTACATATTGGAGCTTCCTGTTCGCCTGCGTATCAAAGCCGACCACTACCAAACGTCACTGCTGGAGATGCAAAACTACTTTCACACGTAATCCTATCAATACTGAAATACGTTGTGGTAACTCAAAGCCGTGGGTATAATGGTTGACTTGCTTCTCACTACCGAGAACTCATATTACAGACTTCTTCCTGTCCAGAACCTTTAATCTTGGATTGATTGCCAAATCGACTTAAAACTGTAGCAGTAGCTCCAATAACCTTTTGATGGCTTCCTTTCGATACCCAGGAACTTGTTACATGATTCTCTTAGGCAGTAGAAATCTTTTCTGTAGAACCAACTGTTGCTTCTGACTTTCGGGTGTAAATAATGGTTGAATTCCTGTTGGTCAAGGATTGCTAGCAATTTGAGTTTTCTGATACTTCAGAATGGTCCAGTCAAAAATGTTATCAAACTTAAAATCTCAATTGAAGTGCCGACTTTTTTTTTTTTTTTTTCATTCCCTGCTCTTAATCCCTGCCATGGAAGGCTCTTAAAAAGTACATAAGCACCTAGCCCAAGGATTCAACATCATCTCTCCTGCTTTGCTCTACTCCAATATATGTATTGATACTAGCATTTCAAGCCGTCCTTGTAAGATTTTTGACGATTCTTATGCATATAATTTTTTCAGAATCCCTCTCACAGAATCCGCTAAATTTATCTGTAAAATATTGTATCTGAAATGCTAAGGTCTTCTTCAAACCACATAACCCGTAAATTGATAATCCCTACAGGCTGGCAGAATTCACCAGCTCTGATACCACTGTAATATCCCGAATAGGATATTTGCCGGATTCCCTTAACAATACCCTTAGAAATTAAACCTTGTGGACAATTTACAACACATTCAGAAACCAGTACAATTTTCCAATTATATAAATGTCCCCAGATATAACATTCAAAAATCGGGTATACGAAAACCAGAAGATTCTTCAAATTTATAGAACCCGTTATTTGCAATAACATTTAAAATATCAACATGCAACCAAGGTTCATAGACTGGTATGATAAAACCAGAAAACTCTAATAATTTCTCAAACAATGATGTTGCTTTGTACAACAGCAATATAACATCCAACAACTAAATGTTATTGTATTTTACAACAGCAATACAATAACCAGCAACTAAAATTCAATCTTATACACAGAAATTACAGTCAGATTGGAAAAACACGGAAAGAACCTGTAAGCTCGATGAGACACCTGAATTGATATCTCCCCTGACAATGGGTTTTCGTCCACTGTCTGCCTGCACGAGGGGCTACGTCCTCACACCGGCTGGAAGCTGAAGCTTTCTGAAAACTCTCCAAGAGAGAACTAGAAATCTGAATATGAAATCAAGCATATCCATCAATGAGCAACTTTCTCCTTTTAAAACAAAATCCAGACTCTTCGGCTCCTCTTTGGTTTCGTCTTATTCCCTGGTGGCTCTTCAACTTCTCCAAAGCATTTCGTCTTGTTCTTCCTTGTCCCTTTATCCTCAATATAACATTAAATCGACCTTTTTAATATTTTGAGCCCTAATCTCAAAGTCAATTTAATATTGCATGAAATAAGACTTCAATATTTTCTAATGTTTCCTTTGGAACATTACATTGTCTCTTCAGATCCAAAGATATTTGATTCTATACAAGACTTTATCATAAATGTGAATGAATAAAGAGTGAAACTTGATCATTGTGGGAGTCTTATTAAAGATGATAAGTTAATCTATCTCATTCATAATAAGCTACCATCTGAGTACTTCACATTTGTTTCTTCTTATAACACCTCAATGACTACATTAAGGTCTACCTATCATAAAGTCTCTTTTGATCGTTGTGCTATACTGTTGGATGAAGAAGAAAAGAAGTTGAAATCAATGGGGATTCTCAAGTCATCCAAGTCTAAGGCATTGGTGGCCAATAGTGAGGGTTCTCAATTTTCAAATAAAGAAAAGGGAAAGAAGAAGAAATGGAGAAATAACACACAAGAGGATTCAAAAAAGACAACACCACCATGAAATCAATAGGGCAAGTCTTCGTCAAATTCAAACAAGAAGGGGGACACCAATAAGGAGAAGAAAAAGTGTGCTTATTGCAAGAAATTGGGTCATGATGAACATGAGTGTTATCATAAAAAGAGTGATAAGTTGAAAACCATCATAAAGAAACACAATGCTCCACTGCCTAATGCTTATAAGGAGAAAGGATCCTCATCTTTAGATTCAAAAGGCAAAGGGTAATCACTCATGGAAAACTCAAGTTCTTTAGCAGAATGGATTCTTGACTTAGGTGCCTCATATCATATGGGTTCTTGAAAGGGAGACTTTTCTTCACTGAAGTAATCAAAGGTACCACACATTTTTGTAGGCGATGATACAAAAATGGAAGTTGAAGGGAAAGGAAATGTGGAAATGGAAAATGGAGAATTGAAAGATGTTCTCTATGTTCCTAACCTAAGTTCTAATCTCCTCTCAATTTACCAAATCACTCACATTTGAGATGGAAATAAAGTTGAGTTCCTTCCAGATTTAGTAATGATGCGATCTCTAAAAGATGATTCAATGTTTGCAATGGGGAAAGTTAATCATGAAAACAAGTTGTATTCTTTCTCCCACTTTGTGCCTAAGTCTCCTTCACATACTTTTTTGACTCAATAAAATCCACAAACCAAATTATGGCATGAGTGGTATGGTCATCTTGCCTTCCACTATCTTTAGCAACTTTGATCACAAAACATGGTCAAAGGTCTACCTGCAATCATCTTTTCCAAAGTTGAATGTTCAACATGTTTAGTGGATATGCATCTAGAGGAGAAGTTAACTAAAGGGAAGTCTTCAAGAGCACTAGTTCTTCTTCAATTGGTTCACATGGTACTAGCAGGTTCTTTTGTAGTGACATTAGTCAGCCAGGGTCGCTACATACTTACTTTCATTGATGATTTTTCACGCTACAAATGGATCTACTTTCTTCATCACAAGAATGAAGTGTTGGATAAGTTTCTAGCCTTCAAGAGTCATGTTGAACAACAATCCAAGAAAGCCATCAAATCTATAAGGATAGACAATGAAAGAACATATGTGAACAAAAGACTTAAAGACTTTTGCAAACTTGAGGTTATTGATCTTTAGAATCCACTAGCATTCAGTCCACATAGGATAGATGTTGCAACATTGAGGATAAGTCAATGGCAAGTTGCATGATACAAGCCATGTCCCTTGATCCATTGCTTGAAGTCAAAGCTATAAGTAGTTCCAATCACATAGTAAGTAGGTCTTCGCATAATGCCTTAGATGGAAATACTCATTTTCAAGGATGGTGTTGTAGAAAACTAATTGTGAGTCACTTTAGAGTCTTCGATTGTCCAACATGGGCAAACATATCTTCCAAGGGATGTAAGGCACCACCACCTTGGCCTTGTACTTTCATCAGATATGAAGACAGTGTTAAGGAATACTTACTTATGGATCCTGAGACACATGAGATTTTCATAGAGAGGAATGTACACTTTGAGGAAAGTTGACCAAGCTTATCCTCTAATCCTCTAAACACTTCATACATTGTGGAAACTAATAGTGACACCAGTTATAGTGGTTCAACATACTCAGATATGTAGGATCCTATTGACAGATGTAGGGAGAGGTCACAAAATTAGCACATTCCACATGCATATATTGCCATAGTGATAGGTCAAGCATAATAGGGAACACCTTGTCTTCCAGCTCCAACATCAATGGATGAACTTTTGATAGACGTTTCAATTTTTTTTATGGAGTCACACATAGCAGATTTGGGAGACATCATTGATGATATACATCTTCTATTTGATGGAGAAGATCCGTCTTCAGTTGTTGCAAAGGCTCACTCTAACCCTCATGTCCATTCTCTACATGATTGATCTTCACAGGTTGATATGATTGTGGATCCTTATGTACAATAGTTGTAGGAGGCCTCTTTATCAGTTGAGGATATAGTAGATTATTTAGGCTAGGTTCTACATACATCCTTGCTAGACCCGCCATTGTTCTTTTCAGCAACATTAGAAGGGGTGACAATCAATATCATCACAGGGATAGTTGAGAAAGTTTTAGAGGCAACCTTGATCACCCAGATTCTTTCTACACATAGGGGAAGCATCTCATTTGTACCTATGATATTGTTTCTTCCAAAGGGGAGGAACATTATTTAGCAGTCCTGGATCAGCTTTTGCATCAGAGAAACTATCACTAATTGACACAGTTCATTGGGGGGCGACAACCTAGTCTCTCTTCTTCTTTGCTTTTATTGGGGGACCTTTTCCTCTTTTGGGATAATGTTCTTCTCATATTTCTCTATTGCATATACTTGATGTATGTCGTAATGGGGGGGTCTTGATTACTCCATCCATCCATGCATCTTGTATTTTCATCTCTCTTTTTGGGGGAGGGTTTTTACTATGAGGTTTTCCCTCCTTCTCCACTTTATGAGAGATTGCATTTTATTATACCTAGCATGGCCTAGTAGCGGAGACCCATTATACAATGCTATAGAGTTTAGAGTTCTAGCTTGATTGTATTTATCACTTTTATGATTTTTTTGCTTATTATTATAAATTTTAAAAATAAAAATATTAATCTTAATTTTCCTACCTATAATAGGTGAAGACTTCAATTATCAATCTATTATTTTCTATTAATCCTTGCCTTGGTAGTTGTGCATTTGTGATGATCATCCAAAAATAATGAAATTACAAAGTTGGATCTGTGCATTCCAAGATTCTAAGATCATAGAAGATGAGTCCATCAAAAATTATATAGGAAGAATACCAAAAATTGTTCTAGGTATTCAATCTCTTGGCGGAACTAAACATGATGATGAGGTTATGGAAGATCTTTAAAAGTCTATCACCACCATTCAAGAAAACAACCCAGATGATTTAACTAGTAATTCCTTGCACCAATGATTATACAAAGGAGATTTTTTTTGGAAGATTAGAATCTGTTGAAGTAGAAATGAGATGGTCTAGGGAACTAGCTAGAGTTGAGACAGCTTTCAGTGCTATGCACATTCGACCTAATCTTTCAAGAAGTACAAGCACACAAGGAGACTTTGCTAGTAATAGCAGATATGAAGAAGGAATAGGCCTTCTGGTAAGAAGAGAAAAATATGGTAAGAAAATATATAAATGTTGGAGTTGTGATGAATATGGTCATTTTTCATCTAAATGTCCTAAAAGAGAGAAAAAGTTTAGAGGAAAATTTAAGCATAGAAGAGATAAGATTAGAAATTGTTTATATTCTAATGAGGACGAAGAATCTGATGAAAAGCATCAAAGTGAAAGTGATGATGAATTAGGATTTGTGGATATTAATGAAGATAACCTTGATAAATAAATTAGAGAAGAGAGATCTCTAGTTAGCCAAGTTGAGAAGAAATCAGATTGGATAATTGATAGTGGATGTTCAGATCACATGACTGGTGAAACTAACATTGATGATGTTTACAATGTAACGTATCATATTACAAGGATTAAATCTATTACTATTGATGGTGAAACTAACACTGATGATGTTTACTTTGTTTATGGTTTGTAACATAATTTGTTATGTGTTGGACAATTGGTGGACAAGGGATATTTGTTGTAGTACATAGAGAAGACTTGCATTATCAAAGACAAGGATGGTATGCTGATTGGTATTGGAGCTAGATCCAAAGGTAATGTATTTTAGTTGAATCCTATTGAAATAATATGTTTTATTGTAAAGGTTGATAATAGTTGGTTATGGCATAGAAGGTTCTATCATATAAACTTTCGTAATATCATGAAAGTTAGCAGTATATTTGTAGTGAGAGATCTACGTAAGATTATTAAGCCTAATAATGTTGTCTACAAGGAATGTATTTTGGCTAAATAGAGGAAAGTGTCTTTTACTAGCAAGAAGTTTTAGATACTATAGAGAAATTGGAGACTGTTCACACAGATCTATTGAGCATAGAGAAGAACATTGATCTAAACCTAGGGAAGAGATCAGAATTGAGATGTCAACTACTACTTCTACTAGAAACATGACAAAGACTCACCCTCTAGAGTAGATAATTAGAAGCAAGAATAAAAGTGTGATGACAAGGAATAAAGAAAATGAGGAATTGGGTCTAATTTCTCAAGTAGAACCTAAGAGTAGAGATGAGGCATGTAAGGATGATCATTGGATGCAAGCTATGAAAGAAGAACTAGATTAGATTGTGAAAAATGAGACATGGGAATTAGTGCCTAGACCTAAAGACAAGAATGTGATAGGAACCAAATGTGTATTCAAAAATAAGATGAATGAGAAAGGAGAAGTTGTGAGAAACAAGGCCAATTTTTTTTGCAAAGGTTACTCACAATAAGAAGGCATAGATTATGAAGAAAGCTATGCACCCATGAAAAGAATGGAAGTAGTAAGGATGTTCTTGGCTTATGCTGCAAGCAAAATTTTTAAAGTTTATCAGATGGATGTCAAGTCAACTTTTCTAAATGGAGAACTTGAAGAAGTTTACATTGAGCAACTTGATGGATTCCCTCTAACAGAAGATAAAGATTTTGTATGTACACTAAATAAAGCACTGTTTGGTCTAAAGAAAGCACCTAGAAGCTGGTATGCAAGGTTGGATAGGTATTTATCAAAGCTTGGATTTATTAAAGGTACAACAGATGGTAATCTATATTTGAAAAAAAATAATGATGACCTATTTATCATTGTAATATTTGTGGATGACATAATATTTGGAGGAAATGATGAAGAAAGTGATAAATTTGCTAAAGAGATGAAAAATGAATTTGAAATGAGCATGATAGGAGAAATGAAGTTTTTCTTAGGATTTTGAATTGTGCAAAATAAAGATGGACTATTTATTTCACAAACTAAGTATCTAAAATATATTTTTAAAAGATTTGGTTTGGAGAATTGCAAACTTGTAGGTACACTTGTGATAATTGGACACAATTTATCTAGTAAAGATGAAACATCTATAGTTGAGTAGAAGAAGTATAGATCTATGATTGGAGGATTGCAACATCTGACTCACACCATACTAGATATAGAAAATGAGTCAATATTGTAGCAAGATTTCAAGCTGATCCAAAAGAGTATCATTATGCAGTAGTGAATATAATATTCATATATTTGAAAGGTACATCTAACTATGGAATATGGTATGATAGATCAAGTGATTTCACCTTGTATAGATGTACTAATTCAAATTGGGTAGGCAATATAGGTGAAAGAATGAGCACAAGTAGTGGAGCATTATTTCTTAGAGGAAGATTTGTTTCTTGGTTGAGCAAGAAATAAGATTGTATATCTTAGAGTATAGCTGAGGCAAACTATATTGTAGCAACAAATAGTTGTAATCGAGTTATGTGGATGAAAAAAATGTTCAAGGATATTGGAATTGAGTTTATAGAACATGTTATCATTTACTATGATACCAAAAGTACAATAAGTATGTCTAAGAATCAAGTATTTCATTCTAAGACTAACCACATATTTATAAAGTATCATGTTTTGATAGAAAAGGTAGAAATATAAGAAATAAGGTTGGAGTATGTAAGAACTAAAGATCAAATTGTAGATATTTTTACAAAGCCTTTTCTTAAAGATACATTTCAGTACCTAAGAGGTGTGTTAGGGGTTATGCCCCTACCTAATTCAGAGTAGTTGATGCAAGGAGTGCATTAGTCTAGTGGTGGAGTATCTGATATGACTAAGCCATGAAGAACTCTAGGTATTTTGTATTGAACAATGTCTTTGGACACTTGAGCTGGTTTGAATAGCTGATTAACAATTGGTATTGAGATTGACACCTTTGACATTGATGTCAATGAGAGAGAGAATGTACATGAAAAACATTTTGAGAGAATGTACATAAGTAGTGAGAAGAGATGAATCTATTGAGATGGAATTAGGGGAGAGTTATCTCTTTAGGGAGATTTAGAAAGATTCATGCAAGTGCATAGAAGGATGTCTAAGTGCAAAGATTCAACTAACAAGTATTGCAAGTTGTTTATTGTGAACAACTATTGCTGATCCTAAAAGAAGAAGCAGAACTATACAACATTCCATAAGATCTCAAATTAATGAAGAGAATTTGAGAATAATACAAAGGAAAAGTATATTTTGGTATTCTTGGAACCAAAGAGCAAGATAGTTAGCATGAATGTTGATGATACAACATTTGGGGAGTATCCTAGAAATTGAAGAGCATTGATATGTTGCATTCATGATTGTATTTTTCATTGATGTCAACACTATAGTAATTCTATTAAGACTGGAAGAATACCAGTCAAAAATCTTAGTATGCACAATACTTGAGGAAGTTTCAAATGATGCATAGTGAATGACATGTTCTTGACCTTGTATTGATGACATGGTTCAAAGGACTAAGTCTGATTCAATGTTGTGTGGAAGTTACACCTATTTTACTAAAAGCAATGCAGAAATAGAGCATTGGAAAACAAAAGTTTTGATTGTCTATAACTATCCTTCATCTAAGATGTAATGAAGGTGATGCACAGATAGTAGTGATAAAGGATGATTGTATGCTGACACTAGCATATGCACAATATAGGGTTTCACATGTGTAAAGTTTGGTATAGGCTGTGAGGTGACAGTGTTGTTTTAATTGTGAATTAATTAATTATATTATTTTAATTAATTGAGAAGGCCTCAATACTAACTCAAGAAATTATTATGAAGATATGGTATAAGGGAAAGTTTCTTTCCTTTTTTATAAAGAGACATGGATAGAGAGGATCAAGTGGAATACAGAGTATTAATGCACAACTCAAGAAGGAGCAAAATGCTTACTGAATACACATAAGCAATCCAAGGGATTATTGGATGCATAGTATGAGATCTAGTTACAAGATCTGAAGGAGAAAAAGTCTAGTTGATAGAATAGAGACAAAGGAAGAAGTACATTTTAGTTCTATTATTCTGCAAGGAATAATATAGAGATATTTTGGCAATGGGTTCTTTGATCTTAACCTTGAAGCTATTTGGGCAGTGGGTCCAACTATCTTTTACAACTCCTAACAGGGTTGACAAAATTCCTAATAGGGTTGGAATCTCCTAATAGGGATTCAAAGTCTCCTAATAGACACATATGTATTGAATGTTGTAACAAGGTCTATCCTCTAACAAGGAATATTTATATTAGTACATCATCTAGCTGCTACCTTCCCCACCAGGGTTTTCCCTCTAATCAAGGGTTTTCCCTCTAATCAAGGGTTTCCCTAGTTAACATATTTGGTGTTAATTATGCATGAGTACCTTGTTGTGGTTTTAGTTTATATTACTCACATGGTTAAGTTTGTTTAAGGTTAATATTTGTAATGATAGTTGTATAATTGATTCATCCCCCCCTCTCAGTTATCCGTGGACTATATATTATAACAATATAAGGATGTTTAAAAGTTTGTGAAGAGTTGTGGAATTTGTCAAGTTGCAAAAGGAGTAAGTTAGAATATTAGATTGTATGCACCTATTTTTATTTTTGAGAAACCTTAGAGTGCCATTGATATGGATTTTGTTCTTGGATTTCCTAAAACAACAAAGGGGTATTATTTGATATTTTTTTTTGTGGATCAATTTTCTAAAATGACTCATTTTATACCATGTAAGAAGACATTAGATGCTACGCATGTTGCTGAACTTTTATTCAAAGAGATTGTTAGATTGTATGGATTACCAAGAAATATTATTTCTCATAGAGACACTACATTTTTTGGTTATCTTTGGAGAACTTTGTCGAAGAAGATGGGTATAGAGTTGAAGTTTAGTTCTACATTCCATCCATAAACTGATGGATAGACAGAGGTTATGAATAGAAGATTGGGTAATTTTTTGAGATGGTTAGTTGGAGATAAACTACATAATTGGGAGATTGAAATGGCACAAGCTAAGTTTACATATAATAATTCTATGAATAGAAGTAAAGGGAAAACACCTTTTGAGATTGTTACTAGAATGTAGCCTAGAGGAGAATCTGATTTAAAGGATGTTGTTGGTGAAGTAAAGGGAAGTGCTATAGGAGAAGAATTTGGTGATTTTATGGAGTCTTTTTATAAGGAAGTGAAGCTAAAGTTGGAACAAAGTAATCAAAAGTACAAGGAGAATGTTGATAAGTCTGTAAGGCATCATGTTTTTGAAGTTGGTGACAAGGTGATGGTTCATTTGAAGAAATTGAAATTTCATGTTAGAACATATAGTAAGTTGAAGAGAAGAAGTTTAGACCTTCTAAGATTTTGAAGAAGTTTGATAGTGAAAATTCTTATGAAGTTGAGTTACCTAATGACATGAATATATCCCCTATATTCAATGTTTCTGATCTGTATAAGTGTCATGACTTAGATGATGAAGTTGGTGTACCTGATGATTATCCTAAGAAGTATATTAAAGAGGTTGAATAGTTTGGATTAGAGGGTTGGTAAAGCACAATGGGAAAAGACTACTATGAATATTTGGTAAAGTAGAAAATAGACTAGTTGAAAATGCAACATTGATTTCTCAATCTAAGTTGGATTCAACTCACGCTGTGACATTATAGTGATTGATGAAAATCATTTCTTTCTACCCTAGTTGTCTAATGTAGGAGAATCTTGGGTTGATGTGTTATCATTTTCATTTGTGTTCATTCTATTAGATGCTTTTGAGTTGTAGCCATTGCCAAGTTGTATCAATTATCGAGTTCTAGTAATTTTGCAGTATTAATCGAGTTGTAGTTATCCCAAGTTGTGTTAACCTTTGGGTTAGTGTGTTACCCCATTTCACTTTATATTATTGATCAAGTTATCTAGTGTGTGTTGAGTTATCTAATATTGGCCAAGTCTTCCTTCATGTACCAACTGAGCCTATTATTTGTTGATGACTGGTTCCTTCTTTAGTTGAGTTTTCTTTGTTGGTTCTTAGTGTGATCCAACTTGTGTGTTTAATTTTCATTATGAATTTAATGATAGGATATTGTATTGGGATGTGTAAAAACCATTTTTAGGTTAGTCTTTCTATTGTGTAATGTTCTAGAATCTTTTGTAAGTCATTTTGGCAAGTATAAATAGGGTGTTTAGGATTAGAAGTTGGGGCCAGAAGTGCGAGCACCAAAAAGTTTAATGCATATGTGTTTGGAAGTGTGAATTTGAAGCTAGATCATGGATCTTGAATGTATGTATGTTAATAATTTGATGAATCAATAAAAGAATCTTGTTCTCTCTCCTTAGTGTTGTTCTTTGTGTGTTTTCTTCCATTGTGGTAACTCTACAAGGTGGTTTGGATTGCTAGGTGTGCCTTTGGCCCTAGCTATTAATATCCCTCCTTGCATCATCTTATCAAGAGGATCAAGTATACATTAGGAAAGAGGAGATCTGATATCTAGTAGAGAGGTGCTGAATGAAGAATCAACTCTAAAACATTCTAATAGATGAATAGGTTAAAATCTCTTGACCGATTAGTCCTAGTAGGCTTTTATAAATGCTTTAACATGGTGCTTACTTTAATGTAAGTTGAAGTCCTCAAACCAGGAACACTTCTAATAGGGTTTTGAAATCCTTTAAAATGGTAAGATTTAATAGTCTTTGTAAGCCTTTAATAGGGCAGACCTTTCAAAGGGTAGATCATAGTTTATGATCAAACTTATTGTAACCTTAATTGGATACACTTTACAACTATAGTAGTGAAAATTTTTGGGTGTCATCTCCACTCCAATTTTACCTTCTCATTGGAGGGTTTCTGGGTAAAAAATTTATTGTGTTATATGTTATTTGTTTCATGCCATGGATGAACATGTTTAGCTTTCTATTTCAATTTACATGCAAATTACGAGATGGATGTGTGGTGAATGATTTATGGTTAATTTTTTGAACTGTTGATTCACCCCCCCTCTTAGAGTTTACTTTCCCATTGTTAATTCCAATAATTGGAATCAAAGTGTTTTTCTTTAGAAAGAAAAGCTTTGCAGCTTTGTGGAAAGATCTTGAAGATGAAAGTCTATAAGTTGGGAAAAGTCGTTGAGAACTAGAATATTGAAATACAACTTGCCCTACACTAGCTCAATGAAGCAAGAGATGAGTTGAAGCGCTTATTAAAGAGAAGGAAAGAGATAGATGTTGAGGAAAATGATACACATTAACAAAAGAAGGACACTATTGAATTGTTTGTAGATGGAAACTCAAGTGAGTTTGATGCAATAGTTGCATATCTATAGGAAAAGAATGGTGCCCTAATTGAAAAAGTCAGAAATCTTAAGATAGATCAAGAAGTCCAATTAGGATTGATATGTGAGGTGATTGAGTAGAAAAAGAAATTTGAGGAAGAAAAAGTCATGTTTGAGGATGACAAAAGGACATTGACCAATAGATTGGAGGAGAAGACATCAGAGGTACAAATGACTACTAATATGCAACTGGAGATAATTAATCAAGCGATGATTTCCAACCATGAATTGAATAGAAAGGACATTGAGATGACAACCTTGAAGTTATAGAATAAACAACAAAGGAATGAACTAAGAAGAGAGAGAGAATTTGTTGAAAGTTTCAACAAACCTAGCAAAGCCATCAAATACTTGCAAAATTGATGAGATCTCCTAGATCTAACAATGATATTGATGTATTGGGATACTCCAATGCTGAGGAAGGTGAATCATCCAAAAGTGGTGAACAAAGAAACAAAAAAGGTAAGAACTACATATCCACTTGTCATAATTGTGGAAAGTTAGGTCATACAACAAATGTTTATAGGAACAACAATGAAAATTATAATCCTAAGAAGAAATTCATAGGTTACTATCACAAGTAAAAAAAGCAAGGACATCAGGTACATGAATGTAGGACCAAGACCTCAAGCACACAAAGATTTGAAGGATATTGCCATAATTGTTGGAAGTATTGACATACAACATATGAATGCAGATCTAATGCCAAGTGCACATCAAACAAGTAGACAAAGGTACAATAAAAGGTATAGTTGTCACTATTGTCAAGAGTATGAAAATGTTCTTGAAAATTGCATTAGAAAACATTTCAAAAGTGATTAAAATAGATGGTTGAGTCAAACTAAATGTTTTAGCTATTTGAATACTGGTCAAATCAACAAAAACTATAAAACAAGGTACCAACCAAAGAATTCAATAAAGGAAAGGAGAAGGTTGATATTGACAAAGTCAAAGTGCAGACAAAAAGGACATGGCAGAAAAAGGAAGATTGCAACACAATTTTAGATGAAATCACTTCAATCAATGGATTAGGTGATCACATCACCCCAAAGTAGGAAATCAAAAGGTATGCATGGGACTGATATCTTAATGATATATTTTACATTAGTTCCAAGAATCTAAGTTATAAAAAGATTATATATGCATGAATTAAGATGTAATGCAATAGTTAGAACCTAGAAGAAATCTTTAGTTTTTTTAGTTTTCATGTTGTTGCTGAGCATGAAAGATTTAATAGTTACTACGAAGTGTGAATGGAATTTTAGTTGATGCTAAGATATGGAGGTATGGTAGTATTGATTGTGCATGCTATGTGAATCGAGAAAAGTGGAAGTCATGTGTAAGTTTAGTGAGTTGGAAACCCTATATTGACTGAGCTTACAACTATGTAAGCAATAAGCATTTAATGCAAAATTTTAGGGGTTATATAGTCATTTCTTGACCCATTTGCATTCATTCAAGAGCAAAGAGAGCATGAAGAGCATGAAGGTGAATTGCAATAGGAGATTCTTGTGTTTTCAAATTGAATTCAATTGTAGCTCAACATATTCATCAGATTGTGAAGGTATTTTACTAGTGCCAAGTTTCATTGTTTGAGTTTTTGTAAACCCTAGGTATCAAGTATCGTAGCACGATCTTCTAAAAATGTTAGAAAAGAGGGAAATGAAGTGTTGAATGTGTAATTTATTAGTAATGAGATTATACAGCCACCTTTCTAGGCACTAATTGAAATTGCATACAAAGGAGACCTGTCTGGTGCGTTATCATACCACCAAAAGTCTTAAAGATTTAGGATGTCAAGTGTTGCTATACATGGAAAGTTGGAAGTATAAGTGATGTGTAGATAAGGGAATTTTATAGTCAACTTTTTGGCGATGGATTTTTAAGGGAAGAGAATAAAATTGTAGAAAGGAAAGGGTTGACTCATGCCCTAGATTTCCCTAATGTATTCAAGACTGAATGGATAAGGATTGCACTTAGTAGAATACATGAAAACTTCATTTGGCTAGAAGATTGACCCATTAATATTACTAAAAGGATAATTAGCTGAGTGTTAGGATATCCTACCCTAGATTGACCTAAGAGCATGCGAAGTGATTCAAAAGAGATGATTAAGAAGAACACAGGTGCAATATGGAATAATAGGTGAATGTTTATTGATTCTATCTTAGACCCCCTAATTTCTTTTGCTATGAGAGCGATATCTAATAAGTTTTTTCAATCTTGCAGGATTAAATAGTGTAGCTTACATGGCTATAGGTTTGGAATACAAAATAGTAAAGAGAGACCATACCTATGACCTTGTTGATTTGCAACTTCAACAACTATCTAAAAATTTGTAGGCCATAAGGAAAACCAAGAGTGCATCTTACAAATTTGGCTCTTTTTTAGTTTGTATATTCTTTTATGTGCAGAACACATTTCCTTCATTTGGGAAAGTTTCTTGGAAGACCAACAGGTCTATTGCAATTCAAATTGGAGAATTCATAGAGCAAATTAGAGACAACTTTGTGTCAGTAATGACAAGTTATTTTGAGAACTTTAAGAAGTCTATGAAGAAACAGTTAAGAATTCTAGTGTCACTAGTTGAGAAACATTATAATGATGTTTTCCTTCTAGTTGATTTTGATTATACATATGTGCAAGCATTCCTACCTAGGGTTAGATGGCTTAAGCCCTTGCCATATGAGATAAATATTGATGAAGCATCAGTAGCTATTACATCTCTATTGGAAGAGGAAATAGATAAAAGTGCCACCTCATTTGAGAATTATGAGGAAGCCAAGTCCAAAATTACAATTGACTTGAAGAGGAAGAGGAAGAACATGTCCAAGGCCCTTTGGAAATTACTCAAGGAAAATTAGAATATGAGGGAGCTCATGAAGAAGTTTTCGAGGGAGAAGAAGTCGAGGAAGCACCCAAGCCTACTAAAAGGAAAAGGAAGGCCAAAGAGTCTATAGTGGAGAAACCCAAGGAGAAGGTTGTGAACTATCACAAAAAAAGCATGCGGTTCTTGTTACTAGGGCTAGCAGAAGGGTAGCCACTAAGAAAGTCAAGGTTGTAGAGAACCTTAAAGGTAAGAGGACTATTATTACAACAGAGCTGAGCCAACCAGTGAAGAAGACATATGAAAGAAGAAAATATGTAGCTCCAGCTGAGTCAGATGAGGAGAAGACAAAATCAGATGACATTAGTCAATTCAAGGTGGTAAGCCACAATCCCTCCTCTAATTTAGATAATTTGTGTGACAATATAAAATCAAATTCAAATTTTTTTGGTTTTGCACTCATAGATTTTGACAAGATAGGTAAAGTTGAACAAAATACTATTGAAGAAGCCATATATGTGATGATGGCTACATTCAAAATAACTCCTATAGAGATCTCCAACTCATTTCTTAAGAGTCTTTATGACTGAGTTGAGCAGAAATGGAAATACAATATACAAACAAAAAGAGAGATAAGGGTAACCACTTTAGCCCAAGTCATGCCTACATTATGAGTGATAATGATAGACGAGGCTATGGAGTTACACAAAAGTAAATTTACTCCAAAATATAGAGCATTCAGTATATTGAAGAATACCATAGAGAATGTGGTAAATAAGAGTAAAGAAATATGGAGAACTATTTACAAGTTATGAATTCCTGCTATAATAGAGAAAAGTAAGCAAAAAATGTAAAAACCTTAGAAAGTTGGAAAATAAGGTAGCCGAGATTGAAAAAGATGAGTCAATCAAGGATAGTCATGTCAAAGGTAGTAAGGAAACAATAGGAGAGGAGACCACAATTAAGGAGGAGCAACCAGATGATCAAAGTGTATCTAAGATACAAGTGTCGAGTGCCAGTTCTCCAGATGAAGACCAAGTAAATCAACAAGACTTAGTAAAAAATCAAGGATGTTTATGACAATCAGTCTCAGAACATCAATCCCTTAACAAATGCTTCTTCTAAGAAGATATTGAAGAATTCCACCATGATAACTAATTTATGTACAATTTTTGTATTGGTGAGAACTAACAAAATTGCAAAGGTAGATATGGTAGCAGAAGGGGAGAATAAAATTGACCCATTAAGTGTACCCCTAGACGTAAAAATTGTAGAAACATAGAGTACAAGCACTCAAAAATAAGGTGTTGTTACAAAACTAGTTGCATTACTTCTTGTGCCATTCATTTCTAACAAGAGAGCCTTGATTACAATTGAGAAGGATGGAACATAAACCAGATTAGGTCAAGAAGCAAGTCTTGCACCTAGACCACAGACACAAGGTGAAGAGAGGAAAGAGGATAGTCAGATTGACAAGCCTAAAGAATTGAAGGTGACTACTACTATAAAGGAACAAATTGCTATCTAGACTCTAGTTACCTGACTAGTTTATGAGACTCCTACTATTATTCAGGTTCTTTAGAGGCCATGAGCACTCAAGACATG
Source organism: Cupressus sempervirens (assembly GCA_028749045.1). Taxonomy (NCBI): domain Eukaryota; kingdom Viridiplantae; phylum Streptophyta; class Pinopsida; order Cupressales; family Cupressaceae; genus Cupressus; species Cupressus sempervirens. The sequence continues at coordinate 603,160,123 of CM053787.1, forward strand.
CCATTGAAGATATCCAGGCCAAGTGTGGAGACATCTAGTAGATCAGAAGACATATCTAATATAGATGTGAGTCTTGATGAGGTGATTGAACTTCCAAAGTTTGATTTTACAAAAATCACCATTGAGACGATGATCATTCTAAAAGAATCTTTACATAGGAAAAAACATGGAGAGTTGTTGAGAAGGGAGCATAAGTAGAAGAAAATGCTTCATGACATCAAAGACATATTTCTTGATGATTTCAATTTCCCAAATCCTAATGAAGAGAAACCTATTCTTGAGTAATTGGTAAATGTTGTTGACAAGATAAATGATGACGACCTAGACTCAAACATTAAATTATTAGAGTGGTCAGAAAAGAAGTTTCAGAAAAAAGTTCTTGAATAGATATCTAGTGCCATTGTACTAAGATAGGTTGAGTTAGCAACCAAGATGGAAGATGAGAAAAAGGTATTGGAGAATATCTTTTCTCTATACACAAATCTTTGTGATGTGAATTTATTCAAACAAGAAGCACATAGGGATATTGATTGGTTGCAAGGAGATCTACAACCCATAGGTACTACATTGAAACTAACTCTAGGTCAAAGCCAAACTCATTTTCAATGATTACTCTCTACTCAAGGTCAACTAGTAGTACTCCAAAAAAAGAATCCTAAAATTTGTGCTACCTTGATCAACATCCAATCCATGTTGACCCCATACATGGAAGTGTTACACAAGGAACTAGCCTTTGTTGACACATCGATGAAGAAAAATTCTCATCTTTCCACTCATGAAGGCTTAGTTAATCTTGCTTCTGAGCTAGATGTCCAATATTAGTCTCTGTAGGTAGCCTGTAAAAATTGGGATGCAACATTGAAGATCAATATGGAGGTCCAAAAAACATTTTTGGACAAAGATACTATAGGTGTACCACCCAAATGACATGTGTGTCAAAAAAGGGGAATGAGAAAGTAAAGGAATGAAGATGATAAGGGGAACATAGTTTTGAGACGAAAATAGGGGACAACAATAGTACATCATATTTAATCATCGAGACTTATATAGAATTTAGATACAGCAAGGAACACTCAACTCGAGATGAGTTATAAAATTTGGCAGAGGTATGACTTTTAAGTCATCAATTGTGCAAAAAATTTAAATTTTGTATGAGATACATATTATCTGTGTGGTGCAAATAAGCTAGGTTGTATATGCATGCCAAAGTGTTTTTTCCACTCATGTCAAAGGGGGAGATTGTTAATCCTATTTTGGTTTTGAGAAGCACTGACAAAACACTTAAGTTATTACTTAACATAAATCTATATGTGCCAAGTAAGTAGCTTATGCCGAGCAATATACGCAGTTAGTGCCAAGCACTAGTACGTGTGAAGTAGATGGTATGTGCTGAGTCACTCAAGTTTTGAGAAAGAAATATATGCTAAGTGATTCATATGCTGCATAAAAAAATGGATGTTGAGTCATTCATGAATTGAGTTGCAGCATTGAAGAATAGTGAATGCTGAGCATCAGAGCTTTCAAGTGCCAAGTATAATCATACATGTGCAAATGAGAAGAGAGGGAAGAATGCTAAGTATAATTAGAGCATTTGTGGTGACTATGGAGGTTGTGATCATGTTATGAATTATAGAATTAGTTAGATAGAATAGAGGAAAGAAAAGAAATGATAGAAGAGATACATCTGATCAGGAGGATCAAGTATACAACAGGAAAGAGGAGATTTGATATCTAGTAGAGAGGTGCTAATTGAAGGATAAGGGCTGAAACATTCTAACATGTGAATCAATAAAAATCTCTTAATCGACTACTCGTAGCAAGCTTTTGTAAAGACTGTAACAAGGTGCTTAGTTTTTTGTAAGTTGAAGTCCTCTAACCAGACACAATTCTAACAGGGTGTTGAAATGCATTAACATGGTAAGATTTAATAGTCTTTGTAAGCCTTTAATAGGGCATACCTTTCATAGGGTAGATCATACTTTATGATTAAACTTATTGTAACCTTAATTAGATACACTTTACAACTACAGTAGTGAAGATTTGTTGGTTTCATCCCCACTCTAGTTTACCTTCTCATTGGAGGGTTTCTAGGTAACAAATTTAGTATGTTATGTGTTATTTGTTTCATGCTATGAATGAACATGTTTAGTTTTCTCTTTCAATTTACATGCAAATTTTGAGATGCATGTGTGGTTAAATTTTTATGGTTAAAGTTTTGAAGTGCTAATTCACAGCCACCACCCCACCACCCCCCACCCCCCCCTTCTTCGGAGTTTACTTTCCAATTGTTAATTCCAATAGTCTATTCTATCATCCCTTTGTCCACATTTTTTATTATTAGGCACACCTTTCATTTTATATCAATCTTCACTATTGTAGTCTCATTTGGGGAAGGCATCATGATAGAGAGGTAGTGATTCTTCACCTTCATAAAATACTTGCCCATGATTTCTATCCATTTTACCAGGTACACAAAATCTAATTCTATTAATTTATGTTTACTTTGGCTTTATTAGAGTTTTATTGATTATAGGAAATACTTAACAAAAATTATGGTTGCCTAAAAACATTAACAAATCCAAATCATTATATTGTATAAATGTGTCACCTACCTAAAGTAGGCTTTGCAGTGCCAACAAGGGAAGCTAAAACTAGACTCCAATGTGCTTGCAGACATGTAGGTGTGTATAATTTTCCCTCTTTTGAGGTCCACCATAGAAGTTGATTTTTGCAATACATTTGTTAGATGAAATGTTGATGAATGGTGCTCCCTTTAATGCCAAAAACCATAACAGAGAACAAAGAAACAACAAAAAATGCAAGAACAAAATATGGACTTCATATTTGTGCTTCAAATGTAGAATTACATAATTCAAAAGCACAATATGCTAACCCACATGGGTGGCTTCATTACCATAATCTACAAGACAAGCTGCGAATTATCACCAAGAGATGTCCTAGACAATGTTCGTGCCTTTCTTAAATAGGCAATTTTATGCTACTCAGGAAGGTTCTAGAAAATGAAACTTAATACATAGTTCTGACCGACCCTGACAATACATATAAAGTCAGCCAAATACATCTTTGACAATTATTTTAGATATTTTTTGTAGCCCAAGTTTGAAAGGCCATAACTCTTGAACTGTTTTTTTGATTGGCTATTATAGCCACTTTTTGGAAATGCCAGCTCTTGATCTACAAGCTCAAAATTGGATAAGCACCCTTCTGTCGAGTCTTTAGACCTCATCCAGGCACTCTAAGGCCTCCAAAGGTGAGCTTGAAGATTTTTCTGCAAATTTTTCCACCAAAAATCCATAATAGTTCTTCTCTGATACTTAAGCTAGAGCAATTAGATTTTTATGGTAGGCTTATAACTCTAAAATGAACCTTCATATAGAAAATGAGAACATTCCAAGCTCGTATGAAAAACTTACTAAAAATAGCAAGTTTCCATAAATAGTACCTTCCTATCTACTAGTCCTTATTAAAATAGAAAAGACTGAAAATAATTTTTTTTTGGGTGATGCAAGATTGCTCATACACCCAAGATGCTCCTACATTAGACACTTGGGAAAATTTGAGAAGTGACTCTATCACGTCTCAAGTGTTTAGAAGAAAACCAAGACGGTGAACCTCCTCCCTTGCTAGCCATGATGAATCATCTACTTGTGTCACTTTCCATTTGACCAGGTATTCCTCATAAGTTCTATTCCTTGTACTTTTGCCAATGTGACTTTCTAGTATCTCCTTAATCTCCTTTATAGCCGAACTAGCTACTGGAATAATCCATTGCGCTTCTGCAATGTCATCTCCATCACCTTCTTCATAATACTTTGTCAAATCTAAAATTTTAAATACTGGTGAAATATTCAGTTTAGCAGGAAACTCCACTTCATAAGCATTTCTAAAATCATGCCTTTTCACTATCTTGCATAGTCCAAACTTCTTCATCTTCAACTTATTATATGTGCCCACTGGAAAATGCTCCTTTTTCAAATGAACCATGACTTCATCTCCAACATGAAATTCTTTATACCTCCTTTTTATGTCTACCTTAGTCTTGTAAATTGTGTATTTATCTTTATGCTATGCTTCCTCACCTCCTCATGGATGTTCTTCAAATGTTCAACAAATTCTTCTACTTCAGCATTACTTATCTTGCCTTTATCCAATTACCCCAATTTAGAAGCATTTCTGGGACTACTCCCATATACAATCTAGAATGGTGATTTACTAGTACTCTTATTGACAAAATTATTATATGAAAATTTATTCTGTGGCAAAATCATATCCCATCCTTATGGCTCGTCTCCAACCAAACATCTCAACAAATTTACCAAACTCCTATTCACCACTTTTGTTTGTCCATCAGTCTGTGGATGATGTGTAAGAACTCCAAATTTTGTTCTCACATTTGCATCTTCTTTTTTTCCTTTTTTTTCCTGTTATGATTTACGGTATTAAGGGGAGCACCCTTCATCAAATGCCATGGTTTCAAGAAATGTACAAATGATTATTGGGGATAATGATTTTTAATTTAAAGAAAAATATAGATGGAGCTAATGCCAAACTAATTTGCAAAGACTTCTATTCTTATGCCATATAAAATGAGTGTTAATTTCTACTACCCTCGAGGTTTTCACTAAATAGAGGGACATTAAAAAGATCTAGTAGCAAAGATAAGAAATCAGTAATAACCACACAAACTTGCAATGAATTACCAAACTATCATGACAATATAGGTATGTATATATCTTTCGATTATCCTTTTCCACAATGAAATTGCAATTCTATGAGGTTTTAATTTTCAATAATAATAATTGCAAAATATCAGTTACCTATCACATAGGTAGGCATAAATTATTTCTAACAGAATAAATATTTTTGGATGTCTGGGTGCAATAGAAATTTTTTTAACCTATTGTATATCATGGAAACAATAAAGCTAATATTTTTTTGATAACACTTACTAAAAGTACACATTGGTTTTGTAAACTAATAATTTTGGATTTACAATTTGAAATTGAGATTATCACCAAGTGTTCTCTCAAAAATTTCAAGGAAGAAGAGGTCTTAAATACAATGCCAAGAGCAAAATCTTCGCACCTGAATAGTAGGAAAGATGGTAAAATGTGTGTAAAAGAAACATGAATAAAAAATCATTTCACATTATATTAAAAAAATAGTGTTACAAATAGGTTGTCATTAGATATGAGCACATTCACCTGTGACTATAAGATAGGTAACATTGATTGGCAAGGACTCCAGTCATAGCCTATTAAACTTTGCTTTGGTCCTAAGCGCATCAATAGACTGTTCCACTGCCTTGAAATATTATATGCATTTTACTCAATCAGCTTGAATTGGAATTGTAATTAAAAATGACTTTATAAAGTCAGACCTAAAAAATGATATTAATTAATGAATCCAGAAATCCTAATTTAGATTAAAAGAAAATGGTCATAACTCACAAGCTTAAAGTGAATATTATTGGTCCCTGTTGTAGCCATTGCCGCTCTTCTATTTTGAGCTTCTTAATTGCAATGATCTTTGTTGAACCAAATACAAATTTTCCTCTTGATTATTGAAATTGAAGATGGAAATATGCATTGTTGAATCATTTATTTATAAAATCTTTCAAAAGTCCATATTTAAAAGTTTAAAACATCAATGTTTCAGAACTTTTTTATATAAAAAGTCATGGAAGTTATGTATCTATAATAAACAAAAGATACTATATAAATTTATTATGTTACCAAACTGTTTTTATACGATATAATAATTTGAGGTTCTCACAATTATATTTCCATTTTAAATTAACAATTGTTTTTAAAACTTTGATACAAAGTTTATAGTTTAAATTATCATTATTTTAATATAAAACATATTGTCATATGATACAACTTTTCTTTGTTGTATCACTATTACAGTAGCATTTATTTTATTTCTAATATTTTTTTTTGTTATTCTTATTATTATATTTAAGTTATACAAAACTAAGATATTGATTTTTTACTTCCTAATTGCTTTCTCAATTACTTTCATTTAAAAAATTCCTTTTTTCATAACCTTTTTTTGTTAGTACACGTTGTAGTTTATTAAATATAATCTTTTGTTTAGGACTTAAGGTAATTGGAGTTGTAAGAAAACTCAAAAGCCTTTTTAACAAAATATAAATACTTTATAATTTTTAATTTATTAACTTTTTACTGTTTTGATAATAATACTTTATTTCTATACGTTAAGAATACTTTATCTAATGTAAAATTTGATATTATCCTATGAATATTAAGATATGATCCATAACATATGTATTATTATTATTATTTTTATACTAAGTAATTTACTACCAAATATATGAGGTCTATAATTTTTAATATTAAAAATTGTATTTATTAAATTGGAATATCACTTTACATATTCATATACGAGTTCACCATAAAATATTTCTTATGGTAGAAAATTAGTTGAAATTCTATGAATCTTGAAAAAATATATTAAAAAAATGTTAATATATGAGTTCACCAAAAAAAAAATTCTTATGGTCGACAATTAGTTAATATTTTAGTAATGTTATTTAAAATATATAAAAAAACTGTTGGAAGAGCTCTTTTGTTGAGAGCTTTGAAAAACTAGAAATTTTTTATACAATACTTTTTAAATATTGAGATTTTCATAATGAAAATTAAATGTATATCTATGTCTATAATATGTCAATGTTTTTAATTTGGTCTATTATAAATATGAAATCACAACATTTGGTTTAGTATTTTGGAGTATTTCACTATTTCTCATAGCTTCTGTAGAAGCCTAGTGCCCAAATGGCTACCAACACATTATAGAGCAGTTATTAAAAGCTACACAAACTGGGTGGCCAAATAATGAAACCGCAAAAGAAAATGAAAAATGAAAATGTCAACATGACCAACCTAACAACTATAAAAAAATTGAAATAGAATTGAGATTGACGTATGGAAAAATATTTTTTTTTAGGTTTGTGTTACAATTTTTTTGTTTTGTGATTTTTGGGTGTGTGCTACTTTCTAAAGCATGTGGGAATTTTAATAAAGCTTTGTCTTTAACTATTTCATATAATATATCCTAATTATAGCTTTGAAGAAATGCAACCTATGAAAAGTAAATGTTTCCCAAGAAGTCCACCTTCTATACAAAAAATATAAGAAAATAGAAAAAGAAATAGAGAGTATTATGCCTATAATAAATATGTAATAGCTACCCGTAGACACCATAAAATATTATAGAGAGTTCTATCCGCCTCTACACAAATACAATTAGAGAGTACTGTAGAAGTAGCGACTGAGAAAGACCTTTGAAATAGTTAGAGTTTCATTGATTACCACCTTTTGTACTACAAATACATGAAACTAGAAAAATAATTAGAGAATATTATCCATGTAACAAAGACATGATCATTGCTCATAGAAAAGCTAAAAGATTATAGAGAGTTACAACCACCTCTGAACAAATACAGGCAAACACTATTATAGAAGAAGGCACAGAGAAATACCTTCAATGATTAGAGTTCCATCAATTACAGAGACAACAAGCTCCACTACATGAACAATGTACTTACCACCCAAAAAATGCACTCCATGAACTCCAATGACAATAGAGTAGAAAGAGAAATCAAGAATACTATGACAAAGATAAAGATCAAATAGCTACTTAGAGATGTGCTAATAGACTAAGAAAAACCTTAAATCCCTTGCAACAAATAACAATAACAATAACATGATTTTGATAACAATAACAAATGGGATCAAATTTTCATTCCCCAAGATCTGCATGAAATTGTAACAAAGTTCATAAATACAAAAAAATAACATTGCACAATGTGATAATATCCTACCACATTACCATATACTGAGCTATCCATTGTCAACAAGTCAATAGACAACACTTGCAATAATTATGGAACACAACGAATGTTGACCTCACAAACCTCTTTATATGATTATTCAAGGAAAAATTGGTACAAGAAAATCATACTTGATTCACTGAATAAGAAATGCATTGAACAATAATGGTCAACCAGAGAAAGGATAACTACTGGTATTGGCTCCTACAAGTGTTGTTGCATTAAACGAACATGCATCTAGTATATATACAATGCTTAAGATACCTATTAAACAAATGCACCATTACAAGGGAAAGCATTAACTACATTGCAAGAGGAATTAAAATAAATAAGATATGTATTCTTATTAATGAACTAAAATTTATTGGCCTAAAGCTACTACTGAAAATAGGTAGTAGACTATGACAAGAATTTTGTGAAAATCAACATCTCTTCTTTGGTGGCCTTTCCATCCTATTCGATGACCTCACCCAACTAGCCTTTGTGCTATACACATCACGTTCTACTACAAGAACATTGTGGGAGAAATTCACATCAATCATCACATTAGATAAAATATTTCACCAACAAGGCGATAACATAGACCAAACATAGTTCCACCAACTTGTACGGAACTTACAAAATGAAAAATTGACAAAAAAAGGACTTGGAGCTCCTACTCACACACACAAACCAAAAATTTCATCATATGAAAAGGATGAATTTGATAAATCAATGCACCTATTTTCTACAAATGATCTTGTAAAACTACACAATAAAAATATGTTGAAACTATTGAATTGTCCAATTGCAATAAGTATAGCAATAAGGACTACATACAAAATGGAATATGCAACTGTTGAAGGAAACTTGAAAAGGAAATCCCATTGTCCAAAGAAAAGCATATCATGCTCACAAAAACATATGGACACAAGCAAGGCTTGTAAATGAAGCATTGAGTGAAATAATTAAGTTTGTTTATAGTGATGGTTCCAAACACCCATAACTTCCAGTATACATTGCAACAAGGATTGATAATTACAATGTTCCTCCATGGGATAAAAATGACCCAAAATTAGTACCAATAATTTTGTTGACCTTGGGCACATGAAGGAAAATACCCATAACAATGGCATGGGCTTTAACCATTCACAAATCCCGAGGGATTACACTACACAAATAAACAATTGACATTGGTAAAATTCAAATGCAAGGACTCACATTCACAACAATTCTAAAGTCAAATCACTAAAAAAATTTCACATCCAACTAGTTTTCTCCCTTGAAAGGTTCTCCAAAATGGAAAACAATCCATACACAATCATAATGAAAGGAGAAGAAGCTCGATTACATCAAATTGCTCTCTCAGCAATCAAGGTTGCAACATTTTCATAGAATGTGCTCTTGTTATGAAATACATGTACAATCATGCTTTTCTCAATATTCTAAAATAATTATGTGTCCACTAATGAAATCTAATTACTTATACAAAACACCCCAACTCAACATTTCAATGACAGGAAATTGTTCAAATGAATGTCTCAAGATTATTTGGTTAGGTCTACCAATCACTTCATGTTTTATTAATTTTTTTACTCAATGTCATGTTTGAGAAATCATATATTCTTTGATATCTAGCAGTGAGCTACTCACCAATTCATATTTCACCGTAGAAGGTCTGAGTCAACAAAATTTTTACCAAATTATATTTTACAATTTGGATGCTATAGATGTAGTAAGTATACTATGCTTCACAATATGCACAATTTTACTTGGACTGAATATGTACATTACTTTGGTTTTATTTGGCTAATTTTGTTGTTGTTTCAAACCAAATAGTCCACAATGAATTTGAAAATTCCTTATTGTGTTTGGCAGCCCACTTCATAGAATAATTCTTCGAAGACAACAACACAATTTTCCATGCTTCAACATAGAGTTAGAATACATATAGAAACAAACAAGACTGAAATAGGCAAGATGATTGATCCAAGAAAATTGGGCAATTAGTTCTAAAATATACCAACATTTACTTGTAATAGGTGTGATATTATATAACCATATAAATTTGCTATTAATTTTTAGCTTGGCATTGTAAAAGAAGAAGATTTACAAATACAATTATTTGTGGGTGTATCAATCATTTATCATTCTCATGAAAAAATTAACAATTTTTTAATTTGACAATTGGCTTGACCCTTAGACCTATGGGTACCAGTACTAGTTAAGTCGATAGGCTATTCACTATGGACATCACCCATTGGTGCAAAATTGTCTAATAATGGAAAATTTTCGAATGGTGCCAAATTGTCTTATGCCATTAAATTCACAAAGTTGTTTAGCCATCAGGATGTTGTGATGCCCAAAAAGATGAGTGTTGCATAAGGTTAATTAACGCCGAGATGTTCAGAGTGACTAAGGTTATTGCAGTGTAGAGCACAAAGGCAGCATGAAAGGAGTTATCTGGACAACAAGCAACTCTCATGGTCGATTGCTATGGCTTGGTGATATTGTTTAAATATATGGATTAATGCCACCATCATTTAGGAAATAACTGGATTGAAAATGGAAGAGGGAAATGATTGGATTGAAAATGGGAGAGAGAAAATTATAGAAAACCCTAGAAAGAATGCTTCATCTAACACTGATTTTTTAATAAATCTAAATAAAAATATTCTACGCGTCAAAGAGCTCAGTACAAAGAACAAGGCAAGAGTTTCAACAACATATCATTCTACGTTGTGGATATTTGAAAATGGAAATGACAGAGATTGGTTTCATGGCCTTAGTCACCACTCTTTACCATTCTCTTTTAGGATTGTAACTCATCGAGAGCTTCATTGGAGACAAAAGCTAGTGGTTTACCAAGAGCTCTAGGAAACAAAATGTATGTTATTTTATATAGAATAGGAAAAAAAAATGAGAAAAGCAAAATATGTTAAAAGAACTCACAATTTAGACATGGAGGAGTAAATATGAAAACTACCAAAAATCCCAATAAAGAAGAAGTTCTTAAGACCTGTTTGGTTGTTGGAATAGGAATCGAAAATTTGGAATATGTTGTATATTTTCTATTTGGTTCGTCAATATGAATATGTATTTTCATTTTGCCTTTAAAATGAGCTTATACCCATTCTAAAAAATAACTGTTATTGGAATAACCATTCTCATTCCCAATATTACATTCCTATTCTCCATTCCTATGCCTGCAACCAAATAGTCCCTTAGAGGATAACGATATCCCCTAGAGAAGATGCCATGATTCTCCAAATATGATGCCCAAATTTGTGACATTTTCTACACTTTATAAGACAAAAGAACATCTTAGAAAATAAGTTGTTTGGAGACAAGCAATGGTAAAAATTCCCTATATATCATAATTCACTTAAAGGAAAATTATGATTTTATCATTTGGATATGTTTTAGCTCAATATTTCATCCAATAGTTCATTATCCACTTGTTAGAGTCCAATGTCCACGAATGCCTCTCAAAGGTTTTGAGAAAAATTTGGGCCTCTCCTGCCCTCCAAATTAGGTATGAAAACCTCAATTGTAGTCTCATTATTTGCATTAGTGATGAAGGTCCTAAACGAAAATGACCAAATATTTGGAATTGCATATGATGCCTTGGATATTCAATGGACCCCTAATGGACCTAGATAATGCTTGCCAATAAGATTATGTTTTAACCTCAAACATACAGAGGATCTGCATGTTCTAAAAAGAAAGAAAGTGTACAGAACAATTATAAAAACTTTGCTAATGAGGTAGGTGTTGATGTGTGGTAAAGAGAATTTTCTATTTCACTGAATCTTATTACAAATATGATATGTAGTACCAAAATCAAAACCTAGTGAAAAAGGGGTGGAATTAGGGTAATGATAAGAACTTCTATTAGAGTACTCTAAGAAATATATATGTGTTACATCCCATGGCCCCAAAACTATAATAGGATAGATGTTTGATAATCTCTAGATTTCAATGCATGGAGCTAGAAACATTACCAACTAGCTAGTTTTGAGACATCTAGGTGGTCTTGTTTAAATGCTCCATTTATTTCCTGATGAAGCTTTTTTCAATATTTTATTATCTCTACAAGTGACAATTGGGTCATGGAAATGATATAAACATTATAGGTGTGCATATATAATGGCCACCAAATCAAGAAATATTAACACATTCCTAATTAATACAGAACTTGGATTTGAATATAGTAAATCCCCATCAAAAAGCTTAAATCAAATAACAACACACTGGCCTAAGTTGTAATATTTAAACAATTTCATCATATTTAAATTTCATAAATCTTATGATAAATATCATTGAGAGATTATTATTCAATTAGAAAAAATAAGAATCAATGATCATTTAAATATTAAAAAAAGATAAATTACACAAAGTCTCATAACCAAACTCCATTTTTTTCTAATCTTAATTGTTCAAATTTTATTGATAATCAATTTTGAGAATATGCCATCAATTTTATTTTATTTATTTTAAATTAAAATTGAGTTAACAATATTAATTTTTCATATATTAAATCATATAATTTGTTATTCATGAATATACTACCTAATTTAATAAAAAATCTTATAATAATATTAACTAAATTTCTTTATTTTTTAAATTAATAAAAGTTTAAAATATATATTACGAGTTTTCTAAGATGAAAACTGGTAGCTCACAATAACTAAGTAAATCTTTTAATAACTAAGAATGATAAGATGAGAGAGTCCTAAAAGGATAAAGAAATTATTTCCATCAAGAAATATATATTATGCAATTTTAAAAAGTTCCATTTACAATAACCATTTAAAGGAAAGTCTAATCCAAAATATTAAATCTTAAATGCGTCCAAAAAATTCTTACAATATCACAATTTTACTTGTATAACAAACAAATATCACATACTTATCACTTAACATGGTAACATGATTATAAATAAAAAAAAATTATTGTTGACTTTCTATATATATATATATATATATATATATATATATATATATATATATATATATATATATATATATATATATATATATATATATATATATATATATATATATATATATATATATATTTATATATATATATATATATATATATATATAAACTAATTGGATTTAAGTGCTCACTAGGGAAAGAATCGGGTAAGAAAACCCCAATTCATAGCCAATACAAATGAAAAATTCAACATCAAATACAATTACAATGGGTGAAAGTATTTCTAGGGAGAAACACTGTAATCTTTATCTATAACAAATAAATGTGCTAAGTGTGGAAAGTCATTCACATAAATAGTTAGGGGACATGCTAATCTCCATCCAAAATGCACTAAAGAAAAAACAAAGTCAAATTTTTTTTCCCAGATTCATGAAACGTAGTGATTTTTGTTTCCAAATTTTTTGTTGTTTTTGACTACAAACTATGCAGATCATGAAGATCAAACGCTTAAATTTTCAAAAAAAAATCTATGATGTTTTCAATTTTTTTAAAATTGGTCAACTGTACAGTATAGCTGCGTCCAATACTTAGTCTTGTGGAACCAAGATTGATACCACTAGACTTCCATAAACTTATAAATCTAAATTCCATTACAAAAATTTATATTATTCAAGTATTCCATTTAAATATTATAACAATATATTAATTATTTTTTATTAAATAATAATTTAAGCATAAACTATAATCTATAACTAATATATAATACCCTCACACTAATCTGGGTGGCTACAAACTATTTTAAGGTGGCAAAATGTAAAATGAACTAACATGAACCTCCACTAAGATTACAATTGTAGTGATAACAAAATTATTTATTTATTGATTTTAATTTTCCACATACAAGTGATTGTTTTCTCATCACAAAGAAATGTTTATTGATTCCTTCCCTTTTCCATGTGTTGTTTTTCCTTGTATTGTAAATGTCTGATACTATCACTTTTTAAATTTATGGTACCATTTTATGATAACATATATGCTCTAATTAGAGACAATGAAATAGCATAAGCACTGCACACAAAAGAGGGTAAAGTGGGTGAACAACATGCTACTTAAGGAATGGTGAAAACGGAGTGACTCATATCCCTCTTCATAGGAGCCTAAAGAGAACCTGGACAAGGACAATCAAATAGTTCACATTCACTTCCAAATTCAGCATGCACAACTGCAAAGATAGTCACAATTGTGAGGTCTAATAAAAATTACCCTTCCCTTATGCTATGATGGATACTTTACTCTTGCATTATTATTCATGATTTTGATCCAAACTATTCTTCTTTCTTCTGCAAGATTGATTGCATTTCATTTTCTTCGACAACTTTAACTGCTTGCGAAGTAGCGATGACTTGTAATCTTTTTTTTTTTGTAGTTACCCTTTTTTCACCTTCGTAACCTTGTTAGAGAGCTAACATTAACACCTTGCAATGCTTTAAAAATTTCATAAAAGACTGCTATCTTATTTCATGGCTTTACGACCAAAGAATTTAATTGTTAATGAGACCATGTGACAATGTGATAACTGTGTGAAAATAACTACTACCATTCATCGCAACCTCATAACTTGGAGCTTTAACTCATCATTTAACCCTACGATGATGAGAATACATGCTTTTTCTACTTTGTAACCTTAACCTTAGGTTACTCTTGACTATATTCGACAATGCGAATACATTTTTTCACTCCTTCGCAACCTTTATATATTTTTCTTTATCAAAATAATAAGATATTTTTTCGTTCCATCACCTAACTCATTCGATCATTGACTTCAAGCTAACCTTGTTCACACCATCACAACTTAAATTTCTTTAAGCCAGAACTAAATCATGATCATGCGATCTTTATCTTTCGTTGCTTCATTGACTTAATTCTTGAGGTTAACTTTATATAATTGTGAAGATGTGAGAGCCTTAGATCTTAACTGCTATGGTTGGCTCTTCATAGCTTTGTGACTTACCTTTCATCATATGGAATATAGGTTGTGATGTTGTGAAAACCTTTGATATGATCTTCATCTGAAAGTTAGGAATCTATCTCCAAGGGAAATTTACCTTTCAACATGGGATGTGGAGATTTCAATGCATTCTACGTCATTGATTTGGTTTCCATCTTTGTTCTTTCCACCTTTGACTAGGGTGTTCACCATTATATAACAAAATGAGCATTCTTGAAGGCTTTTGCTACTTCCTCTACACTGTGTTTGAATGCTCTACCTTCTAACCTATTTCCATGATCTGTATCATATCCTCTGGCCTTCATCTCCATGTTCTTTGTTGCCTTTTGCTTTGAATGTAAGTGTGATCTTCTTTTCGAATGCATCTTGTTTTCACCATGCATAATGGATTATATTTCTTTTGAATGCCCACCTAGATGCACACAAAGGGATAAATGAGAGGAGAAGTTCCTTACGGGAAATCTAGACATAGTCATGACATCACATTGACTCATCCCTAATCCTAGAAGTTTGAAAAATATAGGTGGACTAAAATTATGCAATAGGATCCTAGAACCCCTAGGGACACATTATTCTTGTTCGTATGGGTTGTAAGGGGTCATTGTATAACAATGACATTTGATGATTATATATGTCCCTAAGGGTCCTAGGACTCTTAGGGACACATTATGCTTTTTCATATGGGTCAAAAGGGGTCATTTGATAACCTATGACCCCTTTCAACACATTTGATGATGACATATGCCCTTAGGGGCCCTACGATCCCTAGGGATACATTACAATTGTTCAAATTCATCGAAAGAGCTCATAGGATAACCTATGACCCCTTTCGACACATTAGATGATAGCATATGTCCTTGGGGATCCTAGGACCCCTAGGGACAATTTAATATGGGTCAAAAGGGGTCATAGAATAACCTATGCCCTCTTTCAACACATTTGATGATGACATATGTCCCTAGGGCCCTAGGGACACATTACGCTTATTCATATGGGTTGAAAGGGGTCATTAGATAACTTATGACCCCTTTCAACACATTTGATGATGACATATGTCCTTAGTGGTCCTACGACCTCTAGGGACACATTTTTCTTTTTCATAAGAGTTGAAATGGGTCATAAGATAATCTATGATCCCTTTCGACACATTTGATTATGACATATGTCCCTAGGAATCTTCGGAACCTTAGGGACACTTTATGCTTGTTCATATGGGTCAAAAGGGGTCATTGGATAACCTTCGAGCCTTTCAACATATTTGATGATGCCATATGTCTCTAGGGGTCCTAAGACCCCTAGCGACACATTATACTTGACCCCTTTCAACACATTTGATGACAACATATGCCCCTAGGGGTCCAAAGATTCCTAGGGACAAATTATGCTCGTTCATATGTATCAAAAGAACACATTTGTCCCTATATATAATATGGGTTTAATATCCTATATACTATATAATATAATATAATATAATATTTTAAAATTTAATATAATTTATTAAAATTTGTTATAATGTAATATGTTAAACTATGTATAATAAAATATATTATAATATAATAAGCTATACTATATTTAATATAATATATTATAAATATATATCTTATAAACTATATATATTAAATATCACAATTTTTAATCACATGGATCATGAAAATAAAAAATACACTTGACTAGGACATCACATGGATCATGGAGGGGATAATCATGACCCTTCCTCAATTTTCAATCCCTGCCCTCCTCTTTTGATGTGATTCATTTGCATATTTGGGTGGGAGGATATTAGGTATCCAATATATTGGATATTTGATTAGGCCTTGTAATAACCAAGCCTCCTTGGTCAACACAAAAAACATGAATTTGTAGCATTGAGGGGTATTCCAGACTTTGATGACTTATTAGATGACTTCTAATCTAATGGAATTCACTAAAAAAAAATGGTTTGTAGAGGACATTCTCATCTTTTTAGTGATATAATTGTTATCAAGATATTAGTTCAATAAGTATTTATTACTTATTTTTAAATGAATATACTTATAAGATGTTGGTTTACACACTAATTGAAAAAATGGCTATAACTTTCAAACTATAAAATAAATTTAAAATCTGAAAGATGTGTCACATTCTATGCTTTTTCTAATACAATTTTTAAATAAATAAATAATTTTTGTCTTAAATTCATTAAGTTCGTCATGTTAGTGTATTTTTTTATTTTTCCTATTTTGTTAGGTTTTTCCTACACTTTTAGTAATCTCGCTTAGGTTAATAAAGCATGTCTTATTAGGTGAATGGTTGTGAGGTGTCACCTTCCTACATGTGAGCATCCATTAGCTATCTTGGGAAGACACTTTTCTATCTTTAGTCTAATAGATGGTTGCTCCTCATTGGTTGGTATTGCCACCTCCTCTCTCTTCCTAGCCTATATAAGCATGCTACTTGGCTTGTATTTGCATCTCATGTTTTTGCATCCTCTTAATGCCATTTTGCTTCCAGCATTTGCATTACTCTCTTGGAGACTAACTCTATGATGCTATTTTGATTTTGTATCATTTGCATTCATAGTTTAGATATTTATTCTTTGCACTAGTTTTCTAGGTTATTAATCTTATTAGATTCTAACATGGTATCAGAGCTTTTCTATGTGCAAGAGTATATTTTAGTTTCCTTATTTGAGAGATTCGGGGGTGGGGGGGGGGGGGGGCTAATAAAATTTATTGTAGTTTTTTGAAAAATGAAGTATGCTATTCTCTTGCATCTTTGGATGATCCTAAGAATCAGAAAAGTTTTGACAAAAATGATTTTTCTCTAGGGTTTCAATCTCAAATCTAACAACCAACTTGCATATTTGGAGTTTTCAATCAGTATTGCAGGTTCCAACATGCCATTGATGGACTTAGGAAGCTGATATAGCATTTGCATGTCATATTTTTGTTGTTGGGGTCATTTTTTGATTTTTGGAGCCATTTTTTACTGTTAAAGGCATCTAATTTACACTACAGCAGCATCTTCTGTACATCAACAAGAAAAATGCTTTTTGAGTTTTGTTCGCAACCCTGAAAAACCATCTGGGTATCTTTTAGATTTTGCATACAAGCTGTATATTTTGTAGAATCGAGCATGAAAGGCTATAGCCATACCCCTCTCTGTTGGCAGTCACAGATTTGAATGCAATTTTCAAATGTCTCATTCTTGCTCATATAGACTCTGATTTTGATGATTCTTGTTATGAACTTGGTTATTTTTTTGTGCTCTATCCACTAGTGGAGTTGTTTTGTGATTTTCATGCATGAATTCTTCAAAAATTGTAGATTCTCAGTCGTGACTGTGCACAGTTCTCATTTTGGAAACTTTGGAGGATCATAACTTTCTCATACGACCTCGTATCGAGGTGATTCTTTTTTTGAAAGTGCATGATTTTTTGAGTAGATCGCAGTGGTGCTATTTTTTCCTTGGTTATTGTGTCCAAGTTTCACCTTTAGCATAAGCTCTTCATGAGGGTTTGTAATGCATTGAAATCAAGACCACTAAGTATTTCTTTCTAGTGGTAGTTGTAAACGCACTATAATAAAGTGCCAAATCATATTTCTTTGGGGGGTTCTATGATTGAGTAAAAGGGGGGGGGGGGGGGGGGGGGTGGGTGCATTGTCATGGCTAGGTTCTCTTCTTTTTAGGATTTCTTCTTTGCATTTCTTCATCATGGATCAAAAAAATATGCCCATCCTAACTCCATACAATTACTTTGAGTGGAAATCACGCATGACAATTCACTGAAGGAAAGTTGTATTAAATAGGATAACTATGGGACTTGAAACTGAACCTACTAAAGATGAAGATAAGCCTAAGTGGTTTAACAAATGCGATGAGGCATATGGAACATTGTGTTTGTTTGTTTCTCCTGACTTGCTATTTCACATTGAGTCTTTGGATACACCAAATGACGTATGGACAAAGCTAGAAACACTATTTGGCACACAAGATTCAATGAGGGGTCATATGTTGGAAAATGAATTAATTAGTTTGAGTCTAGGCAATTTCAACACCATCCAAGATTTCTTCACCAAATTGAAATCACTAAGGCTGCAGTTAAAACAATGTGGAATTGAAAAGAAAGATGAAAAACTGATTCTTAGTATTCTCTCTAAGCTAAGTTCAGAATATTTTGTGTTTGTCTCTACCTTCTATGCTACTAAGGGTGCACTTGGTACTCAATTCACCATGCCATCTTTAGATGATTTTGCTGTCAATCTCACTCGAGAACAAGACAAGCTAATCCAGATGGGCACTCTTAAGTCCTCTACGTCACATGCCTTGGCTGCCAACCAAGGCACAAAAGAACAACAAGGACAAAGTAGTAACAACAATAGTAAGGACAAGAAACAAATGAATAGCAAGGAGAAGAAGGATCAGATACTAGGTTCTTCAAAAGAAACTATTGATACACCACCTTCCAAGGGTGATAAGCCTAAGAAAGAAAAGGTCAAATGTGCCTATTGTAAAAGAACTGGTCATGATGAACATAAATGTTTGCAGAAACAACTTGATCACTTGACATACATTCTTGAGAAGAATAATATCAGTGTTCCTGAGTCTATCAAACAAAGTTCTAATGAAGGGTCTAACAAAGAAAAAGAAAATAGCAAGCAGAAAGGAAAGGGCAAGGCTCTTTTTGTAGTTGCTTCCTCACCATCCACTTGGGTTCTTGATTCGGGTACTTCACACCACATGGCTTCATCTAGGGAAGAAATTGCATCCTTTGAGTCATGTACTATGCCTTCTATGTTGATGGGTGATAACACTCCTGTTGAGGTGTGTGGGAGAGGATCTGTTGATGTGGGGGATGGGACATTCCATGATGTTCCTTGTGTACCCTCAATGTCTACTAATCTCCTATCGGTATACCAAATCACTCACACAATTTTAGGCAAGTAGGTTGAGTTCACTCCTAGTTTAGTGGAGGTATGTGAGGTTCACAATGATTCTACACTTGCAGTTTGGAGAGTAGATCATCAATCACGACTCTATATTTTTTCTCACTTTGTTCTTGATCCTCCTTTGACTATTTTTCTCACTCACTCTAATGATGTGAGCAGATTATGGCATGAGTGGTTTGGCAATCTTAACTTCCACAACTTGCATCAGCTTAACCAGCAAAGCATGGTCACAGGGTTGCCTTCAACTTTGACATTGGAGTCACTTGGAATACATGATAGATCTAATGGGTTAGATTCACTTGAGCAGTGTTCTAATGGGTTAATAAAGCATGCCTTATTAGGTGAATGGTTGTGAGGTGTCACCTTCCTACATGTGAGCGTCCATTAGCTATCTTGGAAAGATACGTTTCTATCTTTACTTCGATAGATGGTTGCTCGTCATTGGTTGGTGTTGCCACCTCCTCCCTCTTCCTAGCCTATACAAGCATGATACATGGCTTGTATTTGCATCTCTTGTTTTTGCATCCTCTTAATGCTATTTTGCTTCCAGCATTTGCATTACTCTCTTGGAGACTAACTCTATGATCCTATTTTGATTTTGTATCATTTGCATTCATAGTTTAGATATTTATTCTTTGCACTAGTTTTTTGGGTTATTAATCTTATCAGATTCTAACAAGTCAGAAACAAGCCCTTTTTTTTTTATAACATTGTAGCAGAAAATTCAAAATTAATTGTTTATTTGGAATAAAAATACCAAAAAATATGTGTCACATCTAGACATGAGTCTCTTCTAATATTTAAAATCTTATAAAAAAATATTATTAATTATGATTAAGGCAGTTAGACATACACCTACTTCTTAATTTTGTCCAAAAATTTTTGTAATACTGTATTAAAATATGAATTTTCAACTGATCAAATTAAATTATTTTTAGGTAAGACCTAGTAGTTTAGAAACTACATTCAATTTCCTAAAGATTTTATTCTTAAAAATTTTAATATAAAATTCATAACTAGTTCAAAATTGCACACCAAGTTGACATAAACCTGATTTACTAATTTTGCATTGTCACCTGAGGGTAGAGTTTCACCCACCATGATCCTGCACATATGTAGCTAGAAGAATCTGATGGTGGTGTGGTTAGGTTTTGAAACAACTCACCCTTGTTGGTAAAAGGTAAATGTTCAATCTTTGAATGGAGAAAAAAACAACGTCAATGATTTCTATTTGGTAGAAGGTCTGAAACATAATTTTTTGAGTGTTGGTTAGTTAAATGACAAAGTTTATTACCTAGACTTCAAAGGAGGTATATACAGGAAACTTGGAAGATCAAGATATTTGATTACTACTAGAAAGAAAACTAAAGGTAATCTATTAGATCTGAATACTATTGTTAATAGTTGTTTGGTCACTACTAGAGTTAAATATAGTTCACTATGGCATAGAAAGTTCTGTCGTGTGAATTTTGATAGCTTGATCAATAGTAAGTCAAATGTAGTTACAGGATTGTCTCAACTATTAAAGCTAGACAATATAATGTGCAAAGAATGTTAGTTGGGTAAATTAACTAGTTCTGCTGTTGCTAGTGAGATTTTGTCATTTAGAATAAATTTTATTTGGTATATATTGCTCTTTTTGGCCTTATGAGAATATGAAGTTATCATGGTGAAAAATAATTTATGACATTTATTGATGATTACTCAAGAATGATGCCAATGACCTTCTTGAAGAAGTTTGAAGCCTTCTAGAGGTTCAATGTATTGAGAGCACTTGTTGATAACACACAAGTTTTTGAATGACATTATGTATTTCAAACTTCTTCAAACATTACATCTATATAAGGTATGCCTACCTCTTGTTGGAAGGTGCATGGGAGATTTTTAGTTTATGATTAGAGAAAAAAACATTTTAATGATGCTCTCTCTATAGAGTTGAAGATGTTCAAGAATACTTGTTTATTTAAAGGCATATGGTATACATCAACATGATATGTTTAGATCTATGTGCCTATTTGTTGCTAACCTTTTGTACAAGTTTTTAATATATAAAAATTGCCAATGTTAATATGTACAATAAGATAAATTATTAAAAAGAAAAATATTCTTATTTAATGTCAGGATGTTGCATAATTTATAATCATTTGAAAATATTATAAATAAAGTAAATTAAAGATATATGTATTTGTTCCTAGTTTTTTTTAAAAATGAAGTTTTTATATTTCCAAATATTAATTAATAAATTGTAGTTCATTATTGAATTCAAGTTCAACAACTTTGAAATACAACATTGAAAGGATCTTGTAATATAATAGTCTCCATAAAAGTATAAGGCTTGAAAAAAATAAATCTTGAACTATTAGACAAATGATGTACATTATCCTTTATTAATATTTATAATTTTTATTTGTCCATTACTCATAGGCATTGCATTCACAAGCTCCTAGCCACTCTTCTAGTTGGGGTGAGATTCTTAGAGGTACCAACTAACCTCTCCACTCCATGGTTGTTTTTCCTTAGGTTGATCTTCTTCTAGCCCTTATCCTATCACTTTGAGTGGCTCTAGCTAGCCAAACACTGACAATGGTTGTCCCACTTATTCCAAGTGGCTCCTACAATTGTGTCTTGTAATTTCTCCCACCAAAAAGGATTCAATAGAAGAAGATATATGAGGATGGATGGTTCCTCGTAGACCTAACTCCCTATCGATGCATGGGACCAAAAGGATGATCACAATCATCTTCCTTCTATTGGAACTACTTTAGCCACCTAGGGAAGATCTAGCTTATATGGGCTCAACACATGTTAATTTCATGTTTTTTTTTTCTTACTACGTTTAGTCTTGTATAATATCTCATAGGATGATTTCATATACCCTAGATTTAATTGTGAATATGTACTTTTAATTTATAAATACTTAATGGTAAATGACTATTTTTAAAAAAATATGTTGGATTTTTAGAATTTGAAATGGTAATAAGATATGGAGAAGTCGATGCAAGAGAATATTAGGTTCAAAGCAATCTTGCATCAACCAAAAATTATTCTAGTTTGATTTGCCAATTTTTCCATTTCTTTTTTTCATTTCAACAATCATTTATTTGATCAATTCAACACTTGCGATGTTTAGTGTATAATTTAGATCTATTCTATTTCCTATTCCTATGTTCAAAGCTCTTTTAGTGCATTGTTACTCAAGTTATGATTCATCTTCTCTCAGGTAGTGTGTCCTTGTGAATTTTGATCTTGCAATGGGATTCTACATCTGTGGATATTTGGTGGCACTTTCAACAATGCTCTTGGATCATGTGTGAACCCAAATATGGGATAACAAACTTTCAAACATGTTATGCCATTTTTTCCTTATGATTAAAAGGACTAAATCTATTTTCATGTAATAGGTTTCTTGGTCTTTAGGAATGTCCTTGATCTTGAGGTTGACCTATGTGTCATAGTGCTTATATATTGTGATTGATTTACTACTAGAGGTAGTAGTATATTGATTAGTGAAGAACCATAAATTGTTTTATCTTTAGAATTGGGTCTAATGCCTCTGACCAAAGACTATAAGAAAGTAGACATGTATGAACTTGACTTATAAGAAGGTCAAATGTCCAACCTTTGTTATGCATAAAATTAAGAAGCCATGAAATTTTTCAATTAAAATTGGTTATACATAAAAATTAAGAAGCAACAAATTTTTTGTAATGGAAACTATTTCTTCTTTAATCATTAATGAGTCACCACCAATAAATTTACTTATTTTTAGAACAAACCAATAGATATTGCTTCATCAATATGATTAATTCATATTAAGTTAATCTTGCAAAATTCTAAAATATTGTCTCATAAATGTACTTGCATCTATTTCTAATGTATATTAAAGTGATGGTTATAATGCATTCATGTTAAATTGGTTATTATGAATCAAGTTTTCATCTTTAGAAGTGATCAGGAGTCTTTGCTTCCTTAATATTAGTGATTCATATTGAGGGAACCTTTTTGAACTAAAAGAATATTCTTTGTATATACATATTAGCATATTTTGGAATGGAAATTGAAGTGATACTTACATCTTCATTTGTGAAAAAGTAATTATTACTACTCAAATCTTTAGAATTAATCATGAGCTCTTTTTTCCTTAATAATAGGGGGATTCATATTGAGTGTATATTTGAACTTATAAAAGTAATACCTCAATCCTCATCTATGGTAATCAATTTTAGTTAGCTTTGGAGGGTATTATGAACCATTGCTTCTTTATAATTAGTGACTCATATTAATTTTTTTGAAGTTCTAAAATACTTCAGTACACATTAACACCTTGTATAATGAAAGTGAAATGACAGTTACATTCTACTCTATAACATCTTAATTTTTATATATATTTCTAAACATCTTCTTAAATATCAATGATCCATAAAATTATCAAGTTCTAAAAAGCTTTAATATAAATTCACATATTTGTAATAAAAATAAAATAAAATTTATATCTCCATAACAAATCATTTGTTTCCTATGATTTTAAACATCTTTAAAATTTATTATATCTAAAATCATTTACCATACCACTGTTAGAATGTCAATACCAATTTTTTTGAGAATGACATCTTACAAAATTTACTCTTGTAAAGATAGTGCAACATAGATTTTCATTCTTTAATTATTTTGTTTCCTCAAAGATTAAAGAAGGCCTATAAGATTCGCAACGGAGAACAAAGTGACAATTATTTCCTCTTTTAATGATTAATGAGTTGCAGACTAATCTTTTTTAATAGAAAAAACTAAGAACTATTGCATTATTGAAATTAGCAATTCATGTTAAGGGAATCTTATGAAATTGTGAAACATTTTAATAAATATACTAGCATCTATTTTTAATAGAGGAAAAAGTGATAGATACCTAACCTGCATGATAGATAGATTGTTAACAATCATATTTCCACGCTCAAACTGATATAAGCCATTCTAGGTATATTTAGAATAATCATGAACCAATATTTCCTCCTTTCATCTTGTTAAGTCCAAATGTGTTTATTCTATTCTCTCAGCCAACCCTGTTGTACTCGACCACCTTAATTCTTGTTGGAATTTGTCCCTTGCCCAAGATGAATGGAGGAATATCTTATCTAATCTTTGGACTTGGCCCATTGAACCCAAGGTCACTTGCCTTTTGTGGAGAATGTTGCTCCACAAGTTGCCCTTCAAAAAGCCAGGGGGGGTGCCTAATATCTATTATGTTTGCAGAAAGCCTGAATTTGTTTTTCATGTATTTTTCCATTACTTCTTTGCTCGAGAGATATGGATTCTGTTTGGTCTCAAATTTGATGACAATTTCTCTTTTGATAATATTATTTTTGACAAAATTAGTGCTAGCAATAAATGGTCTAACATGTTTTGGTCTATTCTTTCCTTTGTTATTCTCTGATTTCTATGGAACTATAGCAATAATGACAGTTTTCAGGGTAAAGGTAGTGCCTTATTGAGCCTTTGAGGAAACTCATATTTGTTGATGTTGCCTTGCAGGTTACAGCTGTCTTGAAGATTAAAGAAAATCAGTTTCTCCAACTTCTAAAAGATGAGAAAAGTGTATTGGAAAAGAAAGAATTAGCCCATGGTTATACCACTGAGAAAGATGTTGACGATTTTAATATCTCATTGGCACACTTCATTCAAAAACTTAAAGAGGAAGGAAACTAGAAGAGGAGAGTAGAGGAGGAAGATGCACCTGTCAAATTCTATGTGCCCTCTCTAGTCCATTTCACTATCAAGGAGTCTAGAGAGGAAGAGGAGGAATAAGAGATACTAGAATTCTAAAGTTTTATCATGAATTTTGATGTATTTATCATTGTAACTCTATTGCAATCATAATGATTGTTGTTTTTGTTGTGTGGTTGAGTGGATATTAGAAAACAAATGTTAGAAATTGATTTTTTTTTTTAGCATTGTAACTTTCTAAAAACTTTTCCATTAGATTCCTGATATGCAATAGCAATATTTCCTTAGTATTAGTCTCCAGAATATTTTAGTACACGTGTACTAACGCATATTTGACCAAATATTGATGTGAAACGAACTGTTACCTATAATTTTGAGTATCTTCAAACTGAATCAGAACTTTTACTTCCCAACATCTAGAAGTGTGCGTTCCAGATTTATTTGAGAGTGACATCTAAGCCATTGCAACACTGATTTCCATTGTTCAGTTGTTTTGTAGCCTCGCTGCTTTAGATTCCAATGTTTTGTTTGATTATTCCATGCAATCCAACTTCCAATCACATCAGTTGCCCATAAGTACGAATGGAAATCAGAAACTAAACGGGGAAAACTAAAACCTTAAAACATTCAGACGATGGTGAAAGAAATGTTGAAAGCAAATTGCATATAAAACTAGGCATTCAAATTAACTTCCCATTATTATTATTACCAGAGAGACATTCTTAACTTCTATGATCAGATCTCAATACAAATGCTTTTGGTTTCTCTTCGAAATGAAGCCAAAGCAGGGTGGTCAAGATGGGCCAAAAAGACTTGTGATCGCTCAAGCACCCTCAGACATCTGATCCTCCAATTATGGCTTACAAACTTTAATCCAATTATAGCACCCACTTGAAACATCTGTCTTCACTTCTTCTTCAGCAGCAGGTGTCACAACTTCTGCTGCAGGAACAGATGTTTCCTCAGCAGCAAGGGATTCTTCTTCTGCTTCCTTTGCAGGTGTTGTTTCTTCCACCACATCTTCTTTCTCTTCCACAATTTCAGCAGGTGGGGCTTCAGCCTTCAGAGGCACTTCTTCAGTTGCAGGGCTCACTTCAGCGGGCATGGCAGCTACCTGCACAAATCGATCACAACATATAAGTTAACTCACATCATTCAAGACCGATTCTTTAGCATGCATGATCAATTGAACAGATTGATCCATGTGAGTCGATCTACATACCTCAACATCGGCCATTTTGGAATCTCAGATGAAGATTTGACAATACAGCAAATAAGATCTATAAATCCCAAAAATCCTGATCGCTGGATCAATTCTGGTGGGTGTTGGACAGTAGAAATAATTCATGCAATACAAGAAGCCTTGGCGACCTATTTATAGGAGAGGAAAGTTGGAAGGATGCTCTGGACTTTGTGTCGCTGGAAATATAAACTATTTAGTACTGAAAAAATAAAATCGAAATGAGAAGGCACCGTCCAAATCCACAAAATGTCATTTGACGTGGGGGAGTATCGAGATAGTGGAGAGAGTGCGTGCAAACTAGAAAACGTTTAATTTTGTAACCATAAAGCATCACCGCTGTAATCGAAACACATAATTTAAGTTTTTAAGAATGATTGTATTTGTTGTAATTATTATATATATAACAGTACTAAGTTTCATTGTATTCATTTCTTTACGATGTTTTCGCCTATTATTATAAATTTTAAAATAATATTAATCTTATTAGTCCCCCCTATAAATAGGCGAAGACTACAGTTTTCAATCTATTATTTTCTATTAATCCTTGCTTTGGTAGTTGTGCAGTTTGTAAGAAAATTCATTTATACTATGGTACCACTAAATTTTGTCATTAAATGAAATTTATGAATTTAATTTTCTATAATGTGATTGGATGAGGTCATTTTGGAGGTTTTGTGTGCATAATGCTACATGCCTATGACATATGTAATCACACTATCCTATGTTTAATCTACCTCCTCCTCACAATTATGCACGTAACTTCTTTTCTTAGTGAAATACTAAAATTGGTTGTGGATTTGGGTACATTAACAAGGTTGAACCTTCTGCAATTTTGAGCTTCAGTATTTCTTCTATTAATGTGATTATTTTCATTTTAAAATATATGACTATTTCTTATGAAAAAATTAAAATGGTGATTCCTAAACTTGCTTCAATTTGAGAACTATTGTTGTTAATTTGCTTATTTTGATTAATTCAAAGGATAGATTGCAAAAGCTTTGAAAAACTATAGTTCCTAAGGTTAAATTTGAAATGCAAGCTTTTCATTCTGAAAGAAATTGATAAATTCAGGGTATCTCCCTTTTTAAATACCCTTTTCATCTACAAGTATCTTAAATGTTTATAATGCCATGTAAAAAAATGTTGTTGTGTTTTGGGAAATTCTCAAATGGAAAAATATATGGTCATTTATTTGATTTGTTGATTTATTGTTTAGATCTATAATTATTTATTCTCTACAATTATCTGTATTTTTAAAAAATTTTCAGAATTTTTTCGCCCAATAGGGCTTGCAGAGAATTTTTTTTTGCAGGAACCGGGCAGTGAATATTCCATCAGCATCTTCAATATTTGGCAAGCAAATATTTTGAATTTGACAACCATGTCTAGCAAAGCCTATTCATTTTCGACATGCTTCCTTTGTTAGAATACTGCGGACCTATTTCATTTTACACATCTTGTAAGGTTGTCCCCCACCGAATGTGGGACTAACCCCCACTAGTTGTTTTCAAAATTTCTAGCACTGTGATTTTGGCCATGGCGAGTGTTTTTCGACAGTTGAAAAGCTCTGACGCTTGGCACCATCCCCTGACGTCTGTTCCACCTCCCGCGACGACTTGTGCTTTGTTTTAACTTATGCAACCTCATGTTTTTATGCACTTCAAACATCTAGCTACCCATGAATGTGGGATTAAACCAATTGTCACCATCCACCATAAATTGTTGCCTGGCACCGAAATACCTATCACTAGCCCACTCCGGCATACGTAACCACCATCGTCGACCTCTCAATTCCATGACAATCATGAAAGCTTCCTAGCAAGCCCTATTCACCTTGGCTTGAATCTCCAGAAACAACAATGAATGTCTCTGGCACTGCGATAAATCTGTAGCAGCTTTACACATGGACATTGCCACATCATTGATAACATCAGCTCACCATCACCCACGTGGACATTGCCAAATCAGTAGTATAGTCAGTGTACACATCACCATCTACATCCTTTTCCCATATATCTTCTATACATCTGTACAGTACACACAGGCAACCGTATAATTCTAAAATTGTCATTACATCACCATGACATCACTAGAGGGGCCAAAATATTCTGACATTAGCAGTTTGCGATCCTAAATTGGACGGTCATCTAAATGTCATCTAGGGGAAATTTGAACTGCTACAAAAACCTCTTCACTGTCAAATTTAACCCCATCTTTTACTGATCCAACCGTTCTTCAAATTGATTTTTGATTTTGCAATCCGACTTTGGGAGGCCATATCTCAGCCATCTAGACTCCAAATTAGGTGCATTTTTTTAAATTTTGGCTAGAATTTCTTAAAGTTTTCAGTCTTGTAGTTCTTTTCTAGTTTTGGTGCATGAATTTGTCAAAAATTGCATCTTTTGGTGATTGTACCTGCCCAATCCTACATTTTGCAACTTCAATTGCTCCATATGGGCTCATCTGGACATGAAAATAAGTTCTGTTGTTTTTGAAAGTGTGTTATTTTTTGTCTACTTTCCACATCTATAATCATATTATAGGGTTGTGTGGACAAAAATTTCACTTTCAGCATTAGGTCTTTTTCTGCATTGTAATGTTTTGATATATCTTTAGAATTGTTCTATATTTGAGGTACATCGTAATGTTCCAATTTTGAACTCCATAAGGAGGCTGTAAAAAGAAAAATTAGAAGTCCACTGAGGCCAAAATTGGCAAGCAACCATTGTAAATGCACTACATATAAAGTGCCAAATGCCTCTTTGTTGGGGGGGGTTTCTTGATTGAGTGAAAAGGGAGGGAGTTCTTGGTGTTGTGTTCCTCTTTTCTTGCTATTTTCTTTCATTTTCTACATCATGGGAAATTTCAAGTCTCCAAAATTAACACCTCATAACTATGCTACATGGTCCATTAAAATGTGGTTTCATTTAATGCATAAAAGGAGTTTCTCAATATATAGATGGTACCCTTCCTAAGCCAATAGGTGATCAAGTATCTACAACAAACATCTCAGCTTGGGAAATAATGGATAGGAAAACCCTAGGTGATATTTGTTTGGGGGTTGAAAACAAGATCATCTATCAGCTCTAGAAGTCTCGTACATCTAAGGAAGCTTGCGATACCCTCAAAAACCTATATGGTAACATGTCTGAGGAAGATGTTTTCAAAATTGAAGATGAGCTTGTGTCTTTAGATCCAAAGACATTTGATTCTATACAAGACTTTATCATAAATGTGAATGAATTAAGAGTAAAACTTGATGATTGTGGGAGTCTTATTAAAAATGACAGGTTAATCTATCTCATTCATAATAAGCTGCCATCTAAGTACTTCACATTTGTTTCTTCTTATAACATCTCAAAGACTACGTTAAGGTCTACCTATCATAGAGTCTCTTTTGATCGCTATGCTATACTATTGGATGAAGAAGAAAAGAAGTTGAAATCAATGGGGATTCTCAAGTCATCCAAGTCTAAAGCATTGGTGGCCAATAGTGAGGGTTCTTAATCTTCAAATAAAGGAAAGGGAAAGAAGAAGAAGTGGAAAAATAACACACAAGAGGATTCAGAAAAGACAACACCACCATCAAATCAACAAGGAAAGTGTTCATCAAATTCAAACAAGAAGGGGGACACCAATAAGGAGAAGAAAAAGTGTGCTTATTGCAAGAAATCGAGTCATGATGAACATGAGTGTTATCATAAAAAGATTGATAAGTTGACAACCATCATAAAGAAACACAATTCTCCACTGCCTAATGCTGATAAGGAGAAAGGATCCTTATCTTCAGATTCAAAGGGCAAAGGGTAAGCACTCATGAAAAACTCAAGTTCTTTAGCAGAATGGATTCTTGACTCAGGTGCCTCATATCATATGGGTTCTTTAAAGGGAGACTTTTCTTCACTGAAGCAATCAAAGGTACCACACATCTTTGTAGGTAATGATACAAAAATGGAAGTTGAAGGGAAAGGAAATGTGGAAATGGAAAATGGAGAATTGAAAGATGTTCTCTATGTTCCTAACCTAAGTTCTAATCTCCTCTCAATTTACCAAATCACTCACCTTGGAGATAGAAATAAAGTTGAGTTCCTTCGAGATTCACTCATGATGCGATCTCTAAAAGATGATTCAGTGTTTGCAATGGGGAAAGTTAATCATGACAACAAGTTGTATTCTTTCTCCCACTTTGTGCCTAAGTCTCCTTCACATGCTTTGTTGACTTAATATAATCCACAAACCAAATTATGGCATGAGTGGTATGGTAATCTTGCCTTCCACTATCTTTAGCAACTTTGATCACAAAACATGGTCAAAGGTCTACCTGCAATCATCTTTTCCAAAGGTGAATGTTCAACATGTTCAGTGGATATGCATCTAGAGGAGATGTTAACGAAAGGGAAGTCTTCAAGAGCACTAGTTGTTCTTCAATTGGTTCCAATGGTACTAGCAAGTTCTTTTGTAGTGACATTAGTTAGCCAGGGTCGCTACATACTTACTTTCATTGATGATTTTTCACGCTACACATGGATCTACTTTCTTCATCACAAGAATGAAGTGTTGGATAAGTTTCTAGCCTTCAAGAGTCATGTTGAACAACAATCCAGGAAAGCCATCAAAGTTATAAGGATAGACAATGAAAGAAGATATACAAACAAAAGACTTAAAGACTTTTGCAAACTTGAGGGTATTGATCTTTAGAATTCACTAGAATTCAGTCCACATAAGATAGATGTTGCAACACTGAGGATACAAACTCTTAAGTCAATGGCAAGTTGCATGATACAAGACAAGTCTCTTGATCCATCACTTGAAGTCAAAGCTATAAGTAGTTCCAATCACATACTAAGTAGGTCTCCTCATAATGCCTTAGATGGAAAGACTCATTTTCAAGCATGGTGTTGTAGAAAACTAGTTGTGAGTCACTTCAGAGTCTTCAGTTGTCCAACATGGGCAAACATATCTTCCAGGGGATGCAAGGCACCACCACCTTGGCCTTGTACTTTCATCAGATATGAAGACAGTGTTAAGGAATTCTTACTTATGGATCCTGAGACACATGAGATTTTCATAGAGAGGAATGTACACTTTGAGGAAAGTTGAGCAAGCTTATCCTCTAATCCTATCAACACTTCATACATTGTGGAAACTAATAGTGACACAAGTGATAGTGGTTCAACATACTCAAATATGTAGGAACCTATTGACAGATGCAGTGAGAGGTCACAACATTAGCATATTCCACATGCATATATTGCCACAGTGATAGATCAAGCACAATAGGGAACACCTTGTCTTCCAGCTCCAACATCAATGGATGGCCTTTTTATAGACATTTCATGTTTTTTTGTGGAGTCAAACATAGCAGATTTGGGAGACATCATTGATGATATACATCTTCTCTTTGATGGAGAAGATCCTTCTTCAGTTGTTGCAAGGGCTTACTCTGACCCTCATGTCCATTCTCTACATGATTGATCTTCACAGGTTGATATGATTGTGGATCCTTATGTACAATAGTTGTAGGAGGCCTCTTTATTAGTTGAGGAGATAGTAGATTATTTAGGATAGGTTATGCATACATCCTTGCTAAATTCGACATTGTTCTTTTCAGCAGCATTGGAAGGGGTGACAATCAATATCAACACAGGGATAGTTGAGCAAGTTTTAGAGGCATCATCGATCATCCAGATTCTTTCTACACATAGGGGAAGCATCTCATTTGTACCTATGATATTGTTTCTTCCAAAGGGGAGGAACATTATTTAGCAGTCCTGGATCAGCTTTTGCATTAGAGAAACTATCACTAATTGACACACTTCATTAGGGGGGGGGACAACCTGGTCTCTCTTCTTCTTCTCTTTTATTGGGGGACCCTTTCCTCTTTTGGGATTATGTTCTTCTCATATTTCTCTATTGTATATACTTGATGTATGTCATAATGGGGGGCTCTTGATTACTCCATCCATCCATGCATCTTGTATTTTCATCTCTCTTTTTGAGGGAGGGCTTTTCCCATGAGGTTTTCCCTCTTTTTCCACTTTATGAGAGATTGCATTTTATTATACCTAGCATGGCCTAGTAGCAGAGACCCATCATGCATTTCATCCTAGCTTTCTAAGCTTAAGTGCATTTCCCTAAGTTTCACTTAAGGGGGGGTGTTGGTGTAAATAAGTATTTACTTATTACACTTTACTTAATAGTTTAATGCATTACTATTATGCATTATTTTATTATTTCTTAGGTGAGACACTTAGGAGTTTGCGTACTCTTATGAGTTGTCATGTTGACAACACTGGAGTAAGGAACTCTAATTCAGCGCATGGTGACTACAACACTGGAGTTTGCATAATTAAAACTAAGTTGTCATGTAGACAACACAGTTATTCACACTTCTAATTTAGCACATGTTGTCTAAAACATTATTTTGCATGCTACACCTTTGTAGGCTCATCCTCTCATCATCGCACTTACTCCTGTGCTTAATGGAGGATAACCTATATCTAGTGGACATGTGCCTGGTTGTATGAATTATCATGTTGCTAATTCCTATGTATTCTAGAAGCATTCCAAAGGCCTTTATATACAAGCACTCCTAGTGTACATTCATACATTGAATGAATATTATATTACCATTCTAATCATACTCTTTTGGTCTACTATTGTGCTTGTGCTTGAGTTCCTTGGTCCTAGGTGAATTTTTCCCTAACGAAAATTCATACAATCCCCTATTAGGATTGACAATACATTCTCAAATTGTGTCTAAAAATCTTACTCTATTCCAAATTCAATGCAAGGACATTACATCAAATAGTTTAATAGTATGTGTATAATTCCATCATTAGAATTTTTTCAATAGCAATGTCTTCATAAATGTTTATTTAGTTTTTGTAATGTTCAAGATTCGACCATCATTCAACTAGATTTCTCTCAATTACACTTCTAAGGATTCATTAATAAGGTTGCTACTAACTATAGACCATATAATTATGAGGATTATTTAGAAAATATATTAATCATTTGAGATTGTAGCATTTGTTGTCAACTTAACTTATTACCATGACTATTGGATGTGACTTTCTTATTTTTGTAAATGGGTATTGTTGATTCCTAAAGACAATATTGTCTATCCACATAAACTTGTGCATGTTCTATTTTTTTCCCATAGAATCCATATATTAAGTCACGGTGTATCTATTTTCTTCCTAGAAAAAATATATGAAATTTGGTCTTGATACCAAAATGATTGACTCACTGCTCTATTCCATTCCTCCTGTACTACTTCCATTTATTTGGGTCAATCTTCAGTTGGCTTGAAATGCATAGCCAAGTGTATTATAATACTTGCTAATATTGGTACTCATGATTTGTTCCCCTGCATAGTATCTTGTTATGAAGTTCCCTAGACTGTCCACGAAGTATGAATGAATGGATAGCCTTCAATACTAAATACTCGAGATACATTTTCATTCCACAATGCATTAGGGCCCTTGATATTTTATCCTTCTTGTATGTTGATTTCAATATATAAAGTAATGATTCTACTAGTTGCTCAATAGATAATTTTCCATTTTATACCTTAATTATCTTCATATTCTTCCATTAGGATTCTTCATTGCCCTATTAATGTCACTATTGTTCATGTAATCTTCGTGGACTATGAGTTTCATTCTAGACACATGTAACCTCTATTCGTGAATGGACTCTCTATGGATGCAACATCTGTGCATTTCAAAAAGGTGATTCTTTATTTGCAACTAACTAAATACGTAGAATCTTATTATCGGATGCAGTTTGGAGTGGTAATATATCATGATCACAATCTCATAATGGTCAAAAGTTGAACAAGTCCTAAGGCTTCCTTAATTGTTCCAAGGATGGACTACTGAATTACCTTACATTATAGTTTACTAATTTAATAGAATAATTTTAGGTTTAAAAAACATTTTTGAGAATTATATATATATATATATATATATATATATATATATATATACATATATATATATATATATACATATATACATATATGTATATGTATATATATACATATGTATATGTGTATATATATATATATATGTATATGTATATATACATATATATATGTATACTTATATATATATGTATATATATATATACATATATATATATATACATACATACACATATGTGTATATATATATGTGTATATATATGTATATATATATACACATATATACATACATACATATATATATATATATATGTATATATACATACATATATATATGTATATATATATGTTGGCTTCACTTTTGAAGAAACTAAATGAAATAATTTATACTCGAAATTTTTATAAAGTTGTAGTTCACGACATTCAATTTTTAATAATAATATTAGAACTTTTTCAATATTTTATATAAAAAAATTAGTTTCATAAAACATAGAGATCTATTATGAAACAATTAAGATGTGCATAGGGACAATGGTGAATATTTATTAGACATAATTTTCAATATTCAATATATAATTATTACCTTTATTTTTACTATATAAATAATTTTCTTGAGCGAATTCTCTTCAAACAATGATGTAAATGAATTGTATTCTCCTTTATTGCCAAAAGGCGGGAGTATAGCTCTATAGAGCTCTTGTTTTATATTACTTTGAAATTAATAATTAATTTAAATTGTAATATTTTATCCTTTGTAAATTCTCTATATATAACAAGTATAGTTTTATATTTTAAATATTTTTTTTGTGATCATCATTACTAAAACTAATTTAAGTTTTTAAAGAATCATTGTATTCGTTGTAATTTTTATATTTCTCTAATTAAGTTGATTGGTTTATTACTGCAACCATTGATGTCGAAATCACCTAGTTTTTTAGGATTGTTGGACATCATAAAATAGGAAAATGGCCTAAATCACAATTTGTCAGTAGTTGCCTTACATTTGAGAAGGATGTCTAACAAGGGAAATGACACCATACAAATGTTTGAGGTCGATAATCTTCCCATTGTCTTATGCTATAAAATGCAAAAAGGATGTCAAAAAAATTAGGAATGTGCTGAAAAATATTGGCTTTCATCATTGGGCATTCATTTTTTAATTGTATTTTTCTAAAAAAATGATTTCTGAATAGATTACTTGCTTGAAGTAACCAAAACATCATATTTTTTTGTGGTGTTTAAGTTGGTACGGGAGAACTACTGCTACATTAGGGTTGATGTGGTTTTAATTTGGATGATGCCCTTTGACACCGAATCCTACATTTTTCCATGTTGAAGGTTGACAGAGAAACTGGAATAATAGATAGTGATATATGAAGAATGATTTGATTGGTCTATTTAATCAGTGTGAATTCAAGTATTTTAGCTTAGTCTGAATTATCTTGACTGAGCTATGAGATTGTTGTTACAATCACAATATACTTGGAGTAGCAAAAAGCATATCTCATAACTAGAAGATCATTATGTGCAGATTGACAAAGCATTTGGAATAATTTGTATCAAAGAATTGGTCATCATTGTGAGAAGATTAACAACTTGGGTAAAATATTCAATGATGAATAAGGAAGGTGGACTAAGTTCACAAGAGAGATACTGTAGTGCCTACCCTCGTTCACATCTTTTCTAGACTTATTGTTGCTATTATTATCAGACTATGTAGACTATTTTTATGTTGATGGTTTAGTGGTATTGTTTTGACACTATCGGATATTGTTATATGAATTCAGTTGTTATGTGATGAGATCATTTAGACTTTACCTTTCATGTATGTATGATGATCATTACATTGTTTTTAGTTATTAATGATGATTAGTTAGATGGTTTATTATCTCATGTATTTTATTATGGTTACTTACCCATACTTGCATGTGTATGGTGTGTGTGTTTTCTTATTGTATGGTGTTTCTGATGTGGTTAAGGAAGGGAGTAATAGTCACCTTCTTAGTCAGGATCTACACGATGCACCACTTCCTGCCATTGTCTGTTTAGCTTAGCATTATATATGGTATGTACATGCATGGTTTTCTGCAGGTTGCAGGTATCGGGTATCGACTTCCCTAAATTGTCAGGATGAGCGTACACTATTATACTATCTCAATGATAAGAGAAGGGAGATAAATTCTCAAGTCCAAATCCCAAACCTAAACAAACCATTTGTCCTAGTGAGTTAGGACAATTATCAGAGTTGAGTACCCACCAAATGTGTCGGATGACATATTTTGTGATTTTTAACCCTTTAGATTTATTTTGTATGATTTGTTCTATAATGGGTTTTCATATTTCATCTTGAAGGTCTATGGTGAATTTTCTATTAATTAGCTCTTAACAAATAGATTTAATTAATAAATTATTTATTTGAGAAAATTAGTAAAATATCATGATCTTTGATATTTTGATTGTGATTAATTAAATGTGAATTATTGAGGAAAAGAATTAAATAAAAGAAAATTAGAAATTAAAATTAATAATAATTATAAAATAATAATAAACTACTAAATAAATAATAATAATAAAAGTTATAAAAATTAAAATGGGAGATATAAATATTTAAATAGAAATTATTTAAAAAATAAATTGGAGTTATAAGCTTGCATGGGAATTAACATGTGTCAGCATGGGGGTTAGTGCATCAATTAAGCACAAGGTGTTTACAACTCTATGACTCACCAAAAAGGGTGGGAAAAGACCCATGCTTAGTTGGTGACACCTTTCAGTGGTTTCAAGAAACATTCCAAAGGTTTCTTGAGAGCTCTTTATATTCAGGCATTCTTAGAAGCTTGAGAGAGTTTTGGAGAGAAATTGGAGCATTGAAGGATTCAAGAGTTTTTCTTGGAGAGAAATTGGAGCATTGAAGGATTTGAGAGTTTTTTTGGAGAGCAATTAGAGCATTGAAGGATTCGAGAGTTTTTTTTTGGAGAGAAATTGGAGCATTGAAGGATTCAAGAGTTCTAAAGAAGGGAGCTTGCTCTGCGGGTTTTCTAAGGAAAAGTGAATTAGCATCAGAATCCAGGTAGATTCTTGTGATTTTTCTTATGCTAGTTCTGCATCATGCATTTCTGTCTTCTTCGTGTCTTCCATATGTCTTCTGAGGAATTTCATATTTTTATTGTATGCATTTTCAATATGGGCAATTAAATTTATTTGAGAATTTTATAGATCTGAAAGGAAGATGGGGCTAGGGTTTAAATTATAGCCAAATCCATTAGAAAGTTATTGAGAAAACTTAAAGGGTAAATATTTTAGAATCGTATATATATATATATATATTCCTTGTGAATTATATATATATATATATATATATATATGATCTTAGATCTGCATTTGTTTTAATGCATATTTATATATATATATATATATTTATAAAAATTTTGCATATATATATATATACATATACACATATATACATATATGTATATATATAAATATATTGAAAGTTCAAATGTCGTATCGCTCTGCGAATTTCATTTCTTGTAAAATGTTTATAAATTTCTTTATTAAAACCGAATGTCGGTGGTAAAATGAAACCGCAATTGAAATATATATAGAATTTCATATGGAGGGGTGGGTTATACCCCGTAACCCCCTCCCTTTCCACTGTTTATTATTATGGCGGGACTATCGTGGCGGACATGACTGACGTCATGACCCGTATACTGTTCAGTGACAGTAGTCGCAAAAATTAACTGTGGCCGTGGGTGGTACAGACCCGACACCTGCGCCAAGTATAACCAAGCACGAGGTACGGGCGATAGAATATCACTTATGTATAACGATTTTCTTATTCGGTTTTACATATAATGTTATTAAGTATTGTTCATTATTAGATAATGTTATAAATTATTTTATATATATATATATATATATATATATATATATATATATATATATATGTATATGTATATGTATATAATATCAATAGTTACATTATTTAAAATGATTTGTATAGATGGATCAATTTGTAAAGATAGATGATTTAAAATATGGATCAAATTTTTGGAAATATGTAAATTTTGTTGATAATATTGAACTCATTGGAAATGTCCTTTTTAAACAAAATTTATGTAAACAAAATATTATTAGAGCAATTAGGAAAT
Organism: Cupressus sempervirens; assembly: GCA_028749045.1. Lineage (NCBI taxonomy): Eukaryota > Viridiplantae > Streptophyta > Pinopsida > Cupressales > Cupressaceae > Cupressus > Cupressus sempervirens. Next base: position 603,198,906 of record CM053787.1, read on the forward strand.
TGAGTCTAATGGAGAAACTTTTTATCTATCAAAAAAATACATGGGTTAGGTAAAACTCTCCACTTGATATAGTTTGGGAAACATAAACCAAGACTTTTGCATTTGAATTCAAAATTAAAAATTTAGCAAAACCAAAACATGTGTTTACATTGTGTATTCTTTCTGCTATTGTTTTTTGGGTTTTTTGTTGACTAGTGTTGACCAGTTATAGGACATCTACCAGAGGCTTGGGGGTTATGTGATTGTGATGTCATGATGATGTTTTAATCTCGATCTTTATAAGCCAACCATGGTTATGTGATGGAATGCTCTATGTATTGGTTGTAATACTAATTGTTATAGATGAGACACTTGACTTAACCATTACTTTTGGTCATCGATCAGTTATCCTTGGTTATTTTCTAGTTGCCATGATGGGACTAAAATGTGGATTTATCCTTGATGATGTCATGTTGTGAAATATTTGACTCAACCATTTTTGGATTCTTCGATCAGTATGATTGAGATATATTTTGGTTATTAAGAACCAATGGATACTTTTGATTATCAGTGATTCTTCAGTTGCCAATAGAGAGCTGTTGTGATCATGATTTTCTATGTATATTTGCTCATGGTGATTTGATGCTTTTATGCATATTTGATGATTTTATTATCTTTTGCGATTTTGAGATTTATGATTCCATGGGCATTAGGGTAGGATATCTGCATGTAGTGACGGGAAGTGGCTTACAATGGGGGTCGGGGCCCTAAGAGGCTGCTAGGGTAACTCATTGTAAGTTGGATTAATAAGTGATAACATTCACACCTAATACTAACTGAATGAACCTAAAAAGATAAGAGTTTTGGTTCTCGCCCATGCCTTGAGTGCTTGTATAGGCTAGGATGGGAGTAGTGAGAACGCATGGTTGTGACCTTGCATTCCATAGTATGCCTTGTCAATATGAGAGGATACTAGTGGGCGCATGAGATATGTATGGACCTATGGAGTTTAGCTAACTACCAGGGTAACTTGTACGAGATAAATGCGATGACACTTTCTCGCTTGCATAGTAGGTTCCTACATGTCATTGTGTGCCTCTGGGAAGTAGATGTTAGTATCATGTTTGGAACCTTTGAGTTAGTATACTTTTAGGATTCCTAGACTATAGAGATTTGTGCTATGTGTTATGGATAGCCTGTTTGGGACTTGAGATTATCTCCTCAGCACGGTGGGAGTGGACCACTTAGGTACCATGTGATCGGGTGGTAGTGTATTTTCCACTCTTATCATTTGAGATTCATCGAGACGTCGTGGCTAATGCGTCCTTTGTGATGGTGGATATGTATCCTTTCATTGATGATTTTCATTTGTTAGATGATGTTATATTATGCTTTTATTTGCATGTAGATTACTTTCTACATATGATATAGTATATGTTAAGGGTGACATTCCTACTATGTTCATACTGATGATATCCTCGGTGATTTTGGAATGTTACGCACGGAAGGATGGCTAGGGCCCACGATGGTCTAATGATGCTATTAACAATTGGGAGGAACCGTGCACTTAGTTTATTTTGTTTGATCTTTATGATGGATGTATATGTCTTCTATGATGATGTATCATGTGACTATCTTTACTTTTATGTATCATGGATTAGAATAGAATGATGTACCTTATTCTACATATGTATATTCTTTGAGCTTGTCATACCCTGTGACATGTACAGAGGATGAATGAGCATTTGAAATGTAATACTTAAACATTGGACTTATGATTATTATTTCATGTGGATGTTGTACTAGATGGATTCATGTATGTAATTCAATGTTAAGGGATATTTAAAGAATGTAATCGGTTATGTATGCTATGTTTACTTTCAGATGGGCATTGCTATTGCTTCCGTTATTAAGTACAAGTTATATATGGCATTTACTTTCATGTTATTTTTAAAAGAAAATGTTACCAAATTTAGTGAAATTCTAGGTTAATTCTTTGGATCCCTTGGCGGGGCATTATAGATACACCATATGGAGGGGTCAAATGGAGATTTATCTAAAAGGCACATGGGCATAGTTTTGGAATCATATTAAAACTAAAAATTTAGTTCCTGTTGGGACTCTTATTGTAAATTAGTTGAAGGAGCAACAAGAGAATACACCAGCATTGGAAGTTATAGTAAGTAATCTAATCTTACAATTAATATATTGATATACATGGGCTAGATACTGCTTATGAGGTTTTGGAAAAGTTGAAGCTAAGCTATGGTGGAGAAAAACATGTGTAAAAAGCTAGGGTAGATAGTCTGAAGGGAAAATATGATGGCAAGAAAATAGTGGAAGGAGAGAACATTGTTCAATATGGTCAAAGGATCAAGGAAGTAGTTGGTGCTATCAAAAGTTCTAGTGGTAACATTGAAGAAGAGGATGTGGTACGTAAAATATTCAAAACCTTATTACTAGTTAATGAAATTAGGGGTTCATCTATTCATGATTTGAGAACAATTCATAATGGTTCTATTGATGGATTGATCGGTAAGATTAATTCCTTTGAATTGAGTAACTATGATAATGGTATTCCTAGAGTTAAATCCTCTTCAAGGCATCTTCATCTATGACTTTGATAAAGTTGGAAAGAGAGAGAAGTTATGAATTAGCTAGTATGACAAGTTATTATAGGGATTTTGAATCTATTTTGAATTAAGAAAGAAAGAAAGAACTTGAAGCATTACTTGCAAACATATTGGCTAGAGATAGTGGTAAGTACAAAGACTTCAAGTTACCATTAAAGTGTTTCTCATGCAACAAGATAGGGAATGTTAATTCTAGGTGTCCTAATGGTTCAAGAACAAGGAAAAGATAAAAATATTCAAGGAAAGAGGAAAGAAACAATGTTATGTTGTAGTGAATGAAGGTATTCTATTTTGAATGAAGAAATAAAGAAAGAACTTGAAGCATTATTTGCAAACATATTGGCTAGAGATAGTGGTAAGTACAAAGACTGCAAGTTACCATTAAATTGTTTCTCATGCAACAAGATAGGGAATGTTAATTCTAGGTGCCCTAATGGTTCAAGAAGAAGGAAAAGATAAAAATATTCAAGGAAAAAGGAAAGAAAAAATGTTATGTTGTAGTGAATGAAGGTATACCCAATGAAGAGTTTGAAAATAATGAAGAAGAAGTAGTATTGGTTGCAATATAAGAAGATACATCAAAAGGTGAAAAGGAATCAGTCTCACACATATAACATAATAATGAGTGGGTTATTGATAATGAGTGATCACATTACATGACCAATATCCATAGTTTATCTCTCATGCTAGCCTCCCTTAATACTATTGTGGGTAATATTCATACCCTTTACCAAGCAACATGATGCAACTCTTCATTGGTGTGATGAGATGCACTACCAATTCGATGATGGCTTGGATTATGATGGGGTTATGGCCCTTAATATTAGTTAAAATGAATTAGCTAACCTATTTTCTTGTTAGTTTGTGGTGACTGATCAAGGAAGTACTTTACATACTTCATAATTCTTTGGGCCCTATTTTATAGGGAATTTTGGGCTGACATGTTGTAATTAATTATAACCCTAAAGCAGTAAAGATACTTGCATAAAAGAGCTTAGGGTTAGTGTGCGATGTGATAATTGTTTCTTGTGGTGGTATTGAGTTGTAAGGGATTATGGATTGTAATCAAGTTGTAATTACTAGATCATAATAATATTGGACTTGTTGTTTGGTGGATATAGCTGAGGGATTGGGTGAACCAGATTAAATTTTGGTGTCTTGTGTTCTCTTCTGTGCGATTAAATATTTTTTGATATTTTTTATATTGGCATGTAATTGTTATTTCTTTTTGGGGTTTAATCCTAACATTTCTGACCCCAAAACTGGTAAAATAGTTGAACCAAAAAAACCAAAATTGTCAATCAAATGGTGCACTAATGAGGCAATTAGAACTCTTTTTTGGGTTTGTTAGTGGATGGTTTTTAACAAACCACCACACAATAATTTGGTGGTGCTCATATATTTCTTGAAAAAGTTATATGTTGAGTTTACCAAAGGTCTTAAAGTTAATTATTAGATTATGAAGCCGAATATGGGCATAGGAGGTGGAGCTCTGCAAGATAGACCCAGGGCAAAGTGAAAGAAAGCCACCATATTTTTCCTCCCTGTGATATCCATGACCCACCTTGAGTGTAGCATCTTGATGTCATCATTGAGGGTAGTGCAACATCTATTAGAGTCATTCATCATTTGAACAATCTACTAGTCACCCAAACTAAGTCATTTTTGCCTCCTCATGTTGATGATGCTAGCATTATTACATCTAGCAGCTCTTCACATGCTTGTGTATTACATACTTGCATTATGGGAAAGAATCTTTGTTTGGGTCCCATTATGGGTTCTAAGTTTTAGTTTTCTATTGGGGAAGATGACACAATAGACATTCCTGTAGAGAAACACACAACTCTAGTGAGTGACAAGGAGGGGCGGGTAGCTTGACATGAACTTCTTCTTTTACATCAAGTCTATACATTTTATTCGTCATAGCATTGTTAATTCAAAATCAATATTTACATTTTAAAAAAAAATTGGCAACTTCATACTTATGTACATTATGTGATTCATTTATGTATAACTAATGACAAAGGAGGAGATGAGAGACTTGAATGATGTCGCACTTTCAACCATTTCATTTGGCCTTGGGACCTTTGTAAAATTTATTATTTTATTTCTCATTAATTTCCTATTTGATATTATATTTTACATGATTTATCATCTTCTTTTTCTCTTGTACCTATTTCACATGTCAGTGGGGGACAGTGTGAGGAGATTGTGCTACCAACCATTGATAAGAGGAAGGTATTTATATATATTAAACTCATTAAATGAAAATATAGATAGATATGTACTTTTTATTTGTTTGTACTAATAAAATTTTATTGTATTGTATATTTTACAAGGGGTGGCCTCTGATGATGCACATACCCAGAATCACCATCACAAACCCTTGGGCATTTCCATTCATAGCGAGAGCCCTATATTATGTATATTCATCATTTATTTTTTATTTATCTTAATTTTATTAGATTATAAATAAATAATTTTCATCATTGTAACAACTAAATTTTTAAGTTTTGTAGGAAAAACTTGATTTGATGGAGCTAGGGGGATTGACAGAGCTTTGTATCTTTTCCCACTTCGTCAATATTAGTCGATGAGAGATCACCTAAGGTAAATTATAATTTGAATTCTTGATTATGTTATTAATTTATTATGTTATCATTAATAACATTATAGTTTAAGTAGTAGAGAAATCTAAAAACCATACACACATATTTAGGTCAGACTTAGCAAGGCATGTGCTTTGATGAGGACATATGCGAGGACTCTTGAGTGGCAGAGGAAAGTGCAGAGAGATGTAAATGAAGTTTCCTTCATTATTGATCAATATGAATTTAAATAAATTTATATTTGATATGTACAAATCATTTAATTAACTAACTTTGATTTTGTCTCTTTTATTCACATGAGATAGATAGTGAGTTCAAAGAGAGCATCAAAGAGGTTCCATTTTGAGGATCCTCCACCAACCTAGGATATAGTAGTTTTTAAGGTATGCCTTAGGGTTCATTATTAGATATCATATGCCACATTTTATGTTTAAACATTGATTTCATAGACATATATTGATGGCATGCACCATATTTTGTATACAGATGTACATTTTGAAATACATTTGTGTCGAATTTATATATGATTATATATTTTGATATATTATATTGTTGTGAATTGTTGTGCATGTGTTTTTGGATAGTGTATGGAATATTGTTTATTTTAATCATGTTAATTATAATCTTGTCAATTGGATTCTCATTCATTGGAATCTTGTACAGGGTTTATGAAATCCTATTCATTTTAGTCTTGTTCATTGGAATCTTGTTCATGGTTTATGAAATAAATATCACAATAATAGAGAAGGATTGAACTCCTCCAAAGATTTAAGTGACCCCAAAATCAAAATCCATCCTTAGAAAACATGGCCAGAAGTGAAGATAATCTTTTAAACATTTTCATTATCCAACTAACTAGGAACACAATGAACAAATAAAAAAAGGGGTTTGAATTGCTACCCTCCAAGAACATTGCTCAAATGTGCTTAGTGCACCTTGTGGTAACTTCAATGTGTGGTTCTCATGAAGGATGAAACAAAAATGTTAGTGGGGTTCACCTAGCCATCCAAAGCTAATGGGGCCGACTAAATGATGCCATGAAGAATGTTTTAAAAGTTCTACAGTGGTGCACCAATTTACTAAGGAACATTGCAAGGTTTGGCATCAACCAAGATCATTGTGCAAATTTCAAATGAAATTAGATCTCCCAGAACTGAGAGAGATTATTCTAGATATTGATATCATGGTCATGTAACATCTAATATTTTATTAATAGGCCTCGCTATATTTGAATTACAAGCATTGAAGGACCATTGCACAAATGTGCTTAGGGTACCTTAGAGACGTTCTAGTTCAAGGTGCTCATGAAAGTTCTATGATCTTTGTGGATGAAATAGTGGTGTCACTGGGGTTCACTCAGCCATCTAGAGATAACTTGGTGAATGGAACAATGTCATGATGAATGGTTTGAAAGTTGTACACTGGTGCACCAATTTTTTAAGGAACACTACGAGGTTTGGCATTGACTGAGATCATTGTGCCAGTTCAAAGGAAATTGAATCTTCTAGAACTGAGAGAGGTTATTGTAGACATTGATATCATGGTCTTGTAGCATATGGTAGTTCATTGATAATCCTTATGAGCTTGAAGTTACAAGCATCCAAATATTTTTTCCTGAACATGCTTAGGACACCTTGGAGATGCTTTGGTTATAGGTGTTCATGAATGTTATAGGCTCTTCATTGATGAAATAGTGGTGTCACTGGGGTTTACAAAGCCATTTGATGCTAATGAAACCAATAAATTGATGCCATAATGATTGATTCAAAAGTTGTAGTGGTGCACCAATTTACTAAGAAACACTATGAGGTTTGGCATCGATGAAGATCACTATACCAATTTCAAATGAAATTGAATATCCCAAAAATGAGAGAGGTTATTATAGAAACTGATATCATTGTCCTATAGCATCCAATAGTTTTTTGATAGGAATCATGAGCTCTAAGTCACAAGCATCAAAATATCAGTGCCCAAATGTGCTTAGGGAACCTTGAAGATGCTCTAGTTAAGGGTACTCATGAATGTTTTAGGATCTTTGTGGACAAAATAATGGTCTTACCAGGAGGCTCACCTAGTCATGTAGAGATAATGGTGCCAATGAAATGATACCATGGTGAATAGTTCAAAATTTGTGTAGTGGTGTAATGATTAACTATGGAACACTAAAAGCTTTGGCATTGATTGAGATCACTGTACCAATTTCAAAAAAAAAATCTCCTAGAATTGAGAGAGGTTATTGTAGACATTGATATCACAGTCATGTAGCATCTAATAGTTCATTGATAGAACTTACAAGATCTAAGTTACAAGCATTAGAAGATTGTTTCCCAAAAGTACTTAGGAAACCTTGGAGATGTTCTAATTTGGGTGATCACAAACCTTCTACTGAATCCATGGGCCATCTAGAGCTAATGACACTGAAAAAATGATTTCATGATGAATGGCTCAAAAGTTGTGCAATGGTGCACCAATTCGCTAAGGAACACTACAAGGTTTGGCATTGATTGAGATCATTATGCTAATTTCAAATGAAATTGAATCTCCCATGAGTGAGAGATTTTATTGTTGAAATCAATATCAAGGTCCTATAGCATCTAACAATTCATTGATAGTGTACTATGCACCCTAGAAATACCCAAAAAATTGAACCAACTGCTAATAGTGATTTTAATGTCTTTGCATAGATTTGAAACCACATAACATGAACAAGAAAGAATTTAAAAAAAAAACTAATTGAACTATTATTGAAATAATATTAGTTTTCAAGCTAATAAAATCAAATACATAGCAAACTTTCCAACTCACTTATTACTCCAGCATTATAACATGTTATTCCAATCATGATTTCCCAACTTGCTGCTATAGCAATATGAATAGTGTCACACTATAGTAAAAACTACCTTCAATCAATCTAAGACCCTCATAAAAATATTCCTCCACAATGGCATAAGTATCATACAAGGAATGAGAATGGTATGAGCAAACACCCAATCTGCCTATAGCTAGAAATGCACCCAAGCTGCCTGTTAATGAAGCTAATAATAATGAATTCCAAAGGCCAAACCCCAAGGGAATGATGTCTAAAATGTCACAAGACAGGATAGACATCCTCTAATGCAAAGAAAATATGTGTAACTCATGCATCCAATTTATTTTCATATTCAACTTGCCTAACAATAGCCACAAGCTCTCCTTTTATTCCTACTTCATAGGGTTGAACAATTTTCACAAGAAATTTGGGATAAATAAAATAAAATAAAAGGCTAATGGTCATACAACTAGACAATTGCTAAAGTGGGGACATTATGGTCCACCCCCCCTGAAATTTCTTGTCGCTAAGAAATCTTAGTCCTGTTTGCTATAACATCTGCTCACTCTCCCAAGTAGCATCTTCCTTCGGTAGCTCTCTCCATCCAACTAAATTTCTTTAATCACCCTAGTCTATAGAGTCCTCTCCCTGGTATCCAAAATAGCCTCAAGAATCAATACAAGCTTCCCCTCCTTATCTAATGGTGGAAAATCTATAGTAGGCACAATTCTCTGACTGATGGTTTTCTTAAGCCTTGAAACATGAAACACATTATGCACCCAACTACCCTCTAGAAGCTCAATCTTGTAGGCAACCTCACCCACCCTATGAATTACTCTGTAGGGACCATAAAACCTAGGCTTCAATTTCTCTACTTGGCTCTTCTTGAGTGATGACTATTTGTATGGTTGTAGCCTCAAGTAAACCATATCCCCAACCTCAAAACTATGCTCTATTTGGTGTTGATCAACACACAATTTCTATTTATTCTAGGCCTGCTCTATATTCTCCCTGAGCACCCTCAAAATATCCTAACTATCCTGTAATAAGTCTTTGGCTTTAAGCACTCTTCTATCCCCGAAAACTAGATCCATGAAGCTAGGTGCTTCATAACCATATAATGCCATGAATGAAGTCATCTTGATGGACATATGATAAGTGGTGTTATAATAGTACTCTCCCATATGTAGCCATTTGACCCAAGCTCTCTATTGTGTAGTCACATAGTTCCTCAGATATCCTTCCACCCATTTATTCACAATCTCTGTCTACCCATCTGTCTGTAGATGATAACTAGTGCTAGGTGTAAGATTTGTGCCACACAATCTTAAAAATTCCTGCCAAAAAATACTCATAAATTTACTATCCTAGTCACTGACAATGAAACTAGGTAGCCCATGTAACCTAAATATCTCTCTGAAGAAAAGATCAACCACTTGTGTTATTGTGTAGGTGGATAGAATAGCAAAGAAGTGAGAAAAATTTGTTAGCCAGTCAACTACCACATAGATGCAATCTCTCCCCTGCACTCATGGTAACCTTTTGATGAAGTCCATAGAAATACTTTCACATTTCCTATTTAGAATAGGAAATTTTTGTAAAAACCCTGCAGGATATATGTGCTCTCCCTTATTTTGCTAAAAAATTGCACACTCTCTGAAATGTTTCTAAACATAATCCTTGAGCCCTTTCCATGTGAACCACTCACAGATCTTCCCATGGGACTTAAAGACCCCTAGATGTCTAGTTGTAGGTGCATCATGAAATGCCTTTAGTATTACCTCCCTAAACTGTGATGAAGGAATCAAATATATCCTAACCTAGAACTTGATCAATCCGTCCATCACTACATAATGATCATCTTGTATGGTACCTACAATCACTCCAAAATCCCAAGTGTCCCTCACATACTCTATTTTAATCTTATTTCTCCAATATCCTATAATATCAGCTAGAGCAAAAATATGAGGTCTCTTGGATAATGTATCTGCCACTACATTCTTCTTTTCTTTGACAAACTCAATGTCAAAGTCATAAGCTTGCAACTTCGTAATCCACTTCTGTTGCTTATCATTCAAATCTCACTGACTCATGAAGTATTTGATGCTGTTGTGATTAGTCTTGATAACAAACTTCCCCCCAACTAGGTAGGACTAAAACTTGGCCAATGCATGCATAATCGCCAAGATCTCCTAATCATACATGGAATAGCTCCTCTCGACTCCAAGGAGCTTCCTACTCTCAAAATCAATGAGATGCTTCTCCTACATCAAGACTACCCCAATCCCATCATCTAAAACATCAAAATGAAGCTCAAATGACTTTGTGAATTTCCATAGAGCTAATATTGGACATGATGACATTAATTTCTTTAAATGATTGAAGTATCTCTCTAAGCTTCCCCTATCCATACAAAGGCTCCTTTCTTGGTAAGGTCTGTCAAGGGTGCAATGGTTTGTGAAAATCCCTGAACAAATCTCCTATAAAACCCATAGAGACCAAAGAACCCCTTCAGCTATGTGAGGTTTGTAGGAGTAGGCCAATCACCAATAGCTCTAATCTTTTTAGGATCTACTCGAACTCCATCTATGCTAATGATATGCCCTAGGTATAGTAACTCAGTCAACCCAAACTCACACTTAGATTTCTTGGCATATAGTGACTATTTCTCCATAATAAAAAACACCATCTCAAGATGTTGTAAATGCTCCTCCCAAGTCTTATTGAAGACCAAAATGTCATTAAAGAAAATCAGGACAAATCTTCTAAGCTGCCCCCTGAATACCTAATTCATGCAAATTTCTAACATACGAGGGGCATTGGTTAGCCCAAATAAGATAACCAAAAATTGAAGTGGCCATAGTAACACCGAAGGTTTTTCTTCTCAATGTCCTCCACCCTCATCCTGATTTGATGATACCCTGACCATAAATCAATATTTGTAAAGAAGCATGCACCATGCAACTCATCAATCTTCTCATCTATCTAATGGGATATCTATTCTTAATGGTCTTCTTATATAATGCCCTATAATCGATGCACATGTGCATCGTCCCATCCTTCTTCTTTACCAATACTACTACTAAAGCAAAGGGGCTCTTACTAGGCCTAATATGCCCCATCTCCAAAAAATCCATAATTTCCTTTTCTATCACATCCTTTTGTTTCTTAGGATGACAATAGGGAGTAATCTTAACTAGTTTGGCTCCCTCCTTGAGCTCAATAACATTCTCTATCCCTTTGTTAGGAGAAGCCCCATGCAGAATCTCACCAAAAACTTTAGCATGCCTATCAATTATCTCCTAGATACCTAGTGGAGGATTCTTCACTTCTGCCTCTTGTGAGGCTGGCATAGTGAAACATTCTGCTGCCCACTCTATGTCATCATGTCAAAATAGTCTCTGCATTCTCCTCAAGGAGATTACTTTGTAGCTCCCATCTGAAAGTCCTCTAAGTGTAATAGTTCTATCCCCATGCTAGAACCTCATCTCCAATTTTTCTACGTTGAGTGTGAACTAAACTAGCGAGGCCATCCACGTCATGCTGAGGATGACATCATAGTCTCCCATGTCTAATATATAGAACTCATGCTCCAACTCATAGCCATCACCAAACCTAATGTGAAGATTAGATATCTTCCAAGTGCATAATAAATTGTCACCATTACCTACCATGACTCTAAACCCAACATGCTCCTCGATCTATAAACCTCTCTTGGGTATCGATTGTGCATCTATGAAATTATGTGTAGCCGTAGTGTCAATAAGTGAGATCACTTTCTACCCCTGGATAGTACCCCTAACATTAAATGTGATTTCCTTTTGAGACCCCATTAATCCTGCCAATGACTTCTCATCCTTAGGAATGTTTCTCTCCTCTATAGTGCTATCCTCGTTTGAATTAGTGTGTTGATCCTCCCTCTATGACTATGACTCCTCTACTAAGAAATACTCTAATGTATTTTCCTTAGCCTTGAGAGGACACTTATGAGATAAGTCCCAAGGCTCTCTATAATGAAAGCATAGCTTCTTCCTCCTCAACTCATTCAGGGTGTCATTATCCAACTTATTATCCCTTTTTGCTTAAGTATCCTTGTGAAAATATTTTTTTCCTTCTCCTTGTCCTTCTTCATATAAGAAGGTGCTAGGTCACAAGCCTTTTTAGTGGCCTCTTGTAATGTAGCTAGGTCATTCCCCTTGACCCAACCCCTCAAGTGACCTAAGAGTCCGTTCATAAAAAACACTACTAACCTCCTCTCAAAAATATCTATGAGCAACACAACTAACCTTTAGAATTCACTAATATACATCTCAACTAATTCCCACTACTTGAGTTGTGCCAACTCCTTAAACTGTAACTTGGGATCTTTGGTATCAAATATCTCTACGGGTCTCTCAGTGAAATCCTTGTAAGATGTGATTTGATTATGTCCTAGATTTAACATGCCATGGTGCCACCACTCATGTGTTGGACCATCCAAATGAATAGTCCCATACTTGATAGCCTCCTCCTCAAGCATAGGATTCAACTAGAAGTATGTATCAATCTTCTACACCCAAGCTTGTGCAGTCATCTTCCCTAAAGCATCATAAGAAGGTAAAGAAATTTTCCTAACTTTCTAAATCATCTCAAAGTTTTTACTTCTCTCTCCTAATTTGGGCATGTGTCTCATCCTTAAGTCCATATAATCTGAGGGAAATATTTTCCTAAAACTCTAGTCCACTAGCCTCCCAATGTCTCTTGAACTGATCCTATAACTTCATGATTTTTTGTTCATTTACTGGTTGAAATAGATCTTTGGGTGGGAAGGTGGGTAGAAGAGGTCTCAAGCTTGTTGTTTGAGCTGGGTGTGCAACATTTCTAAAGTTATCAACCTCATTCTCATTGTTGCCATGTCCATTATTATCATTAGTGCTATTCTCAGGATTGTTGTTGCCTCGGCCTCCATTATTATCATTGCCCCTATTGTTATCATTTCACCCATTGTTATTGTTTCCATTGTTAGCATCACTTGGATTAATATTAATGCCCATCTATCTAGCCATAAGCTGCAACATCATATCTATTCACCTATTATTCTCCTATTGCATACACTGCCCCTCCTCTAATGTACCCAATAACCATTTGAACATCGCCTCCTCTTGATTTGGACCGGTATTCTTGCCTCTACCTAATCCTATATTCTTATCATCTTGCTCACCCACATCATTGTTTTGTTCAAAGAATATCTTCTCTATGTCTGTATGACTAGATTGTATGTCCCTTTGCACAAATGAACTAGACTATTTGCTCGACAAGTCTGAATTCCTACTTTGTCTTGCTCTAGTATTGTAGAAATTATAAAGCCCTTGTCACATGCTCAAACATAAATGCTTAGCCTTTTTAATTTCTAATTTTAGTGTTTTGACATTTTGTCAAACACTTTTCCCTCTATCTAGCTGTTCCAAATTCCCTATAAGACCTTCACAGGATGATAGGACTTATAGCTCTGATACCACTATAATGGGCACCCTAGAAATGCCCAAAAAATTGAACCAAGTACTGATAGTGATTTTAATGTCTTTGCATATATGTGAAACCACATAACATGAACAAGAAGGAATTTATGCAAAACTGAAGATTGAATTACTATTGAAATAATAGTAGTTTTCAAGCTAATAAAATCAAATACATAGAAAACTTTCCAACTCACTAATTACTCTAGCATTATAACATGTTATTCTAGTCATGATTTCCCAACTTGCTACTACAGTAAAAACTACCTTCAATCTATCCAAGATCCTCATAAAAATATTCCTCCACAATTGCATAAGTATCAGTCAAGGAATGAGAATGGTACGAGCAAACATCTAATCCACGTATAGCTAGAAATGCACCCAAGCTGCCTATTAATGAAGCTAATAGAAATGAATCCAAAGGCCAAACCCCAAGGGAATGATTTCTAGAATGTCACTGGAGAGGATAGGTATCCTCTAATTCCAAGAACAGATCTGTAACTCACACATCCAATTTCTTTTCATATTCAACCTACCTAACAATAGCCACAACCTCTCCTTTTATTCCTACTTCATAGGGTTGATCAATTCTCATATGCAATGTGGGATATATAAAATAAAATAAAATAAAAGGCTAATGGTCACACAACTAGACAAATGCTAAAGTGGGGACATTACAGATAGGCCTCACAATTTTTGAGTTACAACCATCGAAAGATCTCTTCTCAAATGTTCTTAGTGCACCTTGGAGACATTCTAATTTAGGGTGTTTGTGAATGCTTAATGATCTCTATAGGAAAAATAGTGAAGTCACTTGGGTTCACCTAGCCATCCATAACTAAAAGTGTTGATGAACCAATTTGAGGATGAATGGTTTGAAAGTTGCATAGTGGTGCCCCAAATCACTGAGGAACACTACGATATTTCACATCAACCAAGATCATTGACCCAATTTCATACACAATTAAATCTCCTAGAACTAAGAGAGTATATTGTAGACATCAATATTAGATACCTTTAACATCTAATAGTTCATTGATAAACCTCACAAGTTCTAAGTTACAAGCGTCAAAAGATCATTGACCAAACATGCTTAGGGCACCTTGGAGATGCTCTAGTTTGGGGTGCTCTCGAATGCTCTAGGATATTTTTAGATAAAAAAGTGGTGTCAGTAGGGTGCCCCATCCCATCTAGAGATAATGATGTTGATTGAACAATATCACGACCATCCTTTAGGGTCAATTGACAAATTTTTACAATAATTGTTATTATAGATAGTATTAGGTAAATTCCACTTTGAACATTGTAAACATGACCAATATTATTTAGATGAACTAAAAATATGATTTTTATGATCCCTCCATGTTATTTAATTACTTTGACTACTTTGACTAACCTTTGACTAATACAGACTAACATGCTAAATGGTTACATAGATGTCCATAAGAATTTACCATTAATCCATTAAATATGAAAACAAAAAATAGTATATCTTTTCCATAAAAAGTAATGTATATGGAATAAAAAGTATGCAATTTACATCATTGTGCATACTAAATTCCTTGTGTGTATCATTGACACTGCCATATTATATGTACACAACTACCAAAAATCCTAGAGACTAAACTATCATAGAATTGTCTTCATTCTACTCCTTAAAATTGTTTATATCTTCATGCACTACTGCTATTGAAGACACCTACAATTCAAAATTATACTAAATGTTAGTATTATAGGCATTTTATATTAAGTACAAGTATAGGCATATAGTTAATATATGAAAATAAATTTAGAGCATATAATGAACATATGAAACATTGTTGAGAGTTAGTATTACCTAGTGAAGAGTTCCTAAAAAGTCATCTCTTGACTTGAGGGTCTCCAATAGGGATTTGTAATCAACATTAGCAATAGTAAAAAGTTCTTTAATTTTTGTTCTTCCTTTATGGTTCACCAACTTTACATTTGATGCTATAATAAGTTGTGAATATATGAGAATGGTTTTGTGCTTCTCATAGTCTTTGAATGTGGGAATTCCATTCCTTTTAAGCATATTTTTCTGTAACCATATTCTAAAAACAATAATTGAACTAGTAGGATATATGAATCCATCACCATCGGTAATCTCTTAAGAAATATTTTGTTTACCTCTTACATAATGCGCTGACCAATAATCTAATTTCTAATCATTCCCTATGGTGCAGCCAATTCAAAGACCTATCCTAGTTGAAGAAGATCTGATAGATGGTTATGGTCAACTGAACTTTCCATTTCATCATTTTTTATAGAGGGCATGAGAGATAATGTGGAGCCCATGTATCCACCCACTCATTTGAATCACAGTGATCTCAATCAAATAAAAAATAACTAGGACAAACGTAACCTAGTTTTCATATTCAAATGGTCCATGTACTTCAATTAGAGCTATGGAATGAATTCACACTACTACATTTGGACCTGAATTGTGATGTCTGACAGTCACCCTAGTGACAAGACCATGAATTAGCTCCTATCAGACAGGTATCAGACTTTTTCCCAAAAATTGTGATAGGGAGGTGATTTGTCATAATAGCAATGGGGAGGTTATCTATCATAATAGTTTCTAGTCAGTCATCATAATTGTGACTTTAATGTTATAGTTGTGCTGTAGAGGCAATGTTCATCCATTAAGACTAGTCATTGTAATTGTGATGTTGTTGCAATAGTTGTGTTGTACAAGTGAGGACTAGTCGTCGAAATGTCCATTGCAATTGCAATGGCTAGTTGAATTATTTAAAAATAGCTATTGCTACATATGACACCAACATGGTTAAAAGCTTTCTTACCTATGGGATGCCTTATTCATAGTTTATGTGAATCACCCAAACAAATTAATATACAAGAAAAAATTAATATTGTCCTACTTTAAATTAAAATTGTTTTGGAAAAAGGAAGGGAAAATAGATTTCTTTTTAAACAGAAGGTGAAATTTGGTAGAGGATCGAGATATCTCAACTAGGTAGAGGAAACATAAATGAGGCAATTTGGAAAAGGTGATTGAGATGATTTAGTAGATAATTATGCATGAACTTGGTGATAGAGATGTCAAATTCATCTATAAATTGTTCAACATATAAATAAAATAGCAAATGCAAGTATGCTAACATTCATGTCAACTGACATACCCATGAAAGATTACAAGCTTAATGAAGGAAAAAACTTGTAGATCAAAGAATGAATTGAAATGTGATATACTAAGAAATATAAATATTATTAGTTCAAAACTATTTGGGAAAAGGTTATTTTACAACTGACATAAGTGAATTTTGAATATTTAAAAAATAGCAACTTGTTGGATCCCCTAAACAGATAGAAGCCTCAATAGAGTTTGTCTGTCAAAGTTCATACAGTCTAGTCATAGCTACATTCAATAGCATTTTAAAAAGGGTGAGACTTGGCAAGATTAGTGGCTATCCACCTTGAATCTTCAAAAATACAAAATTTGTAAGAGGGAGACAATTGATAATTGAAATCAAGTTTGTAAAAAATGGATGTCAAATAGAGTATCAAAGACAATGGAAGTAGAGATCTCCATGTGTGCGATGAAATTAATGCCTTTAATGTTACATTGAGACAATTCAAGTGTAATATCCCCCTACCCCTCCACTTCTAGAATTTTAAGTATTTTTGAAAAATAGTTTTCATCTACCATAGTTATTTGCTTACTTTTAGGATTCCATGCTAAAGAGTTAGTCCTTTTGTTATTCATATTGATGAGACCAGGATATGGTCTATCTTGTCATTTCATTTTTAGTTTAATTTGTAAAATCTCTAAAAAACTTTGATGTTTAAGAACACGATGTTTGTGATGATTTCAGACAAATGTGTGCATAATTACTCTTCAAGATTAAAATGAATAAGCTGTGAAAATATATTCATATAATTACAAAATTGTGAGAGAATGATGATTTTTCTTCCTTAGCTAGGTTGGGTAGTTCTCCTATAGCAATGTGACATAGGGTAAACTAATTTTAGATAACATGTTTTGAATAAGTCTTGATGTATGTTATTGTTTTGGAGGCACTAATATTTTCTAGATATAAATGCAAAGCCAGGTCAACCAAGCGGGAGTCAAGGTGGTTGCTCATGTTAATAGACCAGCCCCGAGCAAAGGAAATTAAGGGGTTGTGAGCTGCTCAATCACTATTCTATTTGGCACCAAAATTAATGTGTATATTGTAATAATCAATGCCGTCACTTGTTTCAATAGTTGATGAGTCTCAAATTTAGGAATTCTATTCCTAGTTTGTGTTTTAAATACTTGGAAGTCTGTGTTCTACAGGTGCTAGGTTTTAGTCAGTCAATTTTTTAGTAGAAAGAAGAAGTTGCTAAGATTTTAAGTACTGAATTTAATCTTGTTGTTCATCAGTGTGTATGGTTTTTTGTTATGGATAAAAATATTATTTTAGGTTTCCATCTCTGGGTTTTTATACTTCACTTCTTTGTGGGGGCCCACATAAGGAGTGAACTAATTAGTTAGCATAGGATTTATATACAGTTCATAGAACCCAAGTAGACTTTATTGTTCCTGCAGCCACTAGTAATAGAATTAATGGATCGTTCCTGTAGCATAGGTAGTTGAAGTAATTCTTAGCTATGTTTTCATGCTTTATCAAAAATAGATTTCATTCTCAGCTTTAGCATAAATTTCCTATAGTTTAAGCACTTGAATTTCAGTAGAGTAGTTCTTAAGTTGAGATAAGTTTCAAGCATATATTTTGTGATCACCATTTCAAGTTTACATCCCTAGTTGATAAATTAAATGAGTCCAAATGAGTTGGATAAGAACCACTTGAGATGTCCAATGTTGGGTTAAGAAACCCATTGCTGTACGATTTTGATCCCTTGCTTTGGCCAAGCACATATATTGATTTTCTTTTGTCTGTGATAGCATAAGGTTTGAAGCAAGTAAATATTTCAAATTTGTATCCAAAGTGATTTTTAAGAAAATATCTTATGGCTTTTTGTATATACATGTTACTCTAGTTTAACTATAGATAGTAAATAGACATCCACTAATTAAGAAATAACCAATGAATGTGAATAATTGACACCATAAAATCTATGAGCAGAAGCCAATACATAATTCAAGAATTTCCCAAAGAGATAGTTTTGCATAAAGAAAATCAATTGATATTCCACTGAACCTAAATTTCATGACCGGTTCATGTGCATTTGGCATAGGTTGCAACTTTCTCACTTCGGGCATCTCTGTTAACATTGCAAGGAGCTCAATAAAGAAATCCTCTTACATTCCCATTATAGGAAAGGTAGGTATTAACTTGTAAATGACAAAGCATATCAAAACAAATTAACTCTAAAAAATAAACATTATGACTCACCTCTCGGGTTGCATGATGAGGCCCAACACAAACTGTAACAATATATGCACCAAGTCCATGAACCTATATATAACAAGAAGTGCCAAAAAAATGTAAAGGAACTTATTTGAGATTTTACAAGAGAGAATGATATCTCCAATATAAGACAAAATTACACAAAGTAGATTTCTTGTTAAAAAAATATGCAACATCTTTAGTAGAGTTTGATGATTAATAGTTTCTAAGATCGTAGTTTCAAATCAATTTAAACATTATTTTTGGGACTTAAATTTGTAATGCATGTAGAATAAAAATAATATCTAAATATATTGCATGTTATGACATAAATAGTACAAATAGAAATTTGTTGCATTGGACTAAATGTGACTCCAGGAACATAGATTTCACTGTGAAATTTGGAACTTAAAAATCTTACATTTGATGGTGATCCCAGCTCTTGATTACAATGAATGATGGATGCAATTTTAATATTCAACCACCACAGACATAATTTATCAAATCTATTTTATTATCATTTATGATTAAGAACATAATTTTTAGAGCTAAGCATAAATTTCATAAAGTAAGAAACTACTGAAGGTCACAAACATTAAGCAATTTGATTTAATTGTTTCAAATTTCAATATTAAAAGCACAACAAAAAAAACCCTCACCTTAAATCTCATTAGTACAAGTTTATACATTATCGTAGGAGATGATCCTCTTTGTAATTATTTTAAATAGATAGAAGGATGCTATCATATACAACAAGGTGTGATAAAACAAAATTAGATATACATGTGGGTATTTACTGACTAAATTATTATTATATATAGCTATAAGCTCAATTGTAATAAACCATCATATTTCAAAATTATGAACTCCTAAAAATGTTCATATCTTTGTAAATCCTATATCTAGTTACATTGGAATGACATATATAATCAAATGTTAGAATGTTCTTCTGAGAAGAAAAATCTGAAATCAACACCCAAAAGAAAATAGAAGAGAGAGCTACCTTCATATGAAAAGAAATGAATGACTAACAAGCACATAGAAGGAATTTAACTTACACCAAGCTAGTAGGAACCAAATGTAAATATTTTTGCATTAGCTTCATGGACATGCTACTTATTAAAGCCTCACTAGTAGAATTAGCCTCTATTTTTGATGAAAATTGGCCAAATGTTCTACCTACATTGGTCAAACTTTTGACCAATGGTCTTGTCACTATCTTTCTTGTCAAAATTTTGACACATCCTTGTGAAGGTTGAAATTTCTACACCAATCTTGGTCAAAATTGGCATCTTCTTTTAGCCATCAATTTTGGTTGAAATCTATGGCCCATCCAACGAAGATGCACCCACGATGCCAACTATGTTGATGCTTCGATCAAATTTTTGACAAAGAATGGTCGAAATTTTGACTGGCCTTGGTGAGGGTTTTGACCAAGTTGCATCAAAATTTTTACCAATATAGAATTTTAAAAAAAAATAACACCTGAAGATAAATATCCAAAGTAATCATCAACGACATCCTAGTCAGTGATTAGTTTGGATATTTTTCTTCAGGTGTTACTTTGCATTAATATATATGGTTGTGTATTTTGTTGCTGCATATATTTGATGAGCTTAGATTGTTGCAATTATGGTATTACATGAGGTAATGATGCCTATAGTACATTAAGTGTCAGCATCACATTCAAAATTATTTTATGATTTTAATAGCTGGAAAAAGGTGATAGATGCCCTATAGAGTTCATTCTTGACATTGTTCAAGCTATGTGACATAGTTATGCCTCTATCACTTTTGGCATTATATTAAAGAATGTTCAAGTGGAGTTTCATCTAGAGTCTAGTCTCACCTAAGGTCTTGTAAACATCCAAATGTAGTTTCTAGCATATCTAGATCTACCTCATTTGTAAATATGAATTTTGGTAATGATTGCAAGCAAAATTGAAATCAGTTTCATTGACAAGACTTCCTTCAAAACAAACTACAGCTATGTATTATAATGTCGCACATTATAACTAAAATTGTAAAAAGAAATATAAATGGGATACGAAACATTTGCATGATTTTTCTTATAAAAAGGAAACTTAATTTTTTCATCCACTATAATAGTAAGAAATGCTTCATAATATTTATACCCATTGTATATAGCCTAACAGGGGGTAAATCTTGAAGATATATCTAATATAAAAAAACTCCATTTTGTGTGGAGCTTTTAAGTGAGAAATCAAAGAACAATCACACAAGACACTAGAACCTTTTCACACACAAAATCTTTTGTACTCATCTTTTCAGCGTTTATAGCTCATAACTTTCATTGTCATCAGATATCACCACACATAAGACAATGTTATCAAGTGAGAAATGCCACATGATCATCACGAATTCCCATGCATAAGAAAGCATAACCCCACAGAGGATACTTGGAGAATTTAGTAGTGTTATACATGGACACATTTTGGCCATGTTACATAATGCAAACTATCAGGAAGTTCAACTAACAAGGTTGCAAAATGTGGACAATTCAGAAATGGATCATTACAATTTGTATTTCTTGTTTTGTAACCATATTGTATTCTATTTATGTCCATGTATATCTCACATTAAGAAAGTTCTTAGTGGACATTGTAGAGATATAAACAATAGAGTTAGATGTGTTTCCATCTTTTGGTTCACAAGAATCTTCATTCTTAGCTTCCAAACTCTAAGAAAAGAATGTACCATATTCATTTACTAGTGAAAATGTTTACAGCATATTTTCTAATATCAGCTACTTCAATTGTGAGAATGGTTTATTGTTCTTGTTTTCCTTTAGCATTATATATAAAAACTAGTCTTCATAAGTGTGTTTTATCCTCCATGCATCTCCTAGGCTCAACAAGAATCCTTGATATGAAAGAAATGTTTTTGCATGCTAGTACAAACACATAAAATAGAAGAGGTAAGGTAATTTTCTTGCTTCATCTTCAAGCTACTATATACATAATGTAGCATTTGTAATATGGAAGATGCAAAGAACTTGTCAAAAATGTCTTCCAACATTCAATGCATGATCAATGAAGCTTTGGAAGCATAGTGCTACAAATTCAAGAGTTTCATGACTCAACTTAGCCTTTCACTACAATGCACTAAATAGCTTTGGACCACACAAGAACAAATCCTTTCAAGGTAGATGTCAATTTGGATATTTTGACTTTCAAGGTAAAATTGAAAATATTGGATATTTGGGCACAACGATTAGAAGCATTTCTTTGTAAATCACTTCAAAGATACAAAGAAATTTTCTTTTGCACCATCAAAAATATCTATATCAATGTCTCATCGATGACATGGCTAAGTGTGCACCACATGAGAGATCATAGTAAATTTGGACATTGTCCATGCCAAGTAAGAATGAGGGCAAGAAGAAGTGTAGTGATAAATGATTCCATCATTAATGCACAATTTCCTAGCAATATTCAATGCCACATGAACAATCTCTTCATATGTAATTCACATCAAATCTCTGACAACCCAAGTCTTCTAATTAGTAGGCTTAGTGTATCAACATAAGTTTCATGATAATTTGTAAGATAGATTTTGGCATTTCCTACTTTAGTAATACAATTATAATAGGCAACATCCTATGATTTTCACAAAGTAAATGATTTTTTTTAAATGATAAGGCTCAGTAATCAAGCACTAATCCATGTTTATGTGGAAAATAGAGGGCATGTTGCTAGAGGGGAAACTATTCTAATATCACAAAGATAAAACTCACCTTCATCAAAAACCATTGCTTTGACTCCAAATGCCAGCCACTTTCCCCCTAACTTCACTTGCATTTGAAACTTCAAAGTAAGCTCTAGTACCAAATGAAAGGAAATCAAGCTTGCAAAGGAAAACTAAGCACTTCTTACATTAATCTCAAGAGAGGAGCAATGCAAAAACTTTATGGACGTGAACTTAAACAACATAAAAATAAATCATAAGATATATTTTGGGAAGCCTTTTTGGGGAAAAATAAATCTCCAAAGGACACAATAATATATTATTCAAAGAAGTAGCTCCAATATATTCAAAGTATTAGTGCTCTATCAAGAGTACAAGGAGATCTTGAACCATTGGCTTCATGGAGTTGATCCACCTCCAACCCATGCCTTAAACATATGCTTTCCACCTGGATACAATTTGAAAAAATCAGCAACATTTTATCTATACATCCATGACCATACTACAATGTCAAAACCATGAGAAACACAAGATAATTATAGTGGAAATCCAAGAGCATGACTCTACATTACATACATCCAAGACCATACTACAATGCCACAACCAAGAGCAATAAGGTCAATATGCTAGAAATCCAACATTATAACCCCACATTACATGTAAGCATCATTCTTTCTACCATCAATGCATAGATATAATCTCTAGACAAGTTCAAAATTGGAAACCAATGATAGTTTAAATTAGCATGAGTGAAAACCATGGGTAGATTCTTTATCCAAATCAAACATAAATCTTGAACATATCTTCTTTCTTAGCACAATAATCTCACATGTTAACCAATGAACTTTGTTGATTTTCTTGTCCATGTTGAACATTCTCTTTTCATGCTCTTTTCATAAAGTAACATTTTGACAATTTATGATTGTCAAAGCTGCATTTATGACTTCAATGACACTAAACACTACTTACAACTTGCCAAATACAAATTAGAATTTTTATGATAGATAATTTCTGGGATTTGATTGTGTGTGAACTTTTAACATCTTCATCAACATTATCATGACCATCGTCACCTTTATCAACACCATCTTCATCACCATGATCATGATCATGATCATCATCACCATCATCATCAATATTACCAGAATCATCATCATTTTATTCTTCTTCTTCTTCTTCTTCTTCATTCATCATTTACTTCATCTTCAGATTCTTTAGTATCTTCTTCTTCCATCAAATTACACTTTATCGACCTTACTCTTGGATCATGTCTAACAACAAATGACCAACCTGATTTATGTGGAATGCTAAAGAAAAACACTTGCTTGCATTGTCTTGGAAGAACATAAGGCTCATCGACCTTGTATTAGTCATTGTAAATCTACTATCGTGTTCAATAATAATCCTATCAGGATCATTTTGATTCAGTCATAGCCTATACCATTTGATGAAAAATAGAACTAATTTGAATTAATTTAAGTCACACTCAAGTGTATCATTCAAAATGCCATAGTATATATTTTTTAGATTTTTTTGGATGTATGGCATTTCTAGATGAAATACTAGTGACCTCAAAGATTGCACTTATCTCAAAATCACAAGTTTTATTCATGTTATCTAACTTTTTTATGTGCAATTTATGGCTATGGTTGTACATAGCTTTGTGGTTCTTGATCTACAATTATTCAAACATGTAAAGATTATTTGCATCAGTCCATGAGTAGATATTAAACTTATGTGTCATGGTTAGTAAAATTATACATCCCTTTCTACCTCATTAACCATACACTAGATCAAGTACCATTGGTGTAACATTGGGACCCTCATTAGAATGAGCTTCTTTAACCAATGATGCAACACCATCCCATGTTAATGAGCAACCATTTTCTTGAGATTGTTGAATCTATACCATTATCCAATCAAGATTTTTTACAATATATAAATGTAGTGCATCCCACTCATGACCAACTATAAAAAAAAACAAATAAACCACTTAGAAACAACTTATATTGAAGATTTGTAAGAATTAATAAACTATAATAACATCATATAATTACCTCTCACTTTCGTCAATCTAACTTTCCCCATCAAGTACTCCCCTTTGAATTTAGCCATAGAATTGGGATCCCAAATATGATCTACATGGATATTTTTTGCAAACTTGGGATGATATTCACTAATGGACACCATTTTCTAGTATACCATATATCCCTCCACCATAGAACCCTCAAGATGTTCTCTTTGTAGAACTAAGCCCTTCATAAATTTTAAGTGCCTCTCAACCATCCACATTAACCTAGTTTGTACAGATCCACACAATTCAATCTCCTCAACTTGATGTATGAGGTAGTGTTCTTGAGAATTGAAAAAAGTTGGAGGTAGACACTTTTTTATTTCACACATAAGTAGAGGAATTTTTCTATGCCAATATTTTATATATTTTTTTATCAATTTATTTAGATGATAACCACCTAAAAGATATTCAACTTGCAAGAACATATAAATGAGATTTTAGAAAAAAATTTACAATAAATTACATAAAAATTAAAACAAGTTGTAAATATAATATTTTTACAAAAAATTTAAGAAATAACACTTCTAAACTCATGTATTTTTCAAGATCATATATAATTTGTTTAACACTGTTGTCAAATTGGTGTGGGAGGGATAGAGGTAGGACATATTGCAATAATTAAAAATTATCTTTTCAATATATTGTAGAAATAATACAATAAAAATTATATACAATTTTACAAATATATTGTAAATAAAGAGCATGACTTACCTTGACGAAGGTATGCCAATCAAGTGTTTTCAACCCTCACCGAAAATCACCTTTCTTTGATACAAGACTACTTATATTTGTAATGAATCCTGTGGAATTTTTTTTTAATGACTTCTTTTAATGCATCACTTTGTTGCTCTGTTAATAACCAAGGAAGGGCACTCGTATTTATGTGGTCTCCATTACTATTTGATTCAATAAAAAATTTTAGTGCATGATTAGATTCATAAATGTCATTACAAACTTTGGTAAATTTTCTCTGTCACACCTTCCTTCCAATATTTTTCCTGGTGTCTCTATTACATTCTTTCCAATATGCATAGCATCAAACAAATGCATGATTGGGAGATCCATATGGTAACCTACTAAATTGAGAAGGATAAATTTTTATTCATGTAAGAAGTTGGTCATTGATGCCTTGACGACCTTCACAAGTATTAATTACATCACTACTAAAGAAAGACAATATCAAAATATAAATTTCAAACAAAAATCATCAGGTAAACATTACCTCGGTGATTTAGTCGATTGTATTCCAAATTCTATAGATGAGTTGTCCTTATTCATGGCCTTGATGTTGTCTCTTCTTTCCTTTTAAAAAGATGTTTTTAAGTAATTTGATACTTATTATTATTATGGACAAAGTGTCTAAACTCATCAAACACCTACTTTCCTAAACTTCTTGAATGATGAGATTTCATCTTCAGACCACAAACTAGACATGCAAATTTTCCTTTTGTTTGAAGACCAAAAAGATAATGTACAATTATATTGCACAAATTTAAACATATGACAATAATGTGTAAGCACTATAACATACCGAAAATATGTGACCTTAACAATATAAGATACCACAAAAATGAGTTAGCCTAGGGGCATCATGTATTGTCCATACAAGCATTGCATGAAATTGAAATTGTCTTTATTCTATTGGTCTAGATATGCCATACATAGTGACCCCATTCCATAACTTAAACAACTCATCAATAAGGGGCTCAATAGACATGTTCATATCTTTAACTTGGTACTTACCTAATAATTGAATGAACATAAATATTACATAATTATTATGACCATTTTGATGAAGTGTTTATAAATTAATTTAAATGATTATAAATGAAATAGTACCTAGTACAATCATTGACAAAATTATGTGCTCCCTCTTTATGGACATCCAAAAATAATGTTATTATTAATAACAAAAATAGGCCACATTGAGTAAAGATTATATATCTCCCAATGGATTGACATCATTCATTGCCAATGAAAGCTTGAGATTAAGAGGTTC
The DNA here is from genome assembly GCA_028749045.1 of Cupressus sempervirens. Lineage (NCBI taxonomy): Eukaryota > Viridiplantae > Streptophyta > Pinopsida > Cupressales > Cupressaceae > Cupressus > Cupressus sempervirens. The sequence continues at coordinate 603,225,587 of CM053787.1, forward strand.
TTCTTCAAAGTGTGGCCATGTTTTTTCTATGTCTTTAATATTGAAAATTTGATATATGTAGATATGTAAATTTTGTAATTAATAGAAACACATGATGTCCATGCTTGTAAAAAACCTCAAAAATAGAGATACTTAGCTTTTTGGTACTCAAAAAATTATCTAAGTATGAAAATAATTTACAACAGTGTATTGTTGTTTATATGTTGTTGTTCTTGAGAGAGAAAATATATGGAAATAATATGCATTTTGATGATGATGTGTATAACCTTGAACATCAGTATAGACAATACAGAAAAGAGTTTTTTAAGATTTGCTAGACACTAGAATGAAAGGTTAAAAAATTATTTTGTTTACAAAATAATTACTTGACCAATTAGGGACAAAATCCTATATGTTAGAGATCAACTAAAATAAGGTACACCATCTACTTCTATTACTTGTTTTGGTAGTGAGCTCTTCTTGTAATTGAAATTGCATGTTTAGGTAGTGAGCTCTTCTTGCATACATTGTGCCACAACTCCTAACAAGGTTGGAATCTCCTAATAGGGATTCAAAGTCTCCTAATAGGTACTCATATGTATTAAATGTGTTTATGGAATCCTAATAGATCCATCATCTAACAAGGAATATTTATATTAGTACATCATCTTGTGTGTATCATTCCCACCAGTGTTTTATCTTGGCCAAGGTCTCCCTAGTTAACAAAATATGGTGTTATGAGTTCTCTCTATGCATGGTTAATTTTATTATTCAACATTACTTATTTACTTTTTTATGCATGGTTCAAAGTATTAAATAATATCTAGTTGGTGACAAGAGTTTGTAGAATATTGATTAACTTACCCCGAGTATTCCCTATTTCTAACAACTGGTATTAGAGCACAATTACTCAGATGAGGCTTAATAGCTTGAGTAAGATCCCTATGGATATAGAATAGTTGATGAAGAACCTTGAAGAGACACATTAAAAAATTGATCTCCTTACTGAAGAAAGAGATAAGCTCAAAAATAGATATGAAGATTCCAAAGTGTACATTGGACAACTAAAGGACAAGATTGAACATCTCAAATCCAAGCCTGAATCTACTAAATCTAAAATTAGTGGTGATGAATATTCAAAGACGAAAATAGAGTGCAAGATCTTAAAGCATGAATTGAAGATTACCAATCTAAAGTTGAGTTTGAGGAATGATCCTAGCAAAGTTGAATATGATTTGAAGACTGAAAATTTAGATCTTAGAATCAATCTAGCAAAGAGGACATCCAAACTTGAAGTATTAAAAGAAGATCATGAAGAACTTCATAAATACAACACTATTGTGAAAGGTGAACTAACTCAAAGCAAGCTACAACTTGAAAATCTTTATTCTAGCAAAGAAAATCTTGATGAATGAATGTCAGTATAAAGACCTACCTATAATAAGATAGGTCTTTGTTACCTATTTAAAATGTCTACAAAGAAACCTAAAAATGGATCAGATCTAAAAGAAAAAGAAAAATCTAATGATAAGATTAAATCCAGTCAATCTTCCCATAAATCTAAAGAATTTGAGAAATTGGATGAACCTAAGTAAGTGGAATCTCCTAAGGAAACCATATATGAATTTAGAGGGAAGTGTTTTTCATGTAATGAAATAGTTCATATGAAAATAAATTGTACAAATAAGTCATTTAATCATGTTACAAAATTTTATTGTCATAATTGTCATGGTATTGGTCATAAAGCAATTGATTGTAAGAAGCCAAAATATGATAATGATAAAAAGGAATAGTAGAATGTCTAGAAATACTAACCCTGTAGATAGAAGAAGATCTAATGAGAGAACATAAAAAAAAAAACCTTTTGAAGAAAGAAAGTAGATCATGTGTTATAAGTGTAACAACTTTGGACACATAGGCTAGAACTATCAAGCACCTATTGATCAATAGAACCCTAGTATGTTTGTTATGCAACAAATTTGGACATATAGCAAAGTATTGTAGAATGGACAAAAGGAATAATAGAAGAAACTTTGGAAACAAAAGCAAGAATGAAGAAACTTTGGGAATAGAAACAAAAATGAAAGAAACTTTAGAAAGGATAGAAGGAATCATGAAAGGAACTTCAAAACTAACAAAGATAAAGAAGATCAAAGAAAATGTAGTTAGTGAACTTTGAGAAAAAATTGATGAGACATTTGAAAAGGAATTAACTATTGGATCTAAAGAAAAGTTAGATTATGTAGAGAAAGGAAGATTGAAGTCAATAATTGAGTTTGATTCAACCAAGTTAAATTAAGCTTATTCGCAACACCATAATTTGAAATTTCATTAAGAGATCGAACTAAGAGTGGTGAGGTTGAGAAAAGATGTAACTAGATGAGTTTAGACTATAGCTAATCTCACTTGCAATTTGGATCTTATTGGAACAAGTTATGAAGGAAATAAGAGTTACTATTATAAAAGATAAATTTTATTCTATGACAAAAGATGAAATCTATGTTTTCATAGAAAATTTCATGGAGCATTGTCATGATGAAAGGAAACTATGGTTAACCTCAAGTAGTGTTTGAAGATCAGAGAAATGATTTTGAGCAGATTTTTGATTTTAGAATGAAATTAACAACTTTTTGTGAATTAGAAAAAGTATGCAATTAATGCAAGTTTAAGTTGAATAAATTGAGTAAAAACTTGGTTATTTCCACATTGTGATCATCTCAAAAGCTTAGAGCACCCATAAGTGATTTGTCAAAGTGATTTTGAGTAAAACTCAAGTTCAAAAAAAGGTATATTATCATTTTTTTCAAAAAATTTCTTCGATAAATTTCTATTTGGTGAAATCATAGATATGATAGTAGTTTAGAATGTTGAGAATATTGAGAGACCCAAATTAAAGGTTGTATATATGGAACCATTAGAAGGAAACCTTAATCTAACTCTATCAACAACTCTAAACAATTTAATTTACTTGGAAGACATAGGAAGTTACTTGTCCAACTAGTTTGAAACTATTGGAAGTGAATTTATGAATAAGGATATGGAAATTGTTTTCAACCATGATATGATTTTGAAGCCTAGATTTGAACATCTAAAAGATTTAGATTTATTCAAATATTAATTCTACCATGACCTTGATAATGAAGAATGGAATTAGATTATATTAAGTAGAATTCATAATGGGAAGTTATGGATGGGAGACAATGTAGTTGATATTTCTACTAACCTTATTCATGAGGTTATTTGTCTTAGAAAACAAGGTAGTGTACCCATTGGTGAGAAATTAGTCAAGAATAAAGTTAAATCAATACTAAATTAGTTTACAATGGCAAGGCAATGGTGATTAGCACCATCAAAAAACATGATGTGAGATTCTTGAGTAGAATCATTGAATAATCTATTTGTGCAAGTTCTAAGAGTGATGAGTTGTTAGCAGGCTTTATCTATGTAGCCTAAAAGATTTGTGTTGAGAAAGAGGAAGTGAAATTGAGTGAGATTTTGAGAGTACAACTCCTTGAGAATATGGAGAAAATTAAGAGAAATAAGAATGGTGTATTCAAACTTTAGTTACTTATCAATCATATTTTCTTCCATGTACTTAAAAGATTTCCATTTCTATTAATTCCAGAGATTATGAGCAGTGAAAGATGTACTATGGATAAGATAATAGATATATGCAAAAGGAATCTTGTAGATAAAATCTTGGATAGTGGCAATTTGATTATGAGAACATTCCAAAATGAAATGAAACAAAGATTTAGAATTGCATTACTAGTTGTTGATAGATTTAAGGATGACATATGTTTCATGGTAGATACTAACCTAACTTATGTTAAAGCATTAGAACCAAGGGAAACATTTCTTGAACCCTTAGGTTATGAATTGAGTGATGATGTAGCTATTGGTTACATTGATCTATTGTTAAACTCTAGAAAGGACCAAGCTTCATATAGATCTAGAACATATGAAGATTTAACTTAATCAACTTACCAGGCATCTTTAGAAAAAGAATCTCTAAGAAGGTTGAGATTGTGATGAAGAGAGCATTATTTGAGGTTGGTATGACAGAAGAAGAATCGCAAGCATTTAGACAAACAATCTCTGGACTAAAAAAATCTAGTGAACAATATGTGATGAATGTGACACCTCTATCATTTGGCCAAGCATTTGGTGTATCCATTGCAATGACTCCTATAGAGTAGAGCATCCCATATGTTGTTGTATCATTTGAGCAACCTAGGGAACCCAAAAGGAAGTCAAAAAGGCTAGTAGAAGTTGAGAATCTAAAGTCAAAAAGAGTTAAGCAACTAGCTACTGGACTTGAGAAAAGAAAGAAAACATTGTTGACAATTACAGATTCTAGTGAGGAAGAAGAAGAGGAATAAGAAGTCAAAAAACCAAAAAGGGTTTATTTCTAAGTAGCCAGCAAGTAAAACAAGGAAACCATAGAAACAAAAGATAGAAAAGATTAACATAGCTATTGTTAATGAAAGAAACTATGTGCAAATAAATAAGTTTTATGATTTGTACAATGATATTGAGAAAGAGCAGATTGATATCTCTACTACGAGATATATGATTCTTAACAATTTGAAACTTTAAGACATTCAAGGCATTGTGAATTAGAAAGTCTATGATAGACTTATAGAAATTTAGGCATCAGTTCATGAAGAAGACATGGAACTTTGGAAATCCATGATAGGAACTATGTAAAGAACTGGTGATAAAGAATAAATTAGGAAATTGATGAACAATATAACACCTTACTCAAAAAGTAAGATGAGGCCATTTCTATTTATGGGAGGTGAGAAGAATGTCATAAGAAGTGAATCAACTATAGCCATTGACAAGATGATGATTGAGATCAAGATAACACCTATCATTGCAAAGAAACCTTTGGAAGTATCAGTAAGTGGTGATAGAATGCAAATTGGTCAAACTAATATTACTATTAATATTGAAGATGATTCTTTTAATTAGCATGAGTCCTTTTCCAAAAACATTTAAGATCAGTTAAAAGTAATTGAAGAGGAGAAAAGGAAATTAGAAGAGGAAAAGAAAAAGTTTGAAGAAGCTAAACTGAAGTTGCTTGAGGAAGAGAAGAAGCTAGAAGAAGAAAAGAAAGAACAAGAAAAGAAAGAAAAATAAGAGAAGGAAGAGGAAGAAAGAAGAACAAGGGAAATAGCAGAGAAGAAACAAAAGGAAGATAGGACTAAAGCATCTAGCTTATCAACTCCACTATCTCTCACCAACCATACAGGTGATGATGATGATCAATCTGATTTGATCTCAACTTTGACCAAGTTAATTGAAAAGAATAGGAAAGTCAAGATTCTACAAAGAACATTAATGAAGTTGACTAACAGATTGCATAGCACTATGATAGACAAACATACAGAGAGCCAAAGTAGTCGTAAAATCATTTGATGATGAATTTACTAATTTTTTGAATGTTGTAGAGTCTAAGGCTCAAATTTCTCATGATGCTAATCTTTTTAGCATTGTTTGTTAGAACATAAAGAATGATTTTTTGAGTCTTGATACTTATATCAGGGAACTTTGAAGATGCCAACAAGATGACAAGGTATTGTACAAAAATTTACTTTATCTCATAGGTTGACTAAATTTCTTGGTAATAAGATGGAAGGCAAGCTGAGTGAGCTAGAATCTTTGACAAGTCAGTTACAACAACCCTCTAGTAGAGTTGATGATTTTTAAGGAAAAGTTATTGGTGTTCACACTAACATTAGGAAGCTAAAACTTAAAAAAGAGAAAATTTTGAGAAGATTATTAGACTTTAGAGAATCTATTACTCTAAAACTATCAGCCATTGAGAGACAATTGGAGGAATGTGTTTAAGCAAAGGAGACCTATTCCAATTGCATATATTCTGACCTTAATGTAGTTGAGATTGCATCATATGATTTATGTGTAATTCACACTACTGTTGAAGTAGCCAATGACACATGGGTGAAAGTTATGGATAGTCTAAAGGAAAATTTTGATGAATGTATGAAGATTAGCTTGAGTCAGTAAGACATAACTTCTAACAATTTTGTTGACAATAGTTAGAAAGAACATTTTGACAATTTTTGGACACTTTGACCTTTATCACTAATGTCAAAGGTTGAGAGAAAATTATAAGTAAGTTATGTATTTTGTATTCATAGAAAAAGGGGGAGCACTTATAATAAATGAAGATGAAGCATTTGTAATAGATGGTAAGTGTAGTAATGTTGTAAGTTTTTGTAAAGTCTTTGATACTTAGCCAATTTCCCTACTTTGTTGCCATCAATGTCAAAGGGAGAAATTGTTGAAAATTGGCTATATGTAGATATGTGAATGTTATCATTAATGGAAACACATGATGTACATGCTTGTAGAAAACCTCAGAAATAAAGATACTTAGCTTTTTGGTACTTAGAATATTGTCTAAGTATGAAAATGTTTACAATAGTGTATTGTTGTTTATATGATGTTCTTGAGAGAGAAGATATATGGAAATAGTATACATGTTGTCGATGCTGTGTATAACCTTAGGGATTAGTACAAATAGTATGAAAAAGAGATATTTAAGATTTACAGGACAATGGAATGTAAGGTAAAGAATTTGTTTGTTTACAAAAAATTACTTGACCAATTAGGGATGACATCCTAGATGTTTACTCTAAGTTGGAAATTTTATTTTGGTCTTAGTCGACCTAGCAAAAATTTGTAAAAAGGGATGTTATTTATGAAAAAGACATCTTGTAAGATTATTATGAAGTGATATGTGAAAGTTGAAAATGTAAAGTTTTGTATCATATATAGAAGCAAATTTTTGATAATCTAATTTTGTGATCCAAGATCGAGCTAAAGTTAAAGATCAGTTGAGAGATGGTACAACATCTACTTCTATTACTTGTTTTGGGAGTGAACTCTTCTTGTAATTGAAAGTGCATGTTTGGGCAGTGAGCTCTTCTTGCACACATTATACCATAAGTCTTAACAAGATTGGAATCTCCTAATAGGGATTCAAACTCTCCTAACAAGTACTTATATGTACCAAATGGGTTTTTATACTCCTAAAAAGGTCCATCCTCTAACAAGGAATGTTAATATTAGTACATCGTCTTGTGGGTATCATCCCCACCAGGGTTTTCCTTTGGCTAGGGTTTCCGTAGTTAACAAAATATGGTGTTATGAGTTCTCTCTATGCATGGTTACTTTTAATGTTCAACATTGCTTGTTTACTTTCTTACATGCATGGTTCAAAGTAATAAATAATATCCAGTTGGTGACAAAAGTTTGTAAAATACTAATTCATGCCCCCCCCCCCCCCCCCAAGTATTCCCTATTTCTAATATTTAAATGCAGAATCATCTATAGGCATTTGTATAATGTCATCTTGACTTCTATTGAGTGCATGGTAATCCATAAATTGTGCCATGCTAGTGCACTTGAATAATTGTTCAAGACATGGAATAATGAGAATGCACCAAAGGACCTTGTGAGACACCTTTTTTGTTATTTGATCTTACCAATATCTACTAATATGACAATCAGGGCATTCTGTTGCAAATTTATGGTGTTTATGATATAGAATATGATCATTCGGACATGCATATATTGTCTGATACTTCATTCTATTTTGATTCATAATGGTAGATAATTCTTGGTAGGAATGAGGTAGAATGTTTGATGGTGGTAATAAAAACTCACCTATCAACCTACAAAATAAAATATGAATTGTTAATATAATGAATAGTAATGATATGCTAACATTGAAGATGACAAAAAATGGCATACCTTAGCATACGTGACATTGCTACATTGGATAAACCATTTATAACCTTCAAGTTCACCAACAAAAATATAGTAATTAGAAGAGTTATTTGGGAGCCTTGGTATAGGGGCTCATATGCCTTCTCAAGTATGGGTATATCAAGACCATCTTCATCATCATTATCAAATGCACTAGTACCATCATCGTGACCATCTTGATCAGCTATGCTAATACCATCTTCTTCAATAATGTCCTCTAGCACATTATCAACTATGCCAATACCATCATCTTCAATTGTGTTCTCTATCATAGTATCATCTTCTTCCATGGGAGAGTTATGCTCAGCTTGGATATTCACACATCCATGTTCCTCTAGTTAGAAATCCACATTCACCAATCGACAAAAATCATGCCCCCTTCAATGTGACCATGTTGCTTATAATGAATCTAGGTTGTTGTCATTAAAATTCTTTTATTCTTTCAGCCCTTGTACTTTTTGCAAGGACAATTGCATTTATCAACTTTTCTTCGGAGCTGAGACCACAATCTAGCAATTGTCTCATTATTTTGTTCTAGGTTCATATTGCTAGGCATGGTCTTTCTTCATAGGAAAATATTTGGGGTATAAATATACAAAATGTAAAAATACAACATTAGTAGCATCTTGTATATAATCAAAAATAAGAAAATCTTACAACATTATAAAATATTTACAAATACACAAACAAATCATGCTCACAAGATTAGGCCAACCAATTTGCACATTCCTTCCCAAATCATCTTTCCTAATATCTTTCCTCCACCATAATTTAGACTTAGTATTTTCATGTGATTAAGGATTTTTTCATTCTATAATACGTCATAGATGTGTGTACAATACTTATCAGCTCTAACCATTCTAGTTATTACTCTTCACCATTTAAAGTAGCATGGTTGATATTGACTTGGTAGTCATTGGTTGATTTGGTTGCTACATGGTTTATAAAGTAGTAACATTTGAAGTCAAGACTTATAGCATGGTGATAACTTGATTGCTTCCAGAAACAAAAAATAAAAAATAACTATTACAACTTGAATTGGCTTCTGGGTTTTCAGGTTTTTTTGAGTTTTTAAAGCTTTTTAGCTCTCTATAATCGGTCAATTCATTCATTTGGATTTTCAATGCGACTTTGGTTTATGGGTCTATAATCTAGGTTTTCATTTTCATTCTTGGTGATTGCCTCTACATTTTGTATTTTTCTTTTGTGTTTTTGGGTGATTTTGATGATTGATTTTTGTGGGTTTTCCTAATCATGGCCATTATTTGATGTTTGTAGAGGTGAATAGTCACCTTCAAGATCTCTTTATATTTCCCTTAGTAGGTAAATATAGAAGCTTCTCTTTATGTATATTTATGTGTAGATATACATGCATACATGCGTATGTGTGTGTCTATGTATGTATGTATATATAGAGAAACTTCTCTTTATGTATATGTATGCATATATATACATAAGTATGCACACATATGTGTGTGTCTACATTTATATGTATGTATATATACAGAGAGATCCTTTTAAGGTGCTTATTACATCTTAGCACAATAAAAAAATTGATCCAACTACATACATATTCTAGAATCCAAATAATAAAATAATAAAACTCACTCAACCTGTGCTAAGTGACTTACCCTAAAATCTTGCACAAAAATAATACAGACCAGGAAAAATGGTCAGATTTTGCAAGAAATTTTACAAATACATATCATAGCAGATATTTTTAGAAAGAATCAAGTCATAACCTAGTTAAATGGTTCCATTTTCTGATTAGCTAGGTTGATTACAAATTCCTGTAGAATTTTTATAATATTAGGTACAATAAAACAAACAATTAGTTGTTCCTAGCTAGTAGGATCAAATACAGTTTTCCAAGGTGATAAAATTGCATATGCAGATGTATGTATGTATGTATGTATGTATGTATGTATGTATATGTATATGCATATATATGGGTATATATACATACATGCACACACATATGTGTGTGTCTACATATGTATCTATATATAAAGAGAGATCTTGTCGATTGTGGAGATTAGTGGAGATTTAGTATTTTGTTTCCATGCCCTTGTGATCACTACATTTTATTGTTACGCCCTTGTGATATTTATATTATGTGTGTGTGTGTACAATGAAATGCAGTGATCATAAAGGCATGACAAAAAAATTTCCACAAATGTTTAGAGCTCAAATCTCTCCACCAATGTTCAAAGCTCTCCACCCTCTTTCACGCATAACTCTCCACAATCGATCAAAACAAATGGGGAATGATTTACGTCATGTTTTTTTTTTAATACTCATACGAGCATCATAATTATGATGCCAACATCAGTATTGCAATGACATCGGGGACAATTGCAAAGAAAAACATGGAAATCACACACAAATTACCCTATTATTGCAATTTGATTCCAAATGTTGTAGTGACATCTTTAAAGAATCTCTCACTATAGCACAATCCAATATATCACCTTAGGAGCCCTCCTCAACCAACCTAAAGAACATTCACACTACTAAATCAAGAGTCCCCTCATGTGATAATGTAGATGTACAATAATTGACTATGGTATGAGCATCAAGAAGTTATGTTGCTAAAACTTCATTTGCTCCTTGACTAGAGCTCTCTTCACACATGCCCCCACTCCATCATTGCTCCCCTTTCCCATGTAAAGACTCAAAAAAATCCAAAAATGAGGTACACCCATCTTTACATGCATTCGACACAATCAATATAACATGCGAGCATTCTTGAATTGACATGTGCAAATATTTGGTCAAATGACCCCTATGACACCTTTTGACACTTTTGTCCCTATATATAATATGGGTTTAATATCCTATATACTATATCATATAATATAACTAAATATTTTTTAAATTTAATATAATATATTAAAATACATTATAATATAATATGTTGTACTATGTATAATATAATATGTTATACTAAGTCTAATATAGTATAGTATAAATACATATTGTATAGTATATATATATATATATATATATATATATATATATATATTAGATATCACAATTTGTAATCACATGAATCATGGAGGGGATAATCACAACCCTTCCTCAATTTTCAATCCCCAACCTACATTTTCCATGTGATTAAATAACATATTTGGGTGGGAGGATATCAGGTATCTAATACATCAGGTATCCGATTAGGCTTGGTAATTACCAAGCCTCCTTGGTCAACTTAGAAAATTTTAATTTGTAGCATTTAGGGGTGCTCTAGACTTCGATGACATAGCTGATGACTTTTAATCTAATGGAATTCATTGAAATGAAAAGGGTTTGTAGGGGACATTCTCAGCTTTGCAGTGATATATTTGTTGTCAAGATATTAGTTTGATAAATATTTATTACTTATTTTTTAACAAAGATAACTATAAGATACTAATTTACATACTGATTGAAAATAGCTATAACTTCTAAACCGTAAGATATTTTTGAAATATGAAAGATGTGTCACACTCTATGTTTTGCCTAATACAACTTAAAAATAAGAAAAATTAAATTTCCTAATGTTTTGAATTACTTAATGTGGTCAAACACAAGCCTTTTTTTCATGATAACATTGTAGCATAAAATTCATAATTAATTTGTAATAAAAATACCCAAAAATATGTGTCACATATGGGCATGAGTCTACTTCTGATATCTAAAATCTTATAAAAAAAAATTATTTTTTAATTATGATTAAGATGCTTAGACATACACCTATGTCTTATTTTTCTCCTAAATTTTTTATAACAGTATTAAAATATGAAATTTTGACCAATGAAATTAAATTATTTTCAAATAAGACCTAGTAGTTTAGAAACTAAATTCAATTTCCTATAGATTCTATTGGTACAACTTTTTAATATAAACTTCATAACTAGTTCAAAATTGCACATCAAGTTGACATAAGCCCGATTTGCTAATTTTGCACTACCACTTCAGTGTATAGTTTGGCCAACTGTGATCCTGCATATACCTAGCTAGAAGAATTTGATGGTGGTGTGGTTATGTTTGGAAACAACACACCTTAGTTGGTAAAAGGTAAATGGAAATTCAATTTATTTGAATGGAAAAAAACAATGTTGATGATGTCTATTTGGTAGAAGGTTTGAAACATGATTTTTTGAGTGTTGGTCAATTAAATGACAATTTTTATTACCTAGAGTTCAAAGGAGGTATATGCAAGATACTTGAAAGCTCAAGAGATCTGATTGCTAGAAGAGAAAAACTAAAGGTAATCTATTGGATCTTAATACTATTGTTGACAGATGTTTGGTCGCTAGAGTTAAAGATAGTTGGCTATGGCATAAAAAGTTATGTCATGTGAATTTTGATAGCTCGATCAATAATAAGTCAAGTACAATTAGGGGATTGCCTCAACTAGTAAAGCCAAACAATATAATGTGCAAATAATGCCAATTGGGTAAATTAACTAGTTCTAATTTTAGTAGTAAGGCTTTGCCATTTAGAATAAATTTGATTTGGTACATATTGATCTGTGTGGCCTTATGAGAATAAGAAGTTATAATGGTTAAAAATAATTTATGTTATTTATTGATGATTACTCAAGAATGATGTCAATGACCTTCTTGAAGAAGTCTAAAGCCTTCTACGAGTTCAAAGTGTTTAGAGCGCTTGTTTAGAACAAACAAGTTTTCAAATGATGTTATGTATTTTAGACTTCTTCATATGTTAAATCTATATAGGGTATGGCTACCTCTAGTTGGAAGGTGCATGGGAGATTGTTAGTCTATGATTAGAATTTTTTTTTAAATGATGCCATATCTCTAGAGTTGAAGACTAACTGTCAAGAATACTTGTTTATTTAAAGGTATGTGGTATATGTCTTGTATACTTAGAAAATATGTAACTTAATATGTTTGGATGTGTGTACCTATTTGTTGCTAACTTTTTGTACAAATTTTTATAATAAAAAAATGACCAATATTAACATGTGGGAACAAGATAGATTATTAAAACATAAAATATTCTTATTTAATGTCACAATGTTGCATAATTTATTAATATTTGAAATTGTTATAAATAAATAAAATTAAAGATATAAGTTTTTGTTCCTACTTTTTAAAATAAAAATTGAAGGTTTTTTTCCAAAATTTAATTAATAAATTATAGTTCATTACAAAATTCAAGTTATGTAACTTTGAAATACAATATAGAAAGGAGATTGTAATATAATAGTCTTCTTAGAAGTATAAGGATTGAAAGAGATAATTTGCTAAGTATTAGAAAAATTTTGTACATTATCCTTTATTAATATTTATAATTTGTATTTGTCTATTACTCATAGATGTTGCATTCATAGGCCCCTAGCCACTCCTCTAGTAGGAGATGGGATTCTTAGAGGTACCACTTGACCTCTCCACCCCATGGTGTTTTTTTCTTAGGTTGGTCTTCTTATAGCCCTTATCCTATCACTTTGAGTGGCTCTAGTTGACACAACACTGACAATGATTCTACCTATCCCACTTATTCCAAGTGTCTCCTACATTTGTCTCTTGCAATTTATCCCACCAAAAAGGATGCAATAGAAGAAGATCAATATGAAGATGGATGGTTCCTTCCATACCTAACTCCCTATTGATGCATGGGACAAAAAAGATGATCACGATCACCCTCCTTCTATTGGCACTACTTTAGGAACCTAGGGAAGATCTAGTTTATATGGGCTCAACCCATGTCATTTTCATGTTTTTGTTTATTTTTGGGTTTAGTCTTGTGTAATCTCTAATGGGATGATTTATATCCCCTAGCTTTAATTATTAATATGTACTTTTAAATTATAAATACTTAATGGAAAATGGCTATTAAACAAAAAAATGCTAGATTTTCAGAATTTGAAATGATAATAAGATATGGACAAGTTGATGCAATAGCATTTTCAGTTCAAAGCAATCTTGCATCAACAAAAAAAATATTCTAGTTTAGTTTGCCAGTTTTTCCATTCTTTTTGTTCAATTCAACAATCCTTTATTTGATTGATTCAACACTTGTGATATATTATATTTCTTATTCCTAGGTTTAGAGCTTTTTTTAGTACACTATTACTTGAGTTATGATTCATCTTCTCTTGAGTAGTGTGTCCTTTTGAATTTTGATCTTGTGATGGGAATCTACGTCTATGGATATTTGGTGGCACTTTCAACAATTTTTTTGGATCATGTGTGAATCTAAATTTGTGAGTGCAAACTTTTAATCATGTTATGTCATTTGTCCCTTATGATTTAAAGGACTAGACCTATTTTCATGTAATAGGTTTCTTGGTCTCTGGGAATATCTTTGATCTTGAAATGTCCCTTTTCTGATTTTACAGGATATTTCCAACCTTTAATTAGATCTTTAAGATCAAACAACTAATATCACAAAGATCCTCCAAATTTCTCAAGAAACCCCAAATCGGGTATGCCAGAAATTGTGCCAAAAGCTTCACAGCTTCACCAATTATTAATAAATCTGAAAGTGGACATTTTTACAGAACTTTCAGCAGCATAAAAGCCTACAAATTGACATTTCCAGATCCATATAGCCTTTACACAACAGCTCGAAAATGTAGGACCAAAACTATGCTCATCGGGCTCCCGAAATAGCACAAAATATGCCCGGAAACACCACAAAAACACTAATAATCTATCTCAGAAGTTTAATCACGTCCCAATATATATATTCAGCTCTATTTTAACATTTAAAAGTCTGATATACAGCAGCAACCCAAACTGATATGAAATACTCAACTGTAAATACCAAACTCATACAAAAACACACCCGAAAACTCACAAATCTGCACTGTTCAACACAAAGGCAAACTCTGTATGAGCATGCACATGGAATGGCTTCAAACTCCCATCCTTAGCCTTCCTGGAAACCTGCAAACTCCCGTTCTTGGGTCTCCCTGGAAACCTGCAAACTCCCGTTCTTGGGTCTCCTTCTCCACAGGTTTGGCAGCCTCTGAAGAATAACAAAGAATGAGCAAAATCAAGTTCTGGAATCCCCCCCAAAATGCCTCCAAACCTCTTTAAAAAGGGCATAACTGTAACTCATGTCCAAGAGAGGTTAATGAAACATATTTTAATAATAATTATCATTTATTAGTCCAACGGTTTCCAAAGATTAACTCCCTTTTTCCGAAACTTCACTTTCTTGGGCCTGCCTGTCTTAGCAAAGATTATTATTTTTTAATTATTTGAAAAGGGGACATGACAAGTCCTTCCCTCCCAAAAATTGCTTGTCCTCAAGCAATGGCTGAATAATAAACCAATCAATCCTCCTGGATCCCAAATGTAGTCATGAACTATACTACTACCAATTAACACAGACTCCTGCAAGATCCTCTGCAATATGACCAAGAGGAATCCATAATCAAACTGGAAATTATAGCTCAACCAAACTCCAAAATCACCATTACCATAGTCAAAAACCCATGAGACACAAACTCTTAGAATATCAAAACCCAAGTAAAGTGGACTACCAACATAGTAAATACCATCAATGCATTCCACTGGCCTATATGGAATGTACAATCCAACTCTGCAACAATGGTGAATGCTCTCAAATGAAACTATACCAAGTATGGAGAATCCACACACTGTACAACTCCTGCAGTCAACACAACTCCGTAGATCATTGGCCACTATCTCATAACCATAACTCCCATGCACCCCTGATGGTGAAAAGCCATCACAAGATAAACAACAAGAAATGGAACCCAAACCAAATTTTCCTGCCATCAACTCCTTAGCATAAGGATCAATTGTTAACTGATGTACATACCCTGCAATATAATGTTGATTAAAAAAACCAACCTTAGTCAATAGCTCACCATGAACAAGTGATACAACCCACTGTGACTGATCACTAGCTAAGTCAGGAGATGTCATAGCCAAAGGAGTAGAATCAATAACAACACTTGCTGAAGCATCACTCCAAAACTCCTGCTCTAAGTCATGTATTATCAAGCTATCAACTACAGAACCTGTCGCCATGTCATGCCCATCACAACTCTCATCTCGAGGCATCAAACTATTCCATAACTGATGATAAGCACTAGGAACCAAGGTACATCTCTGTATCATAATCTCATCAACATGGTCATCAAAGGTAAATTGATGAGCGTACCTCACAGTGTAATGCCGATAGAATGCGCCAATCTCAGTCAGTGGCTCAGACTGTAATCCAGATGAAACTAACTGCAATTGATCATCAACCATGTTGGAACTGACTACTACCTCCAAAGATATCACCAAGGGAGTAGTATTACTAGCAGGAACCATGCCAACTGTCGACTCACCAACATCACACATGACCTTTGATACATCTCTAGTCTCTGTGCCTTCAGTACTAGAGGCCACCACCCTGTCAGGCATACAATAATCTGCTACAATACCCAACTCAACTAAACCTGACTCTAGTGGGAATGAACCTGATATGCCAATGTTAGTATCAAGGATGGATGCATCCCCATCTCCACTGTCTCTGACAATCTCAGCCATGGACATCCTCGAATCACCAAACACCATAGCTTGTGACTGTATAGAATCAGATAAAGACTGTAGTCGCTCTAACTCCATGGTCACCTTAGCCAAATGAAACTGTGACTCCTTGAAAGCCAACTGTGTACTCTCAAGAATCTCAGAAGTCACCTCAAGCTGCTCAGTAAGCTCACTCACCTCATCTTCCTTGGCCAACAATGCATCATATGTTGTACTACCCCACTCCATAAGATAATCTCTGTCAGCTACCAACTGCATATAATTCTGTCTCAAAATCCGAATAGCCTCCCATAAAGAGTGGATCTCTGTCAAGGAAAGATAACTTCCTTCCTGCTCATCACTAGTAGGAGAACCCCATCCATAAACTGCTAATAACTGACGAGCAGCATCAAAATGTTGGCAAGTGATAGCAATGTCTTGGTCACTAACTCTCAACTGATTAGACACATGATGGCACTGGCTTGACTGTCTCCTACAAACCTCCTCTGATGCACTGTCTGAAGGAGTGTCCTCAAAGTTACTAGTCTCTAGAGTATTACCATCCATATCCTGTGAATCAAATCTAAAGCTCATATCAACATACGGAGTATCAAAAACATTAGCATTGCTGTCCAACTCCTCTGTACCCAAGGAAACTAAGTCTTCAAAACTGCCCACTGCATCCTCTTGGATGTCATCAATGCCAATATGATCCTGGGACTCATCTATACACACTGCCAAATATGAAATATCATCAACACATTCCAGCAAGTATGGTCGACTGGATATATTAACAAAGCCCAACATTGGTGTACAAAAACTAATACCAACATCAAACAAGATACTGGCACAAGAAAAGACAACACCGTGTAATCTGCTAATCAAATCCATGATAGCACCCAAACAAACACTGCTACCAAAAAGTGTTAAAGATCTCCAGTCAACTGAATCCCAAATGCCAATATAACAATCTCGAGTCCATATCCGTAAACTAGAATCAACTGGTAACTCAAGCAAACTCCTCACCTGAGTAATATGACCAATACCAACTAACTCTACATACTTGTCATGATGAGATAATGAAGTCACAATAATATCTTGGTTCACCTTCCGCTGGCTGGACAAATCATGTGAAGTACTACCAGCCTCAACCTCATGTGATGAAGCATCTAACTGTGTCTGGTACTCTTTCTCAGAAAAGTCATGAATGCTCAATGTCTGCTCATCTCTACCAGGTATCTCACCATCTTGCACAACAACATCCTCATAATCATCATCTGAACACACTACACTGTAGTCACTGCCTGTTGTAACTATACCATCTTGAATACCTGTGGCATCACCCTTTGGCGACCTGTAAACAATTGTCTCAATTTGAGTATCAAGTTGACTGTTGCTATCAATCTGTGTGATATCCTTTCCCACCACCTCCTGTGGCAGAGTAGAATCTAAGACCTCTACCTGGCTATCAGCTAGTTTCTCAAACTCCTCATGCAAGTTCTTGGGAATTGTTTCATCTGTCCTGTGAGAAAATCTGCCAAATAGAAATCCAGTCAACTTATCCACCTTAGCTGGGTCAGATAACATGTCATTTATGCGGTGGTGCTCAACCAACTGTTTAGACATGTCATGGCTTATTTTCATAAGTTTATCTTGAATGTCTAAATAACCATCCTTTCTACTTTTTTGACTCTGGCTATCAGTTGTCCAAGATCGTTTCCTCTGAGACTCTGTACTATACCTGTCCATTCTGGATAAAGTAGAGTGTAACCCCAATAGGATATAACTTCTTCAAACACCAAGAACTAACATGCAAATGATTAGAAGTAGCATGCAACCATAGATTTGGACATGCAACTGATTAGAAGCAACATGCAACCACCAAATTATGACATGCAAGATCTGGGTAGTTGTCAGAACTGACATGCAAGATCTGGGTAGTTGTCAAAATTGACATGCAAACTTCTACAACCACCAAATTCATCAAGAACTAACATGCAAATGATTAGAAGTAGCATGAAACCATAGATTTTGACATGAAACTAATTAGAAGCAACATGCAACCACCAAATTATGACATGCAAGATCTGGGTAGTTGTCAAAACTGAAATGCAAGTTCTACAAACCCTCAGGCTGGCAAGATCATGGCTCTGATACCACTGAAATGTCCCTTTTCTGATTTTACAGGATATTTCCAACCTTTAATTAGATCTTTAAGATCAAACAACTAATATCACAAAGATCCTCCAAATTTCTCAAGAAACCCCAAATCGGGTATGCCAGAAATTGTGCCAAAAGCTTCACAGCTTCACCAATTATTAATAAATCTGAAAGTGGACATTTTTACAGAACTTTCAGCAGCATAAAAGCCTACAAATTGACATTTCCAGATCCATATAGCCTTTACACAACAGCTCGAAAATGTAGGACCAAAACTATGCTCATCGGGCTCCCGAAATAGCACAAAATATGCCCGGAAACACCACAAAAACACTAATAATCTATCTCAGAAGTTTAATCACGTCCCAATATATATATTCAGCTCTATTTTAACATTTAAAAGTCTGATATACAGCAGCAACCCAAACTGATATGAAATACTCAACTGTAAATACCAAACTCATACAAAAACACACCCGAAAACTCACAAATCTGCACTGTTCAACACAAAGGCAAACTCTGTATGAGCATGCACATGGAATGGCTTCAAACTCCCATCCTTAGCCTTCCTGGAAACCTGCAAACTCCCGTTCTTGGGTCTCCCTGGAAACCTGCAAACTCCCGTTCTTGGGTCTCCTTCTCCACAGGTTTGGCAGCCTCTGAAGAATAACAAAGAATGAGCAAAATCAAGTTCTGGAATCCCCCCCAAAATGCCTCCAAACCTCTTTAAAAAGGGCATAACTGTAACTCATGTCCAAGAGAGGTTAATGAAACATATTTTAATAATAATTATCATTTATTAGTCCAACGGTTTCCAAAGATTAACTCCCTTTTTCCGAAACTTCACTTTCTTGGGCCTGCCTGTCTTAGCAAAGATTATTATTTTTTAATTATTTGAAAAGGGGACATGACAGATCTTGAGGTTGACCCATCTGTCACAATGCATATATATTGTGATTGATGTACCTTAGAGGTAGTAGTAGATTAATCAGTGAAGAACCATGTATTATTTTAACTTTAGAATTGGGTCTAAGGTCTCTATCCAAAGACTATAAGCAAGTAGACATGTATGAACTTAACATATAAGAAGGTCAAATGTCAAACCTTTGCTATACATAAAAAGCAAGAAGATGTGAAACTTTTCAATTAAAATTGCTTATACTTAAACATTAAGAAGAACTGAAAATTTTGTAATGGAAACTATTTCTTGTTTTATCATTAATGAATCACTACCAATAAATTTCACTATTTCTAGAACAAACTAACAGATATCCCTTCCTTAATATGAGTAATTCATATTCAATGAATCTTGTGAACTTCTAAAACAATTTATCATAAATTTACTCCCATCTATTTGAATGTATATTAAAATGATGGTTATAATGCATTCATGTTAAATTGGTTATTACCAATCAAATTTACATCTTTAGAAGTGATCAAGAGTCTTTGCTTCCTTAATATTAGTGATTCATATTGAGTGAACCTTTTTGAACTAATTTATATATATATATACATATTAACATCTATTTTGTAATGGAAATTGAAGTGATATTTACTTCTTCATTTGTGAAGAAAATAATTATCACTACTCAAATCTTAAGAATTAATCATGAGCTCTTGTTTCCTTAATATTAGAGGGATTCATATTGAGTGTATTTCAAAACTTACATAAATGATACCTCCATTCTCATATGTGGTAATCAATTTTAGTTAGCTTTGGAGTCTATTATGAACCATTTCTTTTTTACAATTAGTTATTCATATTGAATTTTTTGAAATTCTAAAACACTTCAGTACACATATTAACACCTATTTCAATTTAAGTTCACATATTAAGACCTATTT
Source organism: Cupressus sempervirens (assembly GCA_028749045.1). Lineage (NCBI taxonomy): Eukaryota > Viridiplantae > Streptophyta > Pinopsida > Cupressales > Cupressaceae > Cupressus > Cupressus sempervirens. Next base: position 603,245,869 of record CM053787.1, read on the forward strand.
ATAATCAAATTGAAATGACATTTACATTTTACTCTATAACATCTTAATTGTTATCTATAATTCTAAGTATCTTCCTAAAAACTAATGATCCATAAAATTATCAACTTTTAAAAGGCTTTAATACAAAATTTACATATTTGTAATAAATAAAATAATTACATCCACCTCCATAACAAATGATTTATTACCTATAATTTTAAACATCATTAAAATTTATTACATCTAAAATTATTTACCATGCGACTATTAGAATGTCACTCCCAAATTGTTTTGAGAATTACATCTCACAGAATTTACTTGTACGAAGATAGCACAACTTAGATTTCTATTGTTTAATTATTTTGTATCCACAATGATTAAAGAAGCCCTATAAAATTTATAATGGTGAACATAGTTACAACTATTTCCTCTTTTAATGATTAATGTGTTGTTACTAATCGTGTTTAATAAAATAAACTAAGAACTATTGCATTCTTAAATTTAGTAATTCACCTTAAGTGAATCTTATAAGATTGTAGAACATTTACATATTTATACTAACAACTATTTACTAGGAGTTGCATGCTTTTTTACATGCAACAATTAGTCAAAGGATTTCATAAATGTGCAAAATAAATTATTAATGGCAAGTAAAGAAATTTAGAAATCATACTAAATAATCTTTAGATTGTGAGATTTTTAAGCCGATGGGCTTTATGTGGGAGCTTAGCTCCCAAATTTTTACTTTATGATAGAAAAGTTGTAAGACCAACTAGATTTTTAATTTTCCAATTGATTTTCCGATCATAATCTTAAAAATCTAAATTTTAAGATTTTTTTTTTAAACTCAAGTGCAACTTACTATTATGTTAAAAATCTAAATTTTAGGATTTTTTTTAAAAATGAAAGTGCAACTTTCTATTATGTTAAAATTCTAAATTTTAGTTTTTTTTTTTTGTTTTTTTAAATGCAAATGCAACTTTCTATTATCTTAACATAAGAAATTGGTGTTAACATAGTTGCTTCTTTGGAATTGATATGCATTGTTATGTACAGACAAAGAAGGCACCAAATGAATTCACACTCATTAGGTACTAAGAGAGATTCATTCAAAACAATGTTATTTTGTAGATTTTCTTCTGATACATACATCGCCACCTATCTTTATTATGTTTTGTTAAACGATACTATAGATGTACATTTAATATTGGTAATGGTAGTAGACCCTTAAGTTGCAGGTCATTCAGTGTGCTAGAGATGAAGAAAACCACATCCAATTTCAGCCAAAAGATTCAATTTCGGCTTCAATTCCATCTTTTCTTTGACTTTGATTTCTTCTTGTATAATATTCTTGAGTTTTTACTATCTAATGAGGGGGCTTAAATAATTTTCAAATGAAAATTATTGCTCTTTCAAGCCAAATGTAAGCAGTCCAACTAGTGATTTAGGAAAAAATGGCAACAATAAAAAATCTGAAATATTCATTTTACTTCAAACTTTTGTTCCTATATAATGATTCTTAAGACACTAAAAAGATTAATTCTTCTTAATCTTTATATGAATAGCTTCCTTAAATATTTTCTTTTGTTTTTGCTTCTTGTGGGAAATTATTCAGTTTTTACTATTTGATGGTGATACTTATATGCTTCACAAATTCAACAAATATAACCAATTTTTATGACATTGAGTTAATTTTTCACTACATGTATAAATGATAGATTTTGACAAATAATTTAATGATTTTAAATTATGTAAACTTGCCCTCACTTAAGCTATTAAATTGTGAAAGCTTGAATTTCAAACATAAAAGCTTTTAGATATTAAGGTGACATATTGAAGCTTATAATTATTTATAGGTATCGATCTTTTAAAGCTATGAATGTTTGAAGCTTTAGTTTTTTTAAAGTGTGATTCTTGGAAAAATGTATTCTATATATGAATTTGTATACATTATTCAATCGTTCTTTGAAGATTGTAATTTATTTTAAATAAGTGACGTGGTCTTAAATGTTGATGATAAATACTTTATACATTTAAATTATTAGAATTTTTGAATGGGAAAAGTGTGAATTTTTAATTGTTGCATGGGAAAATTGTGAATGTCTTAATTTTATTTTCTAAGCATGCATTTTTTTTGTTTTTGTATCAAACTTTTGATGTTATGGAAATGAAATATTTTCAAGATTTTCATACTATTTTAGAAGTTAAAATTCTATTATAAAATAAATTACTCCTGTCGACTTATTGTTGCATGTATAGAAACTTGCAACTGCTAGTCTAGTAGTTTCATATTTATTTAAAAGTCAATCTTGTGAATGAAAGACAATATAAAATCTGACAATAATCTATCATATACAAATAAAGATTTAAAAATGATAAAAATAAATTCATGTGTATTTATTACTATGTTGCACAAATAATAAACTAAATTTAATTGAAATAAATATTGATGAATGCATATTTTTTTACTAAATTAGAATAAAAATTTAAAGCTATTAATATAATTTACTTTAATGATTTTTTTAACAATAAGAAGTCAAAACCAAGAGAACAATGATAACACTTCAACAATTTTGGTGTTAGAAGATAGATAAAAGATAAATAAGGTTATCACCTTACAATAGTGATCTTACACATAAGAAAGATTATCACCTTTAACAACAAAAGTGTGCAAACAATCTAGAACCAAGACCTCCCACATAACGGGCTCACTTGCCTAACATTAAATAAAAATAATTTACTTTATTAAATTTAAATATTTAAATAAAGTCATTGTTACAAATTTATACAAGAATACCCTAAACATTAATCAATTATTAGCACTATTAATAAATTTTTTATTAAAATCAAATTCAAAAGATCAATTAGTATTTTATTGTGTTAATTAAAATAATTTTAATGTAACTTGATTTAAATAATCACAACCTTATATGGCATTGGAATTTTTAAATATATTTCTTTAGAAAAAATGATAAGTTTACTAAAAATACAAATTGGAAAATTTATTATATTTTAATAATATAAAATATCTTTATATTGAAGATTAAAATTATATTACTTTTTAAATATTAGTGTGTATGCATGTCATTTTAATTTTTAAATTTAGTAAGTAATATTTTATGTTAAAATTTTTGAAACATTTTATTTTTTAATCTTTCTAAATTAAACTTACAAATTAAATTCGATGTTTAAAATTTAGAAACATTATTATTTTTAATGTATGCATGCGTATTAAATAATATTTTTGTATCACAAAAATTAACAACAATTTCAAAGCATAATAAAAATAATTCATAAATGAAACTTTAAAAAAACATTAATTCAAACTATTCATTTAGAACAAATATTTACCCAACCAATAAAAATAATTTATAAAAGAAACTTTGGCAAAACATTATTTCAAACTATTGATTTAGAACAAATGTTTACCCAACCAAATACATATTTACATTACTAATAATAAAGAAATAAAGAAATTAATATAATGCATTAAAACATGAATATTTTTTAGGTACAAGATTGTTGGATTCCCACTAATGCATCTACTAAATGCAATCTAATGAGGTAGAAATCCTTTCTTTACCTAAATTGTAAATAAGGTAACAAAATAAAAGTCATTTTTATTACAATGTTCCAAAAATAATATATTGAATTCAATTGAATTAAATATTGATGAATGCATATTTGAACTATTTTTTAAAATAGAATAAAACTTTAAAGCTATTAAAATAATTTACTTTAATGGTTTTTTTAATCATGAGAAGCGAAAACAAATATTAATTATTATAATGTGTTATGATATATTACTAGCTTATATATATTATATATATAATAAGCCGAGAGATATCCTTCTCAAGGCGCCTATTGCACTAAGTGAGATTATGAAAATAGGCGCCTCGAGAAGGATATCTCTCAGCGTATTATATATATATATATATATAAACTAGTAGAACTAGTAGCACTCATGACGAAAGAATGAAAGACATTATTGTTATTAGTCTGCTGGAATAAATAATAATTAGTAAATATATCATATTTTATAATAAATTATATAATTTATATGCTCACTTAAAAAATATGCTTAATGTAATAGTTACCCTTTGAAAAAAATTAATTTAAAAAAATCACCACATATATAGTAATTAGTATGAACAAAATGTATATTTTTTATTCAAGTAATTAGAATTACATGTTGGATTGAAATTAGAGTTTTAATTTGCATTAGTGTTAGCATAAGTTTTATCCTTAAAGCTAGATAATTATTTACAATAGAGTAAAGGTCGTAGTGGAAGTTCTTTAAGGAAATCAAGCGTTAGAGAGTTATTAAGTCTTCAACTTTTATAATACATAGTTTGTTTATTAATCATTAAATGAAAGTATCAACAACTCTCTCACATTTGTTTATCCCTCATCCTTCACACTATGCCTACCTCACACCTTACTGGCATCATCCCCCCCTCCCTCTCTCTCTCTCTCTCTCTCTCTCTCTCTCTCTCTCTCTCTCTCTCTCTCTCTCTCTCTCTCTCTATTTGGGCATAACTTTTCCTCTTTCCATATTTACCTCTATCTCTCCCCACTCCCATCTACTTTCATAAATTACTTCCCTCTCTCTTATCCATATTTACCTCTTATTCTCTAATCTCCCCACTCTTTTTTTATAGATTAAACTTTTTTAATTTTGGTTTATAATTTAAATGAAAGTAATCAACAACTCTCTCACATTTGTTTATCCCCTCATCCTTCACACTATGCCATACCCTCACATCTTACAGCATCATCCCCCCCCCCTCTCGTCGCGTCTCTCTCACTCTCTTCACTCGGTCTCTCTCTCTCTTCTCTCTGTGCTCATCTCGTCTCTCTCTCTCATCTCTCTCTCTATTTTGGTGGTGCAAATAAATTTTCCTCTTTCCATAATTTACATCCCCTCCTTCTTCCTTCTCCAATCTCCCTTGCTCAGCCATTGCTTCCCCTTAAATACCTTATATATCTTTTCATATCTCTCTCTCTCTCTCTCCCTCTCTCTCTCTCTCTCTCTCACACACACACACACACACACACAACACACCCTCCCTCTCCCCTTTTCTCACCTCTCTCTCATATTTGTCTATTTAAATTATATAAAATTTCTAATTAAATTTTTAAAATAGATTAAATATTTATATCAAAATCAAAATCAATGATAATTTTAGTTTTTAATTATTTATTACAAAATTGAATTATATTTTTTTTAAAATTAAATCCAAGAGATATCTAATTCAAAATATGTAAAGTTTAGAAATAAAAATAGATCATCATAGAAACACTATATTTTAAATAATATATAATAATTGAAATAATCATAACAAAGTTAGGGATAAAAATATTATTGTATATGATTTTTTAAAAACTTATTTTAAATAATAAAATAATAGAAATATCAAAGAATTAATAATTCAATATAATCATAACAAATTAATAATAATAATTAATTTGAAATTAAATTTTAAAAAAATTAGTAACTTATGAATTATTAATATTTAAAGAAACAACACAATCTTCAAATCTAAGAAACATCATGTAGTTGAAAAATATAGAAACATGTCATGCAATGTAATTTTCTAGAAATATCTTATTTTCCTATAAGCTTTTTTAGATCTTCTCTAAACTTTCTAAAAATGAGATACTCAAAAATAATATAAAGTTGTTATTATATTTTTTATTTATATGATATTTTTTTAATATTGTAATTGAAAAAAGAAAAAGTTTCTCACTTCTTTAGAAACATCTTCAATTTCAATTAGAAAAGTAAAAAGTTTTATTATATCTATATATCTTTCTAATATTCTATTTGTTTAATTGAAAGAAAAACAAATTCTTATAAAAAAGTATAAGAGAAATATATAGAATCAATATAGAAAGTGGACGTTTAATATTACAACATATATTTGTTGTAACTCATTCCTTTACTATGGTACATAAAACTCAAATGTAGATGCCATGTTATGCTTGGAAAAACATTAATAGAAAATTTGTAAATTGTACTCTCATTGAAAATCGGTTACATGTGAGAATTATACTATTACTATTGTAGAGCTTCAAAACTTGATTATGTACCATCAATCTACAAACTATTGATTGTTTTCTTCTTTCACAAAATTAATTAAAATTTACATGACCTTCAACTCCACTCATAGTTGACATATCACAAATAAGAATACCAAAATGAATCTATACAAAACCACTACCTTTTCAAGTTCCACAACAATTTTAAACAACTATCGAACGAGGCTCGATCATTGGGGCAAATTTCCTAACCTTGTAAATGATCACAATGTAACCAAATTTTGCACTGGGAACGAATTTTGCTCCATAGTTCACCTCTTAGCAGATACAATGAAATTCTTGTTCTGGAACAAAAACCAATTATAGAGTCACATAAATGAGTGGATTTGCTTACCCTACCAATTTGGTTGGAATCTCTAAAAATGAGCTCTACTGCTGACTTGACGATCTGCTCAAAAACACCACTCTCTATAGCAATGAATTCATCATCATTCTATCAGTTGAACCCTCCATAATTGGACAATATGTACCTATAAGAAAAAATCAATACAAGGATTTATAAGTCCTGATGGTTGTACAATACAAATGAAGAAAAAATCTAAAAAAGAAAAATCATAAAAGGGCTAGTTTTTATTCTTGGACAGGGTCTCCTACACCTTGACTACCTTGGCGACAATGAATTTTCTATTTATCCATTGCGTAAGAAAGGGTGAGACCATGGTTTTCAATGCAAAATACCACTATTGATAAGTTGTAGCACATAGAGCGCCCTTCTTTGTTGATTTTGTGCATGCAAGCTACATTGTTAAATTCGTTGCTGAGATCCTCTTCCAAAATAAATTACGCCCCAAACTTCTTGCACCAGAAGATTATTCTTTAGCATGGTGAAAGCATGTGCAACCTTCAATTCCCTTGTGTGGAGAAATTTTTAGAAGCACATGTGTGCTCATGATCGCCCTTTTTAGACAGTGAAGGGGTACCTCAAAGGGCCAAATTTATATATCTATTTTCTTTCCGCTCTACTCTATCCACTCGGTAACATTTGTGCCATTTTTTAGCATAATGGCATTTCAGAATGATCCTATGTGTGCATCGCATTTTTTTAGGCTGGAATATCATAGAGTAATAACCCATGTGGCAGACAAGTCACACAACCTTGCAAGTTGAACGACCGTCAATTTTTTTAAAAACTGTTAAAAGTTTACATTGAAATTTGCTCCCACTATAGGAAAGCCTCTCGGCTTAATTATTATTATTTATTAAATTTGAGTTGACTCGAAAAAAGACCTCACACATAAGAGGCTCACTTGCATAACATAAAAATTATTATTACTATGGTACTTAACATTATATAAAAATAACTTACTTTATTAAATTTACATATTTGAAATAAAGTCATTGCAAAAAATTTATTCAAAAATATCCTAAACATTAATCAACAATTAGCACTATGAATGAATTTTTAATTGAAATCAAATTGAAAATATCAATGATTACTTTTAGTATGTCAATAAAAATAATTTTAATGTATTGATTTAAATAATGACAACCACATGTATGATGCTAACTGAAAGTTTTAAATATATTTCTTTAGAAAAAATGATTAGTTTACCAAAAATACAAATAGGAAAATCAATTTTATTTCAATTCTAATATAAAATATCTTTATATTAAAAATAAAAGTTATATTTCTTTTAAATTATTAGTGTGTATGCATGTAGTGTTAAATTTAGTAGGTAATATTTTATGTTTAAAGTTTAGAAACATTGTACTTTTTAAATTTTCTAAATAAAACTTACAAATTTAATTTAATTTTTCTAGGGGTTTTATAATATTATATAATAGAAAAAATAGTAATTATAAAAAAATTAAACATTGATTATATATTACTTAGTATAATTATTCTAAAAAAAAAACTATGATTTAGAAACTTTAAACATTAATTCAACTATTTATTTAGAGCAAATGTTTACCCAACATGTCATGCCCAAACTACGAGGGCAAAAACACACAATTTTTTTTTTATAATAATAATGTTAATAATTAAAAGTCATTAAGTTGATATGCTTACTTCACAGTTAAAGCATAGGTTCATTACATTTACTCTAAAGTTTAAAACATAATTTAAACTATCTAAGATTTAAAAACCTTTACATAAAATAAGATATATTAAAGCTAACATAAAAAAATCATTTAAATTAATAAAATGCATATCACTAATCACTTAACAAACTTAAAACTAATATTAAATAAAAATCTAACATTTATTACATGCTAACATTTAAAAAAAAAAACTTAAAACAAAGTAACACTAACTTAGTAAAACAATTATAAAAATAATAACATTAATTTAAAACCATTTTTTTTATACACTAAAAAAAACACAATTTAAAACAATATATTAATAACTAACTATATTCAATAAACAATTAAATAAAAAGAAGTCTAATATTGAAAAATATTCTTACAAACTTTACTAAAAACTAAATGACAAATAAAGTATTACTAACTATTAAAAAAAATAAAAATACTAACATATATTATATTTAAGGTTTAAAGTCAATTACATAATATGATTATCAAAAAATTTAAATCTCCATTTAACATATTATTCTAAATCCCTACTAATATCAAATCTTTAAATAATACTAACCTAAACTTTTATTTTTTTGAAAAAAAAACTTATTTAAATAAATCCTAACTTACCAAAAGTAACCTAAGCTTACTTAAATTAACATTAAGTTAAATGAAAACTAACTTAATTTAAAACTTTTAAAAATAAAATAAACAATCTAAAGAAACTAACATTAATTCAAAAAAACCTAAACTAATATAATACAAAACTAACATTTACAAGACTAAATTAATGCAAACTTAATCATAAATAAATATTAACTATTACAAAACTTAACTAACTTAAATCTTTAATAACATAAACTAACTTACCATACATAATAATTAAAACAAAACTTTAACTAAATTAATTCTTAGTAACATTCCATTGATTTCTAACACCAAACAACTTTCTTACTAAAAAGAAAAAAACAACTTTATCTACCTCCTTCATAATAACTACAAACTTCCTTACCCAAGAAACAAGGTTCTTGAATGTACTTTTTGCTGCCACCTCACCTTGACTAAAGTGGGTAAAAATGCAAGGTTTACGCGGTCTGAAAGGTAAATCTAAAATCTCCCCATACACTAAGGTAGGCACCCAAAAAGTGAAGATGGGAGATATATATTAAAACACAAATAAATGTAACCTCGCTTGCCACCAACAGGTACAAATTGGGGCTTGTGCAAGACTTTCTTTGCTGCATATTAATAACAAAGAGGCCTAGACCCCACGTAGGTAGTTAAGAATGGGGTGAAAATAAATTTAAAAGTTTATTAGGTGGGGAGGAAGTCTAGGATATTTTAGGATTTTTAATTAATATTTTCGTTTTCTATTATATGTATTTTTAAATATTAAGATATAAAGTGAGTCATGAATAAGGAACAAATTCCAGAGGCTATTTCACTCTTGGAAATGTATTTTTTTTAAGTTCAAAATTTCTAAGTGTTGATCTCCTCCAAGCCCATTATTTTTTGACATAACTTATTTTTTTGAAGGCTATTTTTAATTTAAGTGTAGATTTTTTCAAGCAATGGATTTTTTTGTAACAAGGGAATTATATATATATATATATATATATATATAACATTATTAAATTTTGCTAAAACAAAGTTAAGCCAAGAAATTGAATAATTTCTTTAAACAATATTACAAGATTGATTTTTTTGTTTTCAATAATCACGAAAATGAGTCTACATTCATAACATAATTTTCGTCTCAACATATATGAAAATTGATTTTTTTCTTAATTGAACATTTATCATTTCATCTTATTTTTGATATGCATCCATCTAATTTAAAATTACGATTGAATCACATGCTAAACAATTATACTCAACACTAATTTTATTGGCAAACTTGATTCAAAGGCTCAGCTGGGAAAGAACCAGGAAGAAAACTCGACGTCGTTGCCATTACAAAAAAGTTTGAAATACAAATTTACATAGGATATCAATCCAAAATTCCAACAATATAATTGAATTTTCTTCATGACCCTCATCAAGGGATTCATAACAATTTCTACAACACATTTCTAGAACTATGGATGGAACAAAATCTGATCAGGGTGACCACAAGCATGACCAAGAAACAAATCAAACATTCATATTCACACAAGGTTATCACTATAAGATTCACAATGAATCAACACTAGGAAAAGGTGGATTCTTCCAACCAGGAGAAGTCAAGCACAACACCAAACAGATGCCCAATCGCGGCTATAAACAAGGAACTTTCATTCTTCCATTTCAACATACCATAATCATACAAGGTTTGTGCTGATAGGTAGGGACCCATAACACCCTACCCTTTCTCCCTCTTCTCATCTTGAGAAGAGACTCTACACTAGTTGGAGTACAATTAAATAGACCTTTCCCAAAATTGGTCACTTCTGCCCTATCCAAGGGTGAGTAACACCAAAACACCCATGCAAGAAAATCTCAAAATTTCAAACATAAACATGAAAAGAAATCATCCAAAAATAACATGATTTTAAAATCTTCCCAACATACCCACAATCATACAAACATTCACATAACAACAAGGTAGCATAACCATGAAACAAACATGAAAATCTGCATAAGGAAGATGAGAATTCCTACCTTCACAAAGAGGTAATGGCAATGAACAAGTTTGATTAGAGATTTTCCCTTCCTTGCTCCAATCTTCCAAGACTCCTCTCTAAATGAAAAGATTGGGTCACAACCTCCGCTACTCAAAGAAGGGTTTTTAAATAAGCCTCAAACTCAACCACCAAAAGGATCAATAACTTCTCTCACCCACTTACAATTCTAGAAACTCCTAACTCAACCCATACTATGGTTAAACACTTAAGTGGAGGTGGGGTGAAGCAACTCATGGTAGCCATAGTCAATTTTCGCACAAAGGCAAAAAGATACTTTTTGAGTGACCTCAAAAGTCAATAAAAGGGGTTTAGGGGTTGGAAAAGACCCCCAACTCATACCCATACCCCTTGGGTATAATTATTTCATGTTTTGAAGCCTTAGGAAAAGGTTTGGAGCCAAACAAAAGCTAAGAATAAAATAGGACCATCTAACAACTCTAACAATGTAGATTAAGCACTAATATGGATTAAGGGTGACTAAACTTGATTAAGAACCCAAGTAGCAAACTAACACTAACTTAAAACGACTTAGGTCCATGGGTGACACAGGTCACCCTAACTAGCATGCTAAAGAGCACAAACAATTCACAAGTGTCAAGTGACACTAAAAGAACATAGTTACGAACATTAATATTCACTGAACATAGAAAGAAAATACATACATCTCACAGTTAAAATACTTGAATTACGAACAACGAGGTTTTCAAAATTAACACATAGAGATCAATTCTATTCGTCCATCAATTTTTTGGGCTAAAATATCTGCACACTCATTGCACACATCAACAGTCCCAAAAAACACATGTACATATGTATGTATATGTATCATATATTCACATAAATTGAAACATACATCAATGAGGGTTTCTTGCATCCTACTTATATCCTTAACCATTTAAAATCTCTTAAATGAAAGTATCAATCCTACATTTACTAATTTCATCAACATACATATACATAAAACATTAAATGACAAACATCAAATATCTAAAAATAACATCACACAGCATGAAATAATATAATATGTTCTAAGCATCAGATAATGTCTCGACATCTCAAGTTGTGAGTATCAAAATGATAAAGTAACAACTAAGGCTATGAAGGGTCAGGGCAAGGCCTCATATCCTCCCCCACTAGGCATGAACTTCCTCTTGGAGTTCATCAAAAGACAAGGGTATTGAGATCACATCCATACTACATCCTCCCAAGAAATCGTGACCTCATTGTAACATTCCCACTAGACCCGTAACTTGGTCCAACTCTCAACCTCGAGGAGCTAGCATCTGTCAGGCAATAATATGGATAGGCTCTAGCGCTATCTGGGTGACCAACTCCACCTGTAGCCTCAATAACTATAGCCTGATGCTCAATCTGGTAGTTGTCCATCGTTGCGGATACTCTGTGGGACCTGCCCATGTCTCCAACTATCGGCTCTAAAAAAGCCCCTCTTTGACCACTGGATGACTATCCCTGCGGACACTCTCTAGCTATATGACCCATGCCACCACAAGTATAGCATGGCCCTCAGGTATAAGATCGTGTATCCTATGATCCAGACTACTGTGGGCCCCTTGACCTGCTAGACCCACTGTATCCACCCCTGGAAGACTATTGAGTCTGCACTGACTGTAACTGTGGGGTATGTACTTTCTGATCCTGCTATAATTGCCACTGCTTGGGCTTGGAGCCCTGGTAACCCTGTGAGAGTTCCCACTTCTGTTGAGACTATTGGCCCTTAGAGGACCCTGGTGTATAGTTTTGATTACCTTTCCAAGGGGGTTTCTGCCGAGTAGAGTTTCAGTTCTAAGATCGATCCCGTGATTCCTGTCTACCTTGAGTATCCTCTACCACTAGTGCTATCTCCACTACATGTCTAAAGGTGGTAGGGAAGCCATCTGAACTAGACCCTGAAGTGAGAAATTCAAACCCATGATAAAGCGATGTACTCGTAGTTTCTTGGCCTTCATGTATTCCACATAAGGAAGGAGCTCGAGAAACCTACTCTCATACTGAGCCACTGTAAGACCTCTTTGATAAAGAGAATGGACCTCCTCTATCTATTTTTGTCAAAAATGCTTTGACAAGTACCTCTCTCAAAATCTTTCTAAGAATGATTCCCATGTTAGGGTGTCCATCCTAGCTCCTCCTATGATCTCCTCTTGATGCCACCAATTGGAGGCATCCCCTCTCAACTGGTGAACTTCTAGGCATGCTTCTAGATTACTCCCATAGGGTTGTAATCCAAAGCACTACTATAGGCTTTGCAACCATGCCTCTGCTACTATCCACTCAGTGGAACTCGTAAATAATGGTCGCCCAAGTCGAATCAATTCCCTGATATCATCTCCTACATGTCTAGGAGGTTTGTCAAATGGGGGTCTTCTCTGATGTATTGACTCACCTTCATGCACATCCTGCCCCTATAACTATCTTGGTGGGGGACTCCTAGTCCTCTCTCTGCCCCTGGGCCCACCTCCTTCGAGCCTCTCTGCTTCCACTATAAGAATCTGTTGACTTTGCTGAACCAGATGTATTACTCTCTGCTGAACTACACCAATCAAAGTTTGAAGTGCATCTATAATGTGCTGGTTTGGGTTCAGTGATGGTGGAGGTGGAGGTGGTGGGGGTGGAGGTGGTCCATCCCCTTGTCCCGCTCTACCACCTCTTGCCCTATGACCTTTGCCTCGTGGGTTGCTTCGAGTAATAGGAGGCACCCTACACAATTTAATTTTTTGTTTAAGTTTAGGAAGCACAATGGTCTAAGGTTCCTAGTGTTGAAACACGAGCTTTGATACCAAAATTTCATGCCCAAACTATGAGGGCAGAAACACACAATTATTATTTTTAAATAATAATGTTAATAATGAAAAGTCACTAAGTTGATATGCTTACTTCACAGTTAAAGCATGGGTTCACTACATTTACTCTTTAAAATCATGAGAATAAATCAATCGTTAAATTTATACTCTCGATATTAAATTGATATCGACAATAGTTATGTTATTACATTAACTTTACAGCGATATATTAAAATTTATTTTAAATAACTAATCTACCTTTAAATTAAACTACATCCAATTCTACTAACTTAAAAGTTAAACAAATCTAATACTAATTTAAATTAAAACTAAATCTAAATTTCATTTAATTACTACTCCTATTTAAAACTTAAACTAATATAATAAAACAACTTACAATCAATTAAATTACCAAATGATACAATTTAAATTAATAAAACTACTACGTTAAATAATAATAATAATCTAAACTAACATGCTAACATAATTTAAACTATCTAAGATTAATTTTTTTTTTACATAAAATAAGATATATTAAAGCTAACATAAAAAAATCATTTAAATTAATAAAATGCATATCACTAATCACTTAACAAACTTAAAACGAATATTAGATAAAAATCTTACATTTATTTCATGCTAACATTTTTAAAAAAAACTTAAAACAAAGTAACACTACTTAGTAAAACAAATATAAAAATAATAACATTAATTTAAAACCATTTTTTTATACACTAAAAAAAACACAATTTAAAGCAATATATTAATAACTAACTATATTCAACTAACAATTAAATAAAAAGAAGTCTAATATTAAAAAATATTCTTACACAGTTTACTAAAAACTAAATGACAAATAAAGCATTACTAACCATAACAAAAAAATAAAATACTAACATAAATTATATTTAAGGTTTAAAGTCAATTACCTAACGTGATTATTTAAAAATTTAAATCTCCATTTAACATATTATTCTAAATCCCTACTAACATCAAATCTTTAAATAATACTAACCTAAACTTTTATTTTTTTGAAAAAAAACTTTATTTAAATAAATCCTAACTAACTTACCAAAAGTAACCTAAGCTTACTTAAATTAACATTAAGTTAAACGACAACTAACTTAATTTAAAAGTTTTAAAAATAAAATAAACAATCTAAAAAAACTAACATTAATTCAACAAAATCTAAACTAATATAATACTAAACTAACATTTACAAGACTAAATTAATGTAGACTTAATCATAAATAAATATTAACTATTACAAAACTTAACTAACATAAATCTTTAATAACATAAACTAACTTACCATACATAATAATTTTAAAAAAAACTTTAACTAAATTAATTCTTAATAACATCCCATCGATTTCTGACACCAAACAACTTTCTTACCAAAAAGAAAAAAACAACTTTATCTACCTCCTTCGTAATAACTACAAACTTCCTTACCCAAGAAACAAGGTGTCTGTATGTACTTTCTACCGCCACCTCACCTTGACTAAAGTGGGTAAAAATGCAAGGTTTACGTGGTCTGAAAGGTAAATCTAAAATCTCCCCATACAAAAAGGTAGGCGCCCAAAAAGTGAAGATGGGAGATATATTTTAAAACACAAATAAATGTAACCTCACTTGCCATCAACAGGTACAAATTGGGGCTCGTGCAAGACTTTCTTTGCTGCATATTAATAACAAAGAGGCCTAGACCCCACATAAGTAGTTAAGAATGGGGGGAAAATAAATTTAAAAGTTTATTAGGTGGGAAGGAAGTCTAGGATATTTTAGGATTTTTAATTAATATTTTCTTTTTCTATTATATATATATATTTTAATATTAAGATATAAAGTGAGTCATGAATAAGGAATATTCTCTTTTGGTAGATGAGAATAAAACATTTTTCCATACAAATTCCAGAGAAATTGAATAAATTTTTTAAACACTATTAAATTTTGCTAAAACAAAGTTAAGCAAAGAAATTGAATAATTTCTTTAAACAACATTACAAGATTGATTTTTTTTGTTTTCAATAATCACGAAAATGAATCTACGTTCATAACTTAATTTTTGTCTCAACATATATGAAATTTGATTTTTTTCTTAATTGAAAATTTATCATTTCATCTTATTTCTGATATACATCCATCTAATTTAAAAGTACAATTGAATCACATGCTAAACAATTATACTCAACACCAATTTTATTAGCAAACCTAATTCAAAGGCTCAGCCGAGAAAGAATCAGGAAGAAAACCCGGCATCGTTGCCATTACAACAATGTTTGAAATACAAATTTACATAGGATATCAATCCCAAATTTCAACAATATAATTGAATTTTCTTCATGACCCTCATCAAGGGATTCATAACAATTTTTGCAACACATTTCTAGAACCATGGATGGAACAAAATATGATCAAGGTGACCACAAGCATGACCAAGAAACAAATCAAACATGGATATTCACACAAGGTTATCACTATAAGATTCATAATGAATCAACACTAGGAAAAGGTGGATTCTTCCAACCAGGAGAAGTCAAGCACAACACCAAACAGATGCCCAATCGCTTCTATAAACCAAGAACTTCCGTTCTTCCATTTCAACATACCATAATCATACAAGGTTTGTGCTGATAGGTGCTAAAAATTGGTCACTTCTGCCCTATCCAAGGGTGAGTAATACCAAAACACCCATGCAAGAAAATCTCAAAATTTTAAACATAAACATGAAAAGAAATCATCCAAAAATAACATGATTTTAAAATCTTCCCAACATACCCACAATCATACAAACATTCACATAACAACAAGGTAGCATAACCATGAAACAAACATTAAAATCTGCACAAGGAAGATGAGAATTCTTACCTTCACAAAGAGGTAATGGCAATGAACAAGTTTGAGTAGAGCTTTTCCCTTCCTTGCTCCAATCTTCCAAGACTCCTCTCTAAATGTAGAGATTGGGTCATAACCTCCACTACTCGAAGAAGGGCTTCTAAATAAGCCTCAAACTCAACCACCAAAAGGATCAATAACTTCTCCCACCCAATTACAATTCTAGAAACTCCTAACTCAACACATACTATGGTTAAGCACTTAAGTGGAGGTGGGGTGAAGCAACTCATGGTAGCCATAGTCAATTTTTGCACAAAGGCAAAAAGATACTTTTTGAGTAACATCAAAAGTCAATAAAAGGGGCTTAGGGGTTGGAAAAGACCCCCAACCCATACCCATACCCCTTGGGTATAATTATTTCATTTTTTGAAGCCTTAGGAAAGTGTTTGGAGCCAAACAAAAGCTAGGAATAAAATAGGACCATCTAACAACTCTAACAATGTAGATTAAGCACTAATTCGGATTAAGGGTGACTAAACTCGATTAAGAACCCAAGTAGCAAACTGACACTAACTTAAACCAACTTAGGTCCATGGGTGACACAGTTAACTCTAACTAGCACGCTAAAGAGAACAAACAATTCACGAGTGTCAAGTGACACTAAAAGAACATAGTTACGAACATTAACATTCACTGAACACAGAAGGAAAATACATATATCTCACAGTTAAAATACTTGAATTACGAACAAAAAGGTTTTCAAAATTAACACATAGAGATCAGTTCTATTCTTCCATTGGTTTTCTTGACTAAAATATCTGCACACTCATTGCACACATCAGTAGTTCTGAAAAACACATGTACATATGTATGTATACGTATCATAAATTCACATAAATTGAAACATACATCAATCAGGGTTTCTTGCATCCTACTTATATCCTTAACCATTTAAAATCTCTTAAATCAAAGTATCAATCCTACTTTTACTGATTCCATCAACATACATATACATAAAACATTAAATGACAAACATAAAATATCTGAAAATAACATCGCACAGCATGAAATAATATAATATGTTCTAAGCATCAGATAATGTCTTTACGTCTCAAGTCGTGAGTATCAAAATGATAAAGTAACAACTAAGGCTACAAAGAGTCAGGGTGAGGCCTCACACAATCAAATGCATATTTACATTACTCGTAATGAATAAAGAAATAAATTAATATAACGATATGAATATTAACAAAAACTAAAACACAAAAAAAATACATTAAAACATGGATATTTTATAGGTACAAGATACATGTGTTGGATCTCCACTAATACATGCACTAAATGCACACTAATGGGTGGAAATCCCTACTTTACCTGAATTGTAACCATAATTTTTTCTTCACTGTTAAGACAAATAAACAATAAATCTATTTTGCAAAATAAACTATTGAAGCTTCTTTAGATATAAAATATATGAACTTTTCCTCATTGCTTCCTAACACAATAAAATACATAAAGACATTTTTTGTTTCGGGCCAAAAAACTTGACCCTCTTCTTGATCCATCCAATAGAACAAAAGTATCACAACTTGTACATTAGTTCTTCATTATTTAACAAAAAACTCATTGTTAAATTGCACAATATTTTAGTGATCCAAATTTTAAAAATTGAAGGCATATCCTACCATTTCAAGCAAAGAAAACATAGAATTTCTCATGACATATTCAAATCCTAAGTTGCTAAAAGAGGTTTGGAATCTTGCCAAAAGCTTGCAAAATTTCAAACATGTATGATAACTAAATGAGTATATAAAAAAGTATTAAAATGGATAAATTTTATTTCAAATCTTAGACTTGATCCACAATCCATGAAACTGAGAAAAACATACCACCACCTATGTTGAAAATAAATTTTGAAGAACAAAGATGGGCTCCAGAAATGCCTATCCACAAAACATCTAACAAAAAAAGTTGCTTCTTGACACAATAAAATACATAGAGACACTTTTTATTTTGGGCCAAAAAACTTGACCCTCTTGTTGATCCATCCAATAGAACAAAAGTATCACAACATGTACACTAGTTTTTCATCATTTAACAACAAACCCATTGTTAAATTGCACAATATTTTAGGGACGCAAATTTAAAAAAATTGGAAGCCTATCCTACCATTTCAAGCAAATAAAACATAAAATTTCTCATGACATATTAAAATCCTAAGATGCTAAAAGCGGTTTGGAATCTTGCCAAAAACTTTCAAAATTTCAAACATGTACGATAACTAAATGAGTATATAAAAAAGTATTAAAATGGATAAATTTTATTTCAAATCTTAGACTTGATCCACAATCCATGAAATTGAGAAAAAAATACCACCACCTATGTTGAAAATAAATTTCGAAGAACAAAGATAGTCTCCACAAATGCCTATCCACAAAACATCTAACAAAAAAATGCCACAACTTAAAGAAGAACATTTTTGTTGAGCATGATAAATAGAGGAAGAACAAAGTAGCTTAAGACGGAGAATATTTTTTTTAGAATACTTTCTTTCAATTGTATGATTTTTGCATTCAAATTAGAAACTTACCAATCTTACAAGATGATGTTTACATTTGAGTTAGAAACTTATTAGCTAAATAGAGTTGAAAATAAAAAACATAGATATGAAATAAAATCTAAATATATGATCAAAAAATAAAAATAATGGGAAGGTCTTACAACTTTTTTGGTGAAATTTTATTTTTTAGGGAGCAAAGCTCCCACAAATAGCCTATTAGCTAAATAAATAATATAGAAACAAGTGCCATAGAATGGCTAAGTACTTGCCTTATAGTTATATAGTAGTTTAGAAATAAATATAAATATAAATAACATTTTAACTAATATTTTTTTTAAATGAATAATTTATCTAATTTTAATATAATATAATTAATAAATAAATTATATAATTTACCTCTTGTTTGTTATAATTATTTAAATAATTATTATTTATAAATTATAATTATTATAATGGTATTTTTATTATGTCTTAAGATTGTTTTATTTTATTTATACATTATTTAATTATATATGATCAATAGGCGTATATATATGATATATTATTATACCGGGAGGTATAACCCCACACAATCGCATAATATCCTTATATAAGAGGTCATCACAAAAAATCATCGTAAGTAAAGAGAAACCTTTTCAATTCTATTGTTAGCTCCACAATTACTATCCATGCATGTAAAAAAAAACCAAAAATAAGGAAATGTTCAATAGCAACAACAATTAAATATGAATGGTTGGCCCCTTATAGATTCTTCATGCACACCTGCATGGCCCTCCCACATGGACACCACAATGGGATACAAATGGGAAAGGGTAGTGGTTAAATGTAAATTCATTGGTAGGAATACAATTGGCACATGCATCCAGTGATATTATATTATCCCTCTATACAATATCGAGTAGTTACAAAACACTTCACCATTATCCATACATGTCGTAACAAGTGGAAGTGGCAGTAAAGAAGAAAGAAATGCATTGAAAAGGCATTTTTGCCCAAACTAGCTCTATTTTTTGGTCATGTGTTTCTTGAAACAAGGACATATATTTTCATTTGGTAATTCATTCAAGTTTTACTGAGATTTTTTATCCTTCAGTATAAAGTATTTTCCAATGTAATTAGAGCATGGAAGAAGCCACTTTTATAGTGAGATGGAGAAGATAGAGTAAATTGTGTCAGACAACAGATGGAACAATACTATGTTGATGGCTTACAACCTTGGAATACAGAAAAGCTTCCATGCATAGCAAGTATACCATAACACATTACAAATTTGTTGTTATGACTATGAAATCTAACTCATCTACAATATGTCTTGTAGATGCGGGCAATACAACATTCATATCGAGAAAGAACAATCTTCTGGCAACTTTATTTGTGTGCCTTCCTTTCAATGAAATACAAGTCTTCAATTCTCTAGATCATGAGTTGGCTTTTACATATGCTCTTGGGGTGGGGTTCAAGCAATTAAGAAATTGTGGTTAATATTTTTAAGGTGAATGTAACTTTTATAATTGTGAATATCAATTTGATTGATCATTTTTGAGCTTTCATTTTGCAAATTGCAACATCCATATCTTTCACTAAAAATGCAGCCTTCTATTTGATCTTTTCCTTTTATTAGTTTTTTTTTTCTAGTTTTCAATTAAAGAATCTTAATTTTTTAAGTTTTTTAAAAACAAATTATTATGTACGAAATAAATTAGAAACATTAGAAAAATTAAAATTATATAAAGTTGGTGTATGACAATTAAACATCCAAAGTTGTCTATGATCATGAAAGTCGAAATAATGTAGATGAACATTTAAAGGAAAAATAAATCTTCATTATTCTAAAAAGACAATTTTTAAATAAAAAAAATCAAAATTAGATTATATTTGTTTCCCCTATATATAGGTCACTCTAAAGATTAAATTTTACCAAATTATTGAATAACAAATTCTAAGAATGTATAGTAAAATAAATTATTTTTCTCTTTATTATTTCTTATATATTAGGGAACTTAATAATTTAAATTTACTTTCAATGTTATGTTTTCTTTAGTCTTTTATTTGTTTCAACCAATAAGTTCTATGATTTATTTCCTTTTTTACAATATTAAACATGTATTTATTGATCACTATATAATGTCTTCAATCATATTATAAAATATGTTAAAAATGAATTTGTAACATTTGATTTTGATTATTTATATAAATCTTATAATTTAAGAATGCTTTGTACAATAAAAAAAAGTATAAATAATTATTTTGTATAAATTTTCAGTTTAGGTTCATTACTAGTACTTGTGATAAGGCAAATAGGATTGACTATTATCAATTAGTTAACCACTCTCCACCAATCAACAATACTGTATTATTTTTTATCATAGGTAAACTATAATAACAAAGAATATTATTTATAAAATCTTGTTTTTAACTTAAATGTCATTGGTTCAAATCCTTTTTCCTTATAGGCCTGATTTTTTAGGGATACTACCCTGGAAGTTGTCTTTTTTAGTAGAATGTGATTGTATTATAGTAACATTTCTAAATAAATTTCAACTTTCACATATAATTATTTCTAAACTTAGATTTAATTTTATGGAAAATCATTATTATTTAGTCAAGTTTTTCTTCCATACAAATTGGAAGTTTTCTTGCATGCATATCCACCTCTTCAATCTTGAAATGTCACACCACATTCTCTGTGCTTACTTTATCATATTTTATATTTTTATTTTATTGAATAGAGTAATGCCACATAATAGTGGAAATCATTTGATATAAATTTAAATTGTTTGGATTAAGATGAAAATACATTTTATCTAATGATTGTACCATAGCATCTATAAATTTTTATTTAGCTCTCATTCTTTCATCAATTCAATCTCCCCTTCCTTCAATGGTTATTGCACCCACTCTCCTTTTATTTAAAATAAATAAATACGGAGATCTATTTATATAGGTTTTATTTATTTTCACTTTTCTTTCCCTTTGTAAACATTATCAATTCTAGGTCATTGCTAGCATCAATTTCCAACCAATTTGTTGATTTGGAGAATGAAAGTGGAGAAGTTTATCTACATTTTAAGGCACTATATGTTTTATAATTTTGTTCGTACTTTGGAGCCGTCTATCTTGATGCACAAAGTGACATGGATGCCACATTTCATAGCATAAAAAACATGATTCTATAAATAAAAAATGAAATAGCACATACATAAATTGCATGCAATCATCATTGTTATTAGTAACGGAGGTAAACAGTGAAAGTAGGAAGTACAAATAACAAAAAAGTGAATTAAGGTAAAAAGGGAGTAAAATCGGCAAGAACAACATTGTAAAATGTCAGTTTAGTCATAGACCATCTGACATGACATAAATATTATTTATTACCGCTCACAAAAAAATTGAATGTGTTTAGTTTTGTGAATTTTTATGTATGAAGCATTATTTTATTTTATTTTTAAATTTGTACTTCGTTAGTTTTTTCCTTTGTATTGTATTTAATCTTTTTAAAAATATATTATGTTTTTAATAGTAGTTCTTTTACTATTCTTTTATTCACATATGTAAAAAAATTGTTGTCATATTTTTTTAAGACATGATACATATAGAAATATATAAATGTGATATATTATGTATTATATCTCTAAATATATATCAAAATTATTATTCTATATTATTATATTATATTTTTGTTTGTTCAATATTTTTTTTTGGATCGGTAAATGGCAAAGGCGTTGATTAATTTTATTAATTCAAATAAATAAGTTACATTAGCTTTACTCCATTCAAACAGACACTGGTAGGAAAGAATAGAGAAGAAAACCTCCAGTCTAGCCTGGGACAAATGTCCTTTATAGTTACATCTTAAAAGGGGCATACCCTAGTGAGATCATGTCCTATTTAAATATATCATTGTAATTACATCATAAAGAGGGGCATACTCTTGACAAATAACCTCCAATTTGGTTACAAATAATCAATACATTTATCAAGATCCACATTAACTGGAGTCGAGTACCACCTAAGTGCTCACTAACCTCTTGATTAGAGAAATTATCCCTCCTTTTAAGTTTTACCGATCAACATGGTTAGAAATTGATATAAACATAATAGATCATGACCACCTAACAAGGTTACCAAGAGATATTGAATTCTATAATAGATGTGAATGATCTACCAACATAATAGAGGAAAATGCTCTATATTAAAAACCAACCAAAAAACTATAACACTAAATTATGACAGGAAGAGACATAATGTATCAAGATATATTAAACAACTAAACCTAGCCTCAACCTATAATGTTAACAGATACCCTAATCTGACAACCAAAGACAAACTAAAGCATATCCTACTAATACAAAAAAATAACTGAGAGGAAAGCCACTAACCACATAACACTCTATACTTATTCTAATATAATCAAGCTTAACAAAACCAAAAAAGTAACCTAATAATCTAAAATTGGATTATACATTCTTCTATCTAAGGATAGCATCATAGAAGGTCACTATTAAAATATAAGATAAAGTAAAGTTACAAAGATTAAACGTATCAACCAGAGCCCCATTGATGCTCCCATATCATGTAAAAGCTATCTAAACTTAATCTAATAGATATAGCTGGCTCAAACAAGCTTCTCAACTTACTCTTCAAGAAATTCTCTCACTTCAGAAAATTTATATAAAATCAATCAAAATTCTACCCTATTGACCAAGATTAATTAGTTTTATTAAGGCAAATTAAAACACTTCCTACTCCTTACATCCTGGACCTGATGGACTAATCAACACCATATCCTAGAAGTAGTAATAAGGAAAAATGAAGGTTTGATTGAGCTATAGGGAACAACCATGTGGCATAAATAGAGATCCTCAAAATAATAAGATTCACATGAATAAAGATGTCAAATTCTACTACTATCTACAAAATTAAAATTGAATTCTAGATATAACACCTCTACAAATGAGCAAACAAGAGCTCTAAGCAGAATTAAGTAAAATCATGCACTTGCCTTGCATCCATATAATCTCAATAAAATGTAAATAGTTTGTAAAACCCACATCTAGAAAATGTGACCTACTCTAGCTTCAAACATAAACATCATCTACTAACCAATTCCCATAGCAATTACACTAAACCAAAAGCTCAACACAAAAGAAGGAATTTCATACCTTAATATTTACCATTACTTTAATATAACCATATAAACAATTGGCTTTACATTGTCCAGGAGCAGTCACAATATCTAATATCTGTTATAATAAAAAGCTATATACAACCTACCAACTGAGATCTATCATATACATATACAATCATCTTTCGATACAAACCAAAACTAGGCATGCGGTTAAACTAAAAATGCTAGCCCTAGAAACATATAACCAACTATTATAGACTACGAAATATACCTAAACATGTAAACATATCCTATTTCTTGTATACCATAATAATATCAAAATTTTCATTAGGGTTCTTAGCCTAATAATTGGGGGGGAATTTGAAATCAAACTTTGCCTTACTAGTCTTTTCCACATTCAGCATACAAAAATCTAGGGCTTTGAGGTCTTCAAAGGAAACCCCAGGCTGAATTTAAGAATTAACTACTTTCAAATAATTGACTAGCCAGTCTTTGCTTTTGTCCTCCTTTAAGCCCCTCTAATCAAGAAGGAACTGAATACTGGCCTCCATTCTAGGCCACTCCCTATAGAATGTGTAATTCTCTCGAACAATTAAGGATGAGTGACAGAAAATGACCCTCAATTTTGGAGATCCTGGCAGGAATTCCATGTATTTTTCTAGTAGGGGGATCCTCAGTTTTTTGTTAATACTGCAAATTGCTTTCTCTAGCCCTTTCCTCCATGTGGGGTTGAAGATGCTATGAAAAAGACGAATAGAGTCCTTAGAGTTCACTTTTTCCCTTGCCAAACATTGGATTAATGAACTAATGATTTCACTATTGGTTCTCCAAGTAAATGAGTAATCAAAGAACCCTTCCCTAATTGCTTTGCTAACTACAATTCTTTCCATATCGTCCATAGGATTCAATATCCAATTCCACCATTCTGGTTTGATGTTCCCACAAAATGCCATTGTTCAGGATTTAGTGGTATGGAATACATAAACATTCAAATCGATATTCACCAGTGACAATCGATCAGAATATAGGAAAATGACATCCATATAACAATAGGAGAACTCTCTAGAACCCTGCCTAGCATGATCTCATTTAGTAGACGATAGCCTCCCCATTCACAGGGAAAATCCCAAAAGCTAAATTCAGATACCTATGACCTAGAGAACAAGTAACACTAGATGGAATGCCAACATTACTAATGATGGTGAAACTAGAGGGAACTGATGGGTTTATATCCACATCCTGATTCCATCAAAAAAGCATGTTACATCTATACCAAAGGGGACTTCTACAAACTAAGACCAAAACCTAATTAACGGCCTAAGCTTATAAGTAAGAATGAAAATATCAAGAGAATTAACCCAAGGTGGGGAGAGGGAAGAGCCTAGGGCTAATCTCACTAGGACAAGGTAAATCATCATTATAAATCAGAAAATTTACCCCATCTTCTCCTTTGTTGGCTAAACCATCCACTTTTTGATTTCCTTCTTGAAAAATATGACATATTTGAACTTCCTCAAATTGATCTATTGGACCAAGAACTTTGCATAATTTAGAGTTCAAGACCCGATTGGGTGTAGCAAGCTTCCTCACTGCATTTAAGATAATCTATGAATCACCTTCAATGATGACCCTATTCAAACCTAATTCAAGACATAACTTCAACCTCTTGTCCAAAGTATCTAGATCTGCTAGGTTGTTAGAGGTAGGCATAATGGATGGGGCTTTCTTTGCTACCCACATACTTGCATCATTGTTGATGATACAACCTATTCTTGGCACCCTGAGATTACCTCTAATAGCCTTGTCAAAATTGAGTTTGAACCATCCATGTGGGGATGGTGCCCATCTGCACCTATTCCTTTGCTCCTTACTCTTCTTAAATTAAACTAGGCATGGATTAATCAATTTTGACCAGTTCTTCATCATTTTGGCATCCCAAATCGAGAAAGAACCTTCCTCTTTCATGGATTTTTTGAGGTGGGAATTCATCACTTCCACTATACAAGCCTTAATCTTTAATATTAACTCATCTAAATTTAACTCAGCTTCTGGAAAAATGTGACAATTTCTCTCCTTCCATATCTCCCAAGCCACAATAGAGAGGCTTAAATTCCAAAGTTTATCACATACTCCTTTACACATATAGGCTAGGCCTTAAGGAAATTTGTGAAGGATTTTGACATCATAGAAGACCACTCTAACTTATTTCTAAGCCAATCCCAATAGGCTTGGGAAAATGGGCATCTATATAGTAGGTGATCCATGTCCTCACAGTTTTGTTTACAAAGTATACACCTTGAAGGACCTAAAATACCAATTTTAGCTAATCTGCCAGCTGTCAAGATTCTGTTCTGGGAAGCTAACCATAAAAAGAAGCCTTCCTTAGGAAGACACGCTGAATCCCAGCAAAGTTTGAGGGGGACTTCAATTTTACTCCAGCTGTGAGAATGGATCAAAGTGTGATATCTATTTTTCACACTATATCTTTCATCATTAGAGGCAACCCAAATAATTTCATCTTTCCTTTTTGCTTTCTTAATCTTCCTGGTTGATAGTATCTTCTCATAAGCCTCACTAGATAGAGTGTCTAACCCCAACCCTTCCACTGATTTACAAACCCATTGCTTGGTACCTTCCAAATAAATATTAGTCTTATAATTACCCACTTTATCCCCCCATAGAGAAACCAACTTCTCCTTGAGGTCCTTAGGAAGGGGACTGACCAAAATTGGGGGAAGGCCATCCCAAGAATCATCCCAAAATAAGGCTTTGTCACCCAAGCCCACATCCCAAGAGAGAAAGTTTCTAATTAAAGGTTGACATCTTGTTAGAAAATTCCAACTTTTTGATCCTTTGGGTAAATTAATCATTCTAAATAATGACAAAGGATCCTTTAGATTGAGGTATTTGTGGTAATATATCTTAGCCCACTCTTGATCATGCTCTTTATATAGATGCCAAATGAGTTTCACACCTAAAGCTTCATTTTTCCATTGTAGATTCTGAATCCCTAAACCCCCCAAATCCTTGGGTTTGCATATATTCTCCCATTTGATGAGTGCTAACTTTTTATCTTCATCACAATCCTTCTATAAAAAAATCCATAGTTTGGCTTCAAATTTTAGAAGAGAACTCTTAAGGAGAGATAGACAAGAAAGAGGGAAGGTTGGGATTACAGAAAGTATTGAACTTATCTTAGTGATCTTTCCTACTTTAGACAACCATTTATCTTTCCAACTACCAATCCTCGCATCCAACTTGTCCAGTGTGCTGTTCCAAATCTTACTCAATTTTGAGCCCTTCTTTAAGGTAATTCCTAGGTATTTGCATGGAAACTAACCTCTTTTACAACCCATAATTTTGAAAATATGATCTTCCATCTCTAGTTTGGTATATAGAAAATATATCTCTAATTTGTTTTCATTCACTTTCTGACCAAAGTTAACCATATATGACTTAATGATGGCCTTGAAACCCAAGGCTTTAGAAACTATACTCTTTCTAGGCAGTATCATGTCATCTGCATATTGCTGATGCATGAGATTCGGCATATTCTTAGCCATTGTGACCCTTGAGATTTCGTGATATTGATAGGCTTTAGAAATCACTCTCCCAAAAGCTTCTACCATAATGATAAATAGGGAAGGGGATAGTGGGTCTCCTTATCTTAAACCTCTTGATATTTCAAAGAAGCCTTTGGGCGATCTATTAATGAGAATAGATATTTTGGGGGTAGAGATAAATTTAAAAAGTAAATTTATCCATTGATGAAAGAAGCCAAAGGCTTTGAGGACCTTGCATAGAAAGTGCCAATCAACCATATCATATGCTTTTTGTATATCCAATTTCATGAACATGCATGCTTCTCTATTTTTTGATGCTGAATGAATGGTCTCTTGGATTGTAAGGATGCCATCAAGAATGGGTCTACCTAGGACAAATCATGTTTGTTCTTCAAAGATTAACTTTGGCAATACACCTTTAAGCCTATTTGCTAGAATCTTAGAGAAAATCTTATAAATTATGGTTCATAATGTAATAGGCCAAAAGTCCCCTAGATCCTCAGACTCATCCTTTATCACTCAATAATATCCCAGCATTTCTGAAAAAAGAAGGCCTCAAATCCATTTGGACTTGGCGATTTGTTCAAATTCATGTTAAAGAATACCGCTCTCACTTCTTCTAATGTAATAGGTTTAATTAACAACGTATTCTCTTCCAGAGATATTAACTTAGGGACAATTCTAGGAATCTTAGCTTGGGCCTCTCTATTTAATAATTATTTAATATTTTCTAAAAATGAGATACAAATGTATTTGCAATTTCTTTTGGGTTTTTAGTTTGAATACCCAAGCTATTTTAACATTGGTAATTTCACTTTTTGATCTGTTATATACAGTGGAATTTTGTAGTTTTATCTCCCTACCATTTTTCTTGCGATTTCTATCTCCAATATGTTTCTTCTTTGGAAGGAATGTCTTCCTATTTTGCAAGTTCTTTTTCTAGAAGAAAGCTTTCATTATTCATGCCATTCTTAATAATTTCTATGTTCAGATTTTTTAGTTTATCTTCTATCTCCATTTTTTCTTTAAAAATGTTATTAAAATGTTCTTTATTCCATCTAAGTATCCTTTCTTTCAACATTTTTAGTTTAGAAACGAAAACAAACATCTTGAAGCCTTCAAATTTATCTAGCTTCCACCATTCTCTAATGTTCCTAATGAAGTTAGGATCTTGAAACCACATCTTTACGCATTTAAATAGATTCCTAACTAGTTTTTTAGGCTCACTAAATTCAAAGCAAACTGGGTAGTGGTTAGATCCAATTGTGGGTAGAATGGTGGACTAGAAGTTTAAGTTATAATCATCTATATTTCCTATCATAAAAAACCAATCTAAATTCTCAGCTATGTATGCAAAATCCTTCCTTCTACTATTCCATGTAAAAATACTATTAACTAATGGAATGTAAATCATATTATGCCTGTCTATCCAAGCTTTAAAATCTAATGATGCTTGAGGGAGGTGTTGAATGCCACCTACCTTTTCTTCTAAATTTAAAATAGTATTGAAATCACCTCCTATCCAAAAGGCTTTATCCCTAAATTGAAGAATAAAAGAACCAATCTCATCCCAAACTACTCTTTTTCCTACTATATTAATGGGACTATAAATATTAATCAAAATTAACTACAGATCAGACTTAAGACTCTAAATACTTGCACTCATCCAATTAGGCCTAGATATTAAACAATGACTGGCTACCTTCCTAGGATTCAAAATTAAACCTAGACCTCCTGCAGCCCCCCTTGATTCTTGGAAGTTAGAATCGCAAAAACCTAACATCTTATTTAACTTGGTGCCTTCAGCTTTATTTAGCTCAGTTTCCTAGAGTAGAATTATATCTAAGTCAAAGGTTTTAAGATTATACTTTAGTAACCTTTTCTTACTAAGGGTGTTTAGGCCCCTAGAATTCCATGACATGATCCTCATGTTTCCCTGGGAAGGGACTTCCCCTTCCCATTATTCATTAATTGATCTATCTTCTTCTATTCTCTACACAATCCCTCTGCTTCTCTGAGTTGCTTTAAGGATTTCCTACCTCTTTTTCCTTTTATTCTGCAATATTTAGGTGAACTCAAACCTTCTTGGTTCATCTATATCCCAAGGTGCTCAACCTTATCTATTTCATTTTGGATAGTTGAAGATATTAATCCACTTTTCCCTTCATGTTCTTCATTCTCAAGTTCACTAATGATCTGGTTAATTTTGTTTGGTTGTTCCCCATCTATACCTTCCTTTTTATCTCTTTTGTTTCCTTTATCCTCATGCTCTATCCTATTCTCACTTGTTGTAATCTATCCCCCTATATTGTCCTTAATCTCAGTTTTTTGTAAATCTCTTCTTAAATCTTCAGCTGTGTAATTATCTCCTCCTAATTTAAGGATTTTTTAGATTAATTCCTCCTTCTAGGCCTTTGAGTTTTTATAAATATTGTCCCAACTAAACACTAAGAGTAACTTTTTAGATAGTATGTCAAGATCCTTATCTTTTGAACTTACATTGTCCATTGCAGGGTCCAGACTCATGTCTTTGTTTAGAAAGTTTTGAACTTCTTCTACCAAGGAGCTATCTACACCTTTAGTGATTTACTCTTTTTTCTTATCTTTTGGAGTAAAAGGAGAGCTTTTAGTTGTTGTTGGAGTCTGCTAGAACTTAGAAGTTCTTATACTAACCTCCTTGATGGGAGAAGTGATCCTTTCTACTGAGACCTACTTCTGACATAGTTCTGTGTGACTCTCAACTTTCAGTCGTCCATCTCCTTTAGCTATGTTAGAATTTACTTCAAAAAGTAAGGAGTTTTCCAAGCTCTCTATACTAACTTTCTCAAGACCCTTTGCTACATCATTTTGCACTGATACTAGGATCTCTTTTCTTAGGTCCTTCTCTCCCAGATGACATGATTGTTTCACTTGATCTATGCTGCTAGAGATATCTTTGATGTGCTGATCCCTCTTATTGGAGCTGTCTAAATTTTCTCTTCTTCCTCTATTAGTGTATTGTTCTTGGTTCCTTTCTTCCTTACTCACACTATCTGATCTATCTTTTCTTTTGTTTGGACTACTTTCCTATCCTATGTTTCTCTTTGATACTTTCTGCTTCTTTTTACATCTTCATTTGATGGAAACCTCTTTCTTATGTCTCCCTTCAAAAATTTCTTTGTGTCCCACCACAATGATGGATTTGATTCTTCTATCTAGTTTTGTGTTATATCCATGATCCAATTCAGTACATCATAGATTAGAATGGGAATCAAGTTTATCATGACTTGAGGATGTGATTGACTCAGTCGATCTAGTCCTCATCTTCTTTTTCTAGGTGCTTATCCTTGGAACCATACTCAACAAGTTTGAGGTGCAAGGAAGATATCTCAATTTTGTATTTTTATCATCCTCTGCCCTTAAGATTTCATATATCTCCCCTTTGTATGTTTGTAGAATTATCTCATAGGAGGCCTTCTTTGTTACCACTCTTTTTCAAATAGGAGAAGATTGATTAAATTTTGTTCTGATCAATAATTTTCACATTGTTGGAGTACTGTAAGGAGGCACCTATCCCTATGATAGAACCTATTGATTTTAGGGTTTCCAATTGTTTCAATTTTAGTGATAAAGCCTAAATATTGAACCATTTAGGGCACCTAAAATCTATCCCATCTAACCTAAAATCTGGACACCAATCTAAAAATTTGATAGTATGACCATTGAAGAAACAATATGATACATTCATAAACTCTTTTTTAATATATGCACTCATACATTGCAAGTAAAAGTTTTTATCTAAAAAGAAAGAGATACTTACCTAGGCATGACAGATTTCCTCTAACTAGTTGGAGAGAAAGAACAAATCTTTGCTAGGGCTAGTCCATGCCACAAAAAACCCCATTTCTTGACATTCACTCCATGCCACTTCGATTTCCTCATTATGAGTGTAGATGGAATTTTCCTCATAGACTAGTTTGACATTATGATCTATCTTCCTTTCAGGGTTTAAGATATCCTTGTAAACCTTCTTTGCAGATCGCTGATGAGGAGGGAGATAGGGGTGCAAAGATTTGTCTTGAGATTCAACCATACTGGGGGTATAGGAATGAAAAGGAGTGGAAGGGCCAAATTTATCAGCTACCAAAGAAGGCAAATTGATAGGCTTGGGAAGGGTGTACTTTGTGAGTTTGAACACCCTAAATTGATCATTTGGGATTTCTATGGTGAAGAATGGCTGAGGGTGAAGATATCCATCATAATTTGGTGTGACTCAGATGGAATTGGCTTGTAAATTTCTTGGCTTTGGCCATCTTTCATGTGATGCCTTCTATTTGGGTATCAGTTTACTTGGATACCTTCTCTGTCCCTTGATGTTTTCATTGTTTCCTAGCAGGGAGAATCTGTTTGTTGTTTTCACTACACATTGTGTTTCTTGTAAGTCTTGAGAATCTTTGAAAGCCTGATCTACTTTTTTCATGCGACTATTGAATCTTGCCATTTTAATATTGTAATTTTATAGAATTAGTGCTTGTTCAATATTTTAAAATTAAGACAAAAAAAAGATTAACAATATAATATTAAATAACAGTAATGAATGTGAATAAAATATAAACTAAAATAACTTTAAAGTATAATGAAATAACTATTAGGCTAATAAATTTATTATAACACATTATAAATCAATGTCTAATAAATCTTCAACAAATATACTAATCTTAAATTATAACACAAACTATATAAATCATGGCTAATTCTAATTATTATCAATAGTAATCTTTATTTTCAATTATTAATTAAAAATAAATAATTTTTAAAAATAAAATAAGCAAATAAGATTTGAAAAATCTTTAATAATTGTTGAAAATATAGTGATAATTTAATCAACTAAAATTAAAATAAATTAAGACCAATGTTTCTATTAAGATTTAACTCTATTTTTTTTATTTAATTTTTTTGTCAAACTCATTGATTACTTTAGTACAAATGCACTTAATCCCAAAGCTAGGATTCCTTTTTCTAATGGTTACCATTAGGATTTTTCATGTGACTAGGGAGAAGGTTACAATTAAGATAAACATTAGGGATAAGATTATATAGTTAGGGTTATTAGATTCAAGATTATTGTTGAGATTTTATGAGGGGCTAGATTTTACACCATGGTGAGTGTTATAGTTACAGTTAGAACTAGGGATTAAAGTTATTGTGAGATTGATGTTTAGGTTTATTGTTTTCATGATGGTTCTTAAGTTAAAATTAGGGTTAGGGATGGAATTACAAATAGGGATTATTATGGTTCAAATATTGGTTAGGGTTAATTTAATATAATACATGTTTTAATCTACATGATGTAAATTGGATTCTACAAGCCCTTTCCTTCACTAAGGACTTGCCTAGGCTTTCTCCTAGCCTACTAGGGTTCCTCTTTGTCACCCTAACCTCAAGAGGGTATATATCCTACCCTACACACTTCACTATCTAGTTACACCACTGATTTTATAACTTGTATCCATCCTAGGGATATTCCAACTTGTTCCCCAAACTCACAACTTTACCAAAAATGGAAATTGTACTTTCAACTAGGAGTGAGGGGTTCAAGTTGAGGGGTTTTGGACTTCTACCAAACTTTTGGCTTCAAAATCCATAGCTTTCTAATTTATTCCTTCAAACATAGCAAAACTGTCCTGATTAGGCCTAGTTGAATTGGGCATCCAAATTTAGTTTTTGGGCTACAAATCCAAATTTCTGAAAACAAGGTGGCAACCCAATCTCAAATATGGATACCTCTTTGGAAATACTAAAATATTTTGTGGGTCTCAAGTCCTCAACCTGTCCATACACCCCCTTGCTACTTTTATGCCTAAAAATAAGGATTTCAAGCATTTCAAATCAGTACTCAACCTCCTTCTACAAATGTCAAATTGAACTATCTAGAAAATTTGATCCACCAAATTCCACTCACTAGCACTGTGATTGCCTAGCCATGCATATAAAGCTTGCCTAGGGCATCACTTGGACTATGGAAAAATAGTTTGTCTAGGATCTCCCTTTGTATATACATTGTACAAATACTCCACTTCCATGTCCCTCAATACCATGATGATTCCATGGTGAGGATTCATGGGGGAGCCATTTTTCACAAAGATTGCCAAAATAGAACAATAGACTGTCTAATTGCAAATGATTTTCAAACTATGTACAAAAGAAATCCTACCAACTTGAAATATAAAAAAAAGTACTATAAGAGAATGAACTACAAAGATAAAATGAAAATGGAAGTCCACTAATCCATTAAAGTGATTGTGCTATCAAAACCCCCTAAATTGTCAATTCTAGAACAATATTATATTGGTTTTTAGTTTCAAAATTCACTCATTACAAACTCCAATCCTTGGAATGGGTCTCCTTCATGAGTTTATAGGTTCCTTGAGAGGTTTTAGAAAACTATCCTAACTATCAGCCTCATTCACCCAAAAATGGAACATTTTGTCAAAATCTTATCAAGCAACATGTCAAAGTTGCTGACAACTTTTTGCATCTCCTAGCAATTTTGACATCCATCAGTTGGAAACTTCCAAATGATTTCATTGTAATCCATTTGTTATGTATAGGTATTTTTTATCCTTCAAGCATCAACTCACATGATTTTGACCAATTTTGCGTAACTGACAACTTTTGCAACAATTCACATCTTTTTGACATCTTTCCCATCTTTGTGTCAAATAAAAATGTATGACCCCAAACCTATACAAAAGGATGTAACAATTCCATAGAGGACAAAATAAATTCAAAACCATACTTTCCTCAAACTTCTAGGGTATAAGACCCATACCCCTAAACTTCATAGCAACCAAAATACAAGGTAAGCAAAAACAACTCAAAATTAACTACAATGGATTGAGCCTAGTCAAATCCATCTAGGAGAAAACACACATGACCATTTCTAAGATCCAAATACAACCAACTTGGCTAAGGTCAAGAATCCTAAAACCAAAATGTGAAACAAGGACTAAGAGTTAACGTAGGTGCTCCTATACTAGTACATGTATAAACATTATATCAATATTATAGTATATTATTTAAATGTATATCATAATATTAAATTAGTTATTTTATAGTTTAATCTTTTTATTTTGTACTATAATATAATAAAAATATAATAATCTCCCAAAATCTCTCTCTCTCTCTCTCTCTCTCTCTCTCTCTCTCTCTCTCTCTCTCTCTCTCTCTCTCTCTCTCTCTCTCTCTCTCTAATATCCCCTCTCACTCTTTCTCCTATCCCCTTCTCTCTCACTCATTCTCTCTACCTCTCTCTCTCTCTCTATCATATCCCCTAATCTCCCCTAATATATGTGTGTGTGTTTCTTTTTTTGTCTCTATCTCTCTCTCCCTCTCTCTCTCCCCTATCCCCCTCTCTATTTC
The DNA here is from genome assembly GCA_028749045.1 of Cupressus sempervirens. NCBI lineage: Eukaryota > Viridiplantae > Streptophyta > Pinopsida > Cupressales > Cupressaceae > Cupressus > Cupressus sempervirens. The sequence continues at coordinate 603,280,917 of CM053787.1, forward strand.
TCCCATCCCCTTATCTCTCTCACTATTTCTATGTACCCCCCCCCATCTCTCTCTCTCTCTCTCTCTCTCTCTCTCTCTCTCTCTCTCTCTCTCTCTCTCTCTCTCTCTCTCTCTCTCAATCTCTCCATCTCTCTCTCACTCTTTCTATCATATCCCCTAATCTTTCTCTCTCTCACACACACTCACACACTCACATTATTTCTATCATATCCCCTAATCTCTCTCTGTGATATCCTCTCTCTCTCTCTCTCTCTCTCTCTCTCTCTCTCTCTCTCTCTCTCTCTCTCTCTCTCTCTCTCTCTCTCTCTTTCTCCTATCCCCTTCTCTCTCACTCATTCTCTCCACCTCTCTCTCACTCTTTCTATCATATCCCCTAATCTCCCCTACTCTCTCTCTCTCTCTCTCTCTCTCTCTCTCTCTCTCTCTCTCTCTCTCTCTCTCTCTCTCTCTCCTATTACTAAGCTACCTCTCCACCTCTCTCTCTCTCGCATTATTTTTATCATATCCCCTAATCTCTCTCTCTCTCTCATATCCCCTCTCTATCCTTCTCCTATCCCCTTCTCTGTCACTCATTCTCTCCATGTCTCTCTTATTATTTATATTATATCACCTTCTTTCTCTCACTATCATGCCTCTATCTCTAGCTCACTCTATTTATCTATATCTAATTATGTCTAATTCTTGTATTCAATCCATCTCTCCCTATATCTATCCATCTCTCCCTCTATTTTTTATCCCATTCAACTCATCTACATCACCTTCTTTCTCTTACTCTCATGCCTCTAGCTCTACCTCACTTTATTTATTTGCATCTAATTATGTCTAGCTCTTGTATTCAATCCATCTCTCCCTCTATTTTTAATCTCACTCAACTCATCCACATCACCTTCTTTCTCTCACTCTCATGTCTCTATCTCTACCTCACTCTAGTTATCTATATCTAATTATGTCTAGCTCTTGTATTCAATCCATCTTTCCCTCTATCTTTCATCCCATTCAACTCATCTACATCACCTTCTTTCTCTTACTCTCATGCTTCTATCTGTACCTCACTTTATTTATCTATATCTAATTATGTCTAGTTATTTTATTTAATCCATCTCTCCCTCTAATTTTTATCCCATTCAACTCATCTACATCAAATTCTTTCTCTCACTCTCATGCCTCTATCTCTACCTCACTCTATTTATCTATATCTAATTATGTCTAGCTCTTGTATTCAATGAATGTGCAAGGAAAAGAGTAGGAAAGAGTGAATCTTGAAACACATGAGATGTACTTCACCCTATGGTAATAGAGTTTAGGGTTATCTATTAATATATGTATTTTTTAGACCTTAGGGTTGGATGGTTTAGGATGTTAGGCTTAGGTAGGCTTGAGGGTTTAGGGGACAGAGTGATGGGGATGTAGCCCAAGATTGGGTAAAATCACTATTATCTTTATCTGTCCCTCTCTCTATTTGTATATGTCTATCTCTACTTAATTATATTTTCCTATCTCTCTACCCATCTCTTCGTTCAACTTCTCTGTATATCTTTAACTCTCCTCTCTATATTTCCCTATACTTGGCTCTCTTTATCTCTTCCTCTATCTATTGACCCTCTCTATTACCATAAACACCAATAGTTTTTTATATTTTATAGGGAACATTTCTTATTGTGACACCTCTTTCCCATCTCAACCACCCCTTTATCCCCTCTACCTCCAATCCTCATCTCCCTATCTCCCTATCCTCATATTCCCTATCTCCCTATCCTCATATTCCCGCTCTCCCTTTCTTTCCTCCAAGTCATATGGACCTCTCTATTTTAACCTCCCTTACTCTCTCCCTCTTTTGCTCCCTCTACCCTTGTCTTGCTCTATCCCTCTTTGTCCCTGATATCTATCTATCTCTCTTTTGTAATTTCCAAAATATAAAACCTAATTCCAAACCCCTAGTTAAAAAAGGTCCCTAAATTCTAAATATATTATCCCTAGTTAATCACATTTCCTAAAATAATGACTAATGAGATCATAGTTTTTGATATTCTATAGGGCACATTTCTTGTTATGACAACTATATATTTAGTATAAAATGCATGAATGATAATATAAAATGAGGGACTTCAACGAATTATTTCTTTCAATGAATTAGAGAGAGGGTCCAACACTATTGTGTGTGTGTGTGTGTGAATTTGAGAGAGAGAGAGAGAGAGAGAGAGAGGGGGGGGGGGGGGGGGGGGGGGGGGGGTGTAATTAGTTATCATTAGAGAGGTAAACCATCTTATTTAATTTAAAGTGAAATGAAATGATAGAAAAGTAAACACCTCTCTTTGTTTCTATACTTCTCACCCTCTCCTTTCTGATATATATCAATCTCACTCTTTTCTATGCAAGTTGTACCTTCTCCTATTCAAAAATGCCTTAAGTTTGTATTGGCTATTTTCTATCCCATTCAACTCATCTACATATCCTTCTTTCTCTCACTCTCATGCCTCCGTCTCTACCACACTAATTGTATATGTCTATCTTTACTTATTTATGTTTTCCTATCCCTCTACCCATCTCTCCCTTGAACTTGTCTCTATATCTTTCCATTTGTTTATAGATAAGGTTTAGGGATTAGGGATTTTATCTTGGATAGTGATTGAGTGAGAGGAAGAGAAATAATAAAAGGGAAAGGAAAGGGAGGAGGGGCATGTACTTAGGATTTAGGGTTTAGAGCTACCTTTTTTATAGGGCACATTGCTTGTTGTGTTACCTACCTCTCTTCATGAGTTCTTACTAATTTCTTTGTTATTAAACAAGAAAAGTTTGATCTCTTTCAAATGCCAAACAACAAGGATCAATTAGTACTCCAAAATTAGAAAATAAAAATTTTAAGGGTTACTAACATAAGTTTCAAAGAAAATTTTCACAATAAAGCCAAGAACCATCCTATGGCTTTCAAATACAAAGGCTTGATGGCTTTGTCCATTGAGAATTATTTATATGCAATATCAAATTAGAGAATTGTTTAATATGCCCTAAACTTTGGTAAATCAACATTGAACCCTAAACCCTATCAAGAAAGGGAGAGGGAGATATAAAAAGGTAATTTGATAAAGAAGAGGATGATAGGGGTAAGAGTTTTTTGTAGGGAGGTCTAGTGAGAGGAAGATAAATAAAGAGGGGGTAGATAGATAGGGAGTTATATGTAGGTCTATCTCCCTCTACCACTCTCTCCCTATTTTCATTATCTCCCTCTTATCCCTCTCTTCCTCTTCTCTATCACTCTCTCCACCTGTTCCTCTCCCAAACCACTTTACTTTGTCTCTCAACCAATTGTACCATTTATTTGGCATATAGAATGGAGAGAGAGGTGGGAGGGGGGGAGAGATGGGGGTAACTAGTGTGAGGGAGATAAATAGGGAGAGAGCAATAATGGATGAGTTAACCTAGAGGTGGAAGGTATATATTTACAAAGTGTATTACAATATACTCCCCTTAATCCTAACACATACTCCCCCTTTCCTCCAAGATCCCTTTACAAATGTTAACTAAGTATATTACTTCTCCCTCCCATCAGATTTCTCCCATCCCTAGGTTTCTCTAGATATAAAGATGAAAGTATGATATGTACTTGTGTTAATTGGGTTTGAATCTCCATAGTAAGAATAGAATGAAAGAGTATATGGAAATTGCTTTCTTTAAAGAACTAGGAAATGTTGGTATGAAAAGACCAAAAAATAGAAGTGTAGAATAAGTGAACTTTCCTATGGAGTTTGAATTTTTATAGGAATGCAAAAGAAAAAATAAGCAAGAAAGATAAAATTGTAGATAAGAATGAAAAGGTTACAAAGATGACTAGATTGTTCAAAATAAGGCCTAGAAAAAATTGTAATACCTAGTTCCAAGATTGGAACAGTTACAAGACCTTGTTCAACTATTGTCAAACATGGCTAAAGTGGTAGGGAGATCAGGGACAAAGTGGGAAGGGGGAAGAGAGTGAGAGGGGATAGAAGGAGAAAGAAAGAGGGAAAATGGATCTTGAATAAAAAAGAGAGTATGATCTAGGATGATGGATTAGAGAGAAAGTGGGGTTGGGGAGAAGGATTGAGGGAGCAAGAGATGAGGAAGAGAAAGAGAAGGAAAGTAGGTAAAGAGTAGGAGAGGGGAAAAGAGATGAATAGACCCATGTAGGTTCCTTCTCCATCTTACCCCTCCCCATTTCTCTCCCCCCATCTAGACCTCCTTCCCAAAAGAACTTAAATCTATCATCCTCTTATATATTCCATCATTCCCCCCCTCACCTTCTCTTTATATATTTTAGGGTGTAAGATCTATGGTACAAGGTTTAGGTCATATAAATAATGCTATAATTATAGATAGCCCCATCTTATTTTTTTTCTCTCCCTTTTTATCTATCCCTCTCTCTATTTGTATATTTCTATCTCTACTTATTTATGTTTTCCTATCCATCTACCCATCTCTCCCTTCAACTTCTCTTTCTATCCTTTTTGAGTTTTTCTAATCTAACTTGAGTTATATTTGTAACCCCCTCTTTGTCTTGTATTGAATGACTTAGGGCAAATTTTCTTAATTGATAAAGGTGGTATATATATATACATCTCCCTCTAAACATAATATTTGACTCAATAATAGATTCCACACATACTTATTCACTTAATCTTATGCATTACACTTGGACATTGTCATACATGTTCTCTTCCATCCATACTTACACTTTTCACTACAGAAATACTTTCAAATTTATTTAGAATTCATTATCCTTGATCATGCATAAGGTTAGTCTCAATATTATCTCAATTATATAAGGTGTCCCCTACCGCTCTCTCTCTCACATGTTAGGATTAAACCATGAACAAAAATAACAATTACATGCAAATATAACCAATATTAGAAAATAATAGATCACAAAAAAAAGAACACAAGACACCAACATTTAATGTGGTTCACCCAATCCCTAGGCTATGTCCACCAAACAAAATATTCAATATTATTATGATCTAGTAATTACAACTTGATTACAATCCATAATCCCTTACAGCTCAATACCACCACAAGAACCAATTTTGCATCACTACAGTAAAATTATCCCTAACTCTAAGCCTTTTTATACAAGTATTTTGATGCCACTTTAGGGTTACAACATGTCAGAAATACGTTGGCCACAACCCACAAAAGAATTGTGGTGATGCTCCGAACCCCAAAGAATTTATGAAGTATGTATAGTACTTTCCTGATCAGTCACCACAAAATAACAATTTTCCACTTGGAGACTGATCAAGCTCCACACTAAACAAAAATCTCCCACTTGGAGACTAATCCTATAGCTATACTGCTACCACATCATGGGGCTCCCATTGGATCAAACCACCCTTGACTCTACTATTATTGTATTCATGTTTAGTCTAGAAGACCAACCAAAGTAGAAGAGGAGTTCAGTTTCTCCCTTTTTACTACCTTTGTAAACATATCTACTGGATTCTCATCTTTATGTATCTTATCTAGCTTTAATTATCCATCCTCCAAAACTGACCAAATGAAATGGTACCACAACTGTATGTGTTTGGTCTTTGAATGCAGAGCTAACTTCTTTGCAAGATGAATGGAAATTTGAATATCTGCAAACAAATAATTATCCTTCTAAGGGTGTCCCAATTCTTCCAAGAAGAACTAAATCCATATCATCTCCTTGGTTGCCTTTGTAGCGGCTACATACTCTACCTCTATAGTGGATAAAACATTAACCTTCTGTAACTTAGAAACCTAGCTCGTGGATGCCCCTCCAATAGTAATGACATAACCTGTAGTACTATGCCTAGTATCAATATCCCCTACCAAATCTGAGTCAACATAGCCATGTAAATAAGTAGTAGAGCCCCCAAAGTGTAAACACTTATTATATGTTCCTCTCAAATATTTGAGAATCCTTTTGATGGCATTCCAATGCTCAATTCCTAGATGACTCATATATCTTCTAGCGACTCCCACTACATGTGCAACATCTGGCCTAGTACATACTATAGTATACATCAACCTTCCTATATCTAAAACATATAGTACCTTGGACATCTTATCCTCCTCTTCTTGTGTCTTAGGACACATATCCTTAGTCAACTTCAGATGACCAAGTAAAGGTGTGCTGAAAGCTTTAGCATTCTCCATAGAAAAACATTGCAACACCTTTTCAACATAATCAGCCTGAGATAGCATCAATTTTCTATTTTTCCTATCTCTACAAATTTTCATACCAAGGATTTGTTTTGCTGCCCCCAAATCCTTCATAGCAAATGCATGTGCTAATTGGCATTTCAGCCCCTTAATGTGATCCACGTTAGACCCAGCTACAAGCATATCATCAACATATAAACATAAAATAATGTAGCTATCATCATCCAACCTCTTAAATTAGACACAATGATCTAAATGACACCTAATATAACCATTCTCATGCATAAAACTATCAAATTTTAGATACCATTGTCAAGGTGCTTGCTTCAAGCCATATAAACTTTTGTTCAATTTGCACACTAAGTTCTCCTTACATTTGACAGCAAATCCTTGTGGCTGAGCCATATATGTCTCTTCATAAAATCACCATGAAGGAAGGTTTTTTTAACATTAAGTGGCTCTAAATGCAAATCTTCAGTAGCCACAAGACTTATAATAGTACGGATAGAAGTCATCTTAACAACAAGAGAAAATATTTCATCAAAATTAATGCCTTTTTTTCTGCGCAAATCCTTTTACAACTAACTTGGCTTTAAATCTTTTCTTACCCCCTTCCTCTTCTTTCAACCTATAAACTCACTTATTCTATAAAGCTCTTTTACCTTCAGGCAGCTTGCATAAATCCCTTGTCTTATTCTTCAGCAAAGAGTCCATTTCGCCTTTCATTGCAGACTCCCATTGAATCTTAGTATCCACCTGCACAACTTCATCATAACATATAGGTTCACCAACATCAGTAAGTAAAATTGAATACAAAGAGGGAGAGATTATTTTTGGAGGTCTAATTTGCCTTGTTGACTATCTAACATTCACTAGTGTATGTGGTATTTTTTGTTGTATTTGTTGCACATCATTAGAAATGGTTGGAACATTAACTTTTGTAGTATCATCCAACATTACATAATCATCTTCTTTCTTCTCATGTTAATGCAATAGATATTTGTACAACACTTTCTCATTGAATATGACATCCCTGCTTCTTAAAATTCTATTATTTTCAAAATCCCAAATTATAACCAAATTCATTATTGCCATATCCAACAAATACATATTTCTTTGACTCAACTTCTAGCTTGGTTCTATTTTCGAAATCTATGTGAGCAAATGATTCATAGCCTAAAGTTTTGAGAAAACAATAACTCACCTTCTTACTAGTCCATGCTTCCTCTAGAATACCATAGCCCAAAGGAGTGGAGGGACCTCTATTAATCAAATATATAGCAGTATTGATAGCCCCTACCCACATGTGTAAGGGAAACCCAATATGAAACCTCATGCTCCTTGTACGCTTCATTATAGTTTTGTTCGTGTGTTCAACCACTCCATTTTCATGTGGAGTCCTTGGAACAATTTTCTATCTACAAATACCATTAGTGGAGAAATAATCTTCAAATTCATGACTACAATACTCACCATCATTATTAGATCTGAGATATTTTAATTTCTTACCAGTCTCATTTTCAACCAAGCATTTTCATTTCTTAAAATTTTGAAATACATCAGATTTTTGTTTAAGGAAATAAACCCATACTTTTCTGGTTCTATCATCAATACCTAAGCCAATCCCCATACATTGGTATGCACAAGCTCTAATTTTGCCTTTTTATTTTCCTTCCCAGTCTTCACAAAACTCGCTCTCTTTTGTTTTCCATACACACAACTTTCACAAAAATCCATATCAACACATTTAAACTTGGTAAAACTTTCTTTGAATTAAGTACTTTCTTACCTTTCTCACTTATGTGCCCAAGTCTATTGTGCCACAACACTATATTAGAATCTACAATAGCTATTTGTTCTCCTTGCTCAACTGCAACAATTTTTCCTAAACAATCTTTTTTCTCTGAAACAATTAAAGTAGAAGGAACAATATGACCTATACAAAGATATAAGGTGCCTACTTTCACACCTTTTTCTACTACAAGGGAACCTTTTGAAACCTTTCATTTTTTATCATTAAAATTAACTGCACAACCCTCATCATCGAGTTGCTTTGCTGAAATTAAATTCCTACTCAGCCCTAGAACATGCCTTACCTCATGTAGTAGCCAATGATTCCCATTCTTTTTATAACCTAGTTTCCCATAGTACCAGTAGTCGTTCAGTCCTCTTGATTAAGACCTCCCCTTTGACTTTCCTCTTGATTTCCCATGATTTTTAGAATTACTTCCTCTCTTAGTCATTCTGCCTCTGCTTTGTGCATTCAAAGCACTTCTTGATGTAGATCCACCTGAGGACTTCCTACAAGTTTCCTTACTCAAAATAACACTAATCATATCATCATATTTTAGGGTACTAGATTCAGGAATAGAGTTACTCACAGCCATTCCAACTTTTAGGCAAAGAACACAAAATCAAGAGACCCCTAATTTCTTCTTCAAAATTGATACCCATAGAAGATAATTGACTAGTAATAGTATTAAACTTTTTTAAATGATTTGCAATAGATCCACCTTTTGCCATTTTCATATTGAATAAACGCTTCATGAGAAATACCTTGTTTGAAGTAGAGGGATTTTCATACAGTGTCACTAGGGTTTTCATCAACTCTTCTGTGATCTTTTCTTTTGTAATATTAAATTCCATCGATGGTGCCAAGCATAATCGAATGCTTCCAAGTGCCTTTCTATCTAGAAGATCCCATTTTTCATTTGACATAGATTCCCGATTCTTGGCTTTGCCTTCTAATGGCTTCCATAAATCCTTCTGATAAAGATAGTCTTCTATTTGCATCTTCCATAACTGGAAGTTCCGCCCATTAAACTTGTCAACCCTCAGCTTACCCTCATCTGCCATTGCTCCCACTTAATCGTGAGACTCCCACTCAATCGTGAGACTTTCCTGTAGAGGATAACTGAAAGAAAAACCTCTCTCTAATACCACTTGTTAGGATTAAACCATAGACATAAATAACAATTACATGCAAATATAATCAATATTATAAAATAATAGATCACACAAAAAAGAACACAAGACACCAAGATTTTTTGTAGTTCACCCAATCCCTAGGCTACGTCCACCAAACAGAGTTTGATATTATTATGATCCAGTGATTACAACTTGATTACAATCTGTAATCACTTACAGCTCAATATTGCCCCAAGAACTAATTTCTCATCACTACAATAAAATAATCCCTAACACTAAGCCCTTTTATACAGGTATTTTTATGTCCCTTTAGGGTTACAACATGTCAACCATATGTTGGCCATACATTAGCCACGACCCAAAGAATTTTTGAAGTATGTAAAGTCATTTCCTGATCAATCACTAGAAACTAACATCACACACACACACAAACACCCTTCCTATCTCTATCTCTCATCATTTTCTACTATCTCACTTCCTCCTAATTATCCTTTCAATCTCTTTATTTTTAATAAAATATAAAAAATATTAATATTTAAATTTATTTTTAATAAATATTACAATTTAGAATTGTTTCTACACAAATTTAATTTTAAGTAAATATTTCTATTTTTATATTCCCCATCTATCATTCTCCCCCACATCTCTCCCTCTCCCTTTCTCTCTCTCTGATTACCTTTCTCCCCTTCTCTCATTCTCTCCTCGTATGAACCCTTTTAAACATTTTGATTGTATTATGTGTGCTAAGGGGTACTTAGATCCCTTAGGACACACATTATGTGATTAAATGGGTTAAAAGAGGCTAAAGAGATCACTATGACCCTTTTTGACCCATTCAATCATACTATACTTGCCAAGGGGTCCTCAGATCACTTAAGAGACACATTATATAATCTAATATGTCAAAATGGGTCATAAGGTGATGGAGGGCCACACCACCCTTACAAACTCAAAAACAAAAAAACAATAATATGGAGACAAAGAGATGACAAAATGCTTTGCAAAGCATGCTTTATTATACTTGAAAATACTTACAACATCAACAAGATGATATCATAGATATGACTTCTTCCAAAACAAGTTTACAAATGCTTCAACATAAGAGAACCCACAAATAAGAGCTTCCACAAGAAGAGTCTTCACACCAAGAGCTTCCACCAAGAGAACTTTTACCTCCAAGATTCTATACAAGAGATTATACCATGAGAGCTTCACTACAAGAGCTTACACTTAAAGAGCTTATACTTGAAGAGCTAGATTACAAATGATCATAAGCCTTGCTTAAATAGGCACTTACCATCAAAGATGTTACAAACACAACTAATGTGGGATAAAAGGTAAATACAAGTACCTTAAAAGAAATATTAAATTCCCACCCAAATACAACTAAGCACCACCATGTAGCCAATTAGAAAATTACATTTCCTTTGTGGATGACAACAAATATTACATGCATGATTTAAGGAACTTTCTACAAACTTCTAAGATGCCACCTACATGGCTCGATAAATTAAATGACAACTATTTTTCTAATTTTTCTATTTAGCCACCTATGCACCTTGAAAATAGAAATTCCTCTTTCCCCTCTTCTTCCTTTTTTAATTTTTAAAAAAATATTCCTATAATTTTTGTCACTTTCTCTCTCCTCCACAATTTTAAAATAAAAAAAAAATTTGATCACACACCCTTTTTCATGATGCAAGATTCTCCTACATCATAAGGTATCGTATGACATCTTTTAACCCATTCAAATGATTATATATGTGTTAAGGGGCCTTTAGACACCTTAAGACATGCATTATTCTTTCAAATGGGTTAGAAGGGGTCCTTGGGAGCTAGGATGAAAAAGAGAGTGTCTAGACGGATAATGGGAGAGATTTTGGGGAGAGGGGGAAGTCTCTATCTTGAATGATAACAACTATCCCCACATAAAATAGAACTCTCCTACACCATCTACATAATATAGGTCAAACTCCTATGTGTATCATATTTGAACTAATATGAAACTAATTATCCTAATTAAGATTAATTAAATAGTTATTAGTTAACATTTAATTACACCAACTACTCCACTTGAGTGCAACTGAGTAGAATGCACAATATATATCCAAGAATGGATTTCCATATTAGCCGGATTTAGGCAATGTGATGAGCTCATTAGAAAGGAGCATTGGTAAGAAAACATCATAAGAATCTTTGAAGGGAGTAAAATTTCTCTCAAAAGTGTGTCTAGAATCATTTTTTTGCTTCTCAAGTGGATAGCATGCATCCATGTCTTCATCATAGATAGGTTTATCATGAAAGCTTTCCATAGGCTCAAAGAAGGTATCACTTACCTACTTTCTAAGGAGGTATTTGGATCTAATAAATGAAATAATGAAAAAATGCTAGAAATGGGGATAATATTCTCAATCTACTTCTTCCCTTATCATAAAAGATTCATCTCTATTTGTAGCACTCATTGTATATCTTTATTTCTAGATACAATTAATAATTTGACATCACAACATGGGGAATAATATGGAAAATATAAAGGTAACATTAATATCTTACATACAAATAATCCATGTTTAAACAATGATGCATTCCTAGATTTTGATCTTCTATAGTGAACATTTCTTTTTGTGTCACCTATTTCTCACAATGAGTTCCTATTGGTTTCTTTGTTATTAAACAAGAAAAGTTTGATAGGGAGAGAGACATGAGAAACCTAGATAGCAAAATTTGTTATTTCGGAAGGCCTTCTTTCTTGGCCTTCTAAAATAGTGACATCAAGTTATGACAAATGGGCTTGTGCCACATGGTGGTGGGAAAACTTGCATGTTATCCCCATTTTTTCCATTTTACAAGGGTCATTTTTGACAACCCATGAAATCACAGAATCGATGTTGCCTCTTCCACCATGCGTTGGGAAATGTGCTCAATTTGTTCTTTAATTGAGTGAACTTAGTTTCCTTTATTGCTAAGTTGGCTCATTTTCTTCTTTGACCGAGCTACAAGTTAATATTTTTTTTTTGTGGGGTTAACTTTTGTGTTAACCATTCTTGCTGTTTCGGATAGACACTTTCATGCCCTTTTTGAAATAGAAAGTTTTGCTACATTTTAGAGCTTCTTTTTGAAAGATATTGATTTTTCTCTAAATTATATCTATTACAAGTGTAGAATATTATGATTTCCAAATTTATTAAAATATATATATTTGTAAAATTTTGAATATTATATAAGTAACTAAAAATATTAATAGTTATAATTTAATGATAATTTTTAGTAAGTATATTCTCTCTCTCTCTCTCTCTCTCTCTCTCTCTCTCTCTCTCTCTCTCTCTCTCTCTCTCTCTCTCTCTCTCTCTCTCGCTCTCTCATTGCCCTCTCTCCCTCTCCCTAACCTATCTTCCTCACCTGCCTCTCTCTAAGGGTTAGGTTGAGGGTTTTCATTAGGGTTACAAAAAAGATTGGAATAAATATTAGGATTATGGTTATGGTAAGGAATGAAATTGGAATGAGGATTTTTTTTAGGGTAAGGGCCTATAGTATGGCTGGGCTATCTAAAATTATAACATTATTTATATGACCTAAACCTTGTACCATGGAGCTTGCACCCTAAAATATATAAAGAGAAGGTGGGGGGTATAACTAAAAATCTTTCCCTATATCTTTCTATCGCTTCATAAATATATTTATCTCTTATTTATGTTTTTCTATCTCTTTATATCATCCTCTCTCTCCCACCGTACATTTCATTTTCAATATATTGAGCTATGTTTCCCTTTATCCAACCCCATCCTCTCTCTCTCTCTCTCTCTCTCTCTCTCTCTCTCTCTCTCTCTCTCTCTCTCTTTATTCCTCTATCTATCTTTGTTTGTTTCTCTCCTCTTCTTCCTCCCTTCCATATCTAGGTTTCTTCCTCCCTTATTCATCTCTCTTTAGGATAATATTGATGGTATAATTGGTAGAGGTATACAATAAAGTTCTAGGAAAATGGGGGGAGAGATCTAAGAGAGAAACTAATCAACATATAATTATCAATAAATTTCCCATATCTATGTATTTTTATTTTCTATTTCTAGATGCACTTGATGATAGGGTTTAGGGTTCAATATTGATGATATGGTCTAGGGTTGAGAGTTCAATAATTCAATATAGCATGTAAATAATTCTCAATGCTAACACAAAGTCATCATTCCCTTGTATTTTAAAGCCATATGATGGTTATTCAAGCCTTCTTTCTATTTTCAAGACCTCTTTCTCTTGTATTAAATGAAAACATTCAACAATTTTGTCTACTTATTCAATAGAAAGGATAGCTAAGGAACCTTTCTTAGAGTTGGTCATTAGATATGGCTAGAAAAATGGGTATGTCATTCCCTCCATACTACTCTCCCCTATTTATTTTCTCCACCTACTGATCATGCATAAGGTTAGCCTCAATATTATTTCAATTAGAGAAGGTGTCCCCTATTACACACACGCACACATGCGCATGTGCGCCCACACACACACACACACAAACACACACACAAACACACACACACACACACACACACACACACACACACACACACACACACACACACACACACACACACACACACACACACACACACAAACACACACACACACACACATTCTTCCTACCTCTATATCTCTCCATTTTCTACTATCTCACTTCCTCCCATTTCTCCTTTCTATCTCTCTAGCTATAAATCTATCCCATCCCCTTCCCATATATATTCATCTCCCTCTCTTTTTATTCATTTTATGTTCTCTTACTTTTTATCACTCCCTCTCTATTCTTCTATGTCTATCTCTACTTCCTTATATTTTCCCATCCCTCTACCTATCTCTCCCTTCCCTGTCTCTCCCTATAGTTAGTTTAACAAGAATATGTCTAATATTTCTAGAATATAGACTTCTAAATTAATTTTTATAAATGTTTATATTATTAGTTCAATAAGGACATGTCAATCATTTTGAGAATGTAAAAAATATATATAATTTTTTAGTTGATATGTAATCTTAATTTTTCATCAATTTTATTTAAGCGGTTTAGAATTAGAGTAATATATTATTTCACATGTAGAATCTTGAACTTAACTAAAATTATTCTTTCTTGATTTCTTTATAAATATTTTAATAAAACAATAAAATTTATTTGTCAATTTAATTCAATATATAATATGTAATTATAAATCATAATTATTACATTTTTCTTTTTCTTATCCATAATTTTTGAATTGATATAAGTATATCAAGAAAAAATTTATTTACTCTTTTACTAATTATGGTAATTTGTGTTATCAAATAATTTTTCTTACAACCTCTATCAATTTATATATTTTAATTTGAAAAAAAAAACAATGCATGTTTCAATCAATGATTGTAAAATTCTAAAATTTGTCCATATTTTTAATTATAATTCCTAATTTATAAAATTGTATTTGTAAAACATGGATATTCTATATTAATTTTTTTATATTTTCAAATTATTTTTATCTAGGGGAATCAACATTTGTCTAATATTTGGAGAATATGGAATATAGATATTTCTAATTAATTTTTATAAATATTTTAATAAATCTTTATTTTATAAGTACAATAAGAAAATCTTAATTATTTTTAAAATTTAAATTATTAAATATAATCATTTTTTAACAAGTTCAAATTATATCAATATATTTTAGTAGATGAATAATCATAAATTTGAAGTTGTTTAGAGTTAGATAATATATTATACCATGTAGAGTCTCCATTTAGATAATAGATCATACATTATTGCATTTAGATAACTTTTTTGAAAAATTAGTTTTATTGAGTTCTTTACAAATAATTTAAATTTTCCTAAAAATATAAATAATAAATAATAATTTATGGAAAAATTCAGCATTCGTGCAAAAAATCAGAGTAGGTCTTTGAGGGAACTCGAGAATTGGAGAAGTCATAATATGCGGTCAAGACTGCGAATAAGTTCTCCATTCTGGAAAATTATGAAGACAAAAAGGGTTAGAGATGACACTCCTACAAATCAAATTTGCAAAAAGAGGCAATTTATGGAAGAAGTCCTAGGCCAAAGAATTATTAGGCCAAATTCAACCTTTTCACACCAGATTTTGTTGGTAATTTTTGTCCGTAGTCAATTTTTACAATTGAGAGTTTGAATGATCAATTTAGGGTATTTAATATTACTAAGTATTCCCAACTCAACCTCTGCAAGCCACCTCCATTAGAGTCTGATAAGTCAATACCTCCCACTCCATATCGTTCCAATCCCCCTTTTATGGTTTAGTCTCATGATAAGTCATCGCACCCCTATCTCCCTCCTCACTGGCAATCCATGAAGAGGGTTAACAAGATTTCTTCATACCCTAAGGGAAAGATAGATCCTAAGGCTAAACCAGCCTATGAGGAGAATACCATCTGCATTCATAATGAGGAACTTGAAGCTGCATGGTGTGAATGTCAAAAAATGGGCATTTTCATGGTATGGAATGGCCCTAATGAAGATTTGTTCTTTCTCTCAAATTGGTTAGAGGAAAACTGTCGTGACTAGGTAAGTATCTCTTTCTATTCAAATAAAACCCTTTATTTGCAATGTATGAGCAAAGTTATTAAAAAATAATTGATGAATGTATCAGATTATTTTTTCAATGGACATGCTATCAAATTTGTAGATTGGAGTCCAAATTTTAAGTTAGAAGGGATAGATTTTAGGTGCCCAATATGGTTCAGTATTTAGGCTTTACCACCAAAGTTGACATAGATTGAAATCCTCAAATCAATGGGATCTTCTATAGAATAATTTATAGTGATAGATTCCTCCTTTCATTATTCCAACAATGTGAAATTACTAATTAGAACAAAGTTTAATCAATCTCTTCCTATACAAAAAAAAGTGATAACAAAGAAGGCATCTTATGAGTTAAGTTTACAAACATATGAAGGGGAGATATATGTAATCATAAAGGTAGAGGATGATAAAAGAACAGATTTTATATATCTACCTAACACTTCGGACTTTCAAACTATGGTTCCTATGATAAGTACATAGAAAAATAAGATGGGGATTAGATCAGAAAAGTCAACCACATCCTTACAATGTTTTGGAAAGCTTGACACCCAATTTGATCTATAAAGTACTAAAAAAATGGATTATGGTTATAGTTCAAAACCTAATAGAAGAATCAAATCAATCATTGTGGCTGATCATAAAGAGATTCATGAAGGGAGAAATAAGAAAGATGCATCTACTAAACAAAGATCTAAAAAGAAGGAAAAGGTATCAAAGAGAAATCTAGGGTAGAGGAAAAGTCCAAACAAAGGGGAAGATAGGACAAATACTGAGACAAAGGTAGAAATGATTCAAGAACAGGCCACTAGCTATGAAAGGGGAGTAAAGTCAGCTAGCCCCATCAAGAGGGATCAACAAGTTAGAAAAACTTCTTACAATAGAGTTCCAGCTAAACAATAACATTGTCTAATGGGAGAGAAGGATCTAGACAAAGAGATATCAACACCAACACAAAAATAAGGTAGTAGAGGTTCCTGGAAAAGATAACATAGAGTACATGGAAAATTCCTTTCTTTTTGGAGTTAATATTGACAAAGATGAAGGTCATGGATGGATGAAGGTAGATAGACACACAAAACATGATTAGAAGCAATTCATTGAAGATAGGAATACTACTCCTAGCAAAGAGGTTAATATAAGGTCTTCCAAGTTTTGGAAGACTCCAAGAAGAATCATTAGCTCTCCTTTTACTCTAGATGGTAAGTAAAAAGATCAGAAGTGCAATACTAAAGGTATAGGCAACTCCTTGACAATAGAAGTTCAAAATTTTTAAAAAAGGATATCGTTATGGATCCAGTAGTTGGGTATGTGCAGGATCATGGTGTGCCAAAAAGTGGCAATCTAAAAAATATGTAGTTCTGAAATGCCTCAAAGAATTTCAAAATCTATTCCCACCTTTTTCCCACCCATCGTGATACTAAATGAAAATAATTAATACCTTTATAATTCCTACTATATCTTTCAATACCAACCTTATATGGTCATCTTTAAAACATCCCGAAAATGTGTTTTTGGCATGTTGTTATGTGTTTTTTACTTCAAGCATGTAGCTGATGACTTTTTTCTAGCCAAAATTTGATGTAATGAAAAGGGTTTCTTAAGAATGTTCTTAGCTTTTCATAAATGTAAGTTTTGTCAAATTATGAGTTTAGTAAGTAATTATTACTTATTTTCTAATGGAGTTAGCTACAAAGTTTTGATTGACATACTGGTTGAAAAATAGCTATAACTTTCAAACCGTATAAGATTTGTGAAATCCAAAAGATGCATCACATTCTATGCTTTGACTACTATAAGAAAAAAAAAAAAAAAACTTAATTTTGATTATTTTTGAACTAGTTAAGGTGGTCAGACACGGAAGTTTTTTAATTCTGAAAATAGTATAGTAGAAAATTCATAATTATTTATTTATTTGGAATAAAAATTGCCAAAAATATGCATCACATCCAGGCATGAGTCTACTTTTTATATCTAAAATTTTATTTAAAAATATTATCATTTGATTATGATTAAGGTGGTCAGACATACACCTACATTTTATTTTTGCCCTAAAATTTTTTGTAGTATTGCATTAAAATCCAAATTTTTGACCAATCAGATAATTTTTTCTCCAAATAAGGCCTTGTAGTTTAGAAATTAGATTCAATTTCCTACAGATTATTTTCTTACAACTTTTTGATATAAAGTCCAGAACCATTTTAAAATTATGTGTCAAGTTGACATAACCCTGATTTGCTGGTTTTTCACTGCCACTTAAGGCCATAGTTTGGTACACCATGATCCTGCACATACCCAGTTGATACTTTAAATTGAGAAGTTAAGGAATTAGACCTACTAACTAAGGAATTAATCTAGGTGTTCAGTTGGGATAATATCGATGATAGCTCAGAAACCTAGAAGGAGGAAATAATTCAACAAATCCTTAAATTAGGTGGTGATAACTATTCAGCTAAAGATTTAAGAAGAGATTTACTAAAAATAGAGATTGGGAACAATAAGGGGGGAAAGACTAAGATATTTTGAAATGTGATAGAGAAAGAGGATAGAGGGACTAGAAAAGATAGCAGGGAAGGTATATATGGTGAGAATGGAGAGTAGCCAAGCATAATTTATCATATCATAAGTGAACTTAAAAATGAAGAGTTGGAAGAACAAAGTGGCTTCAAGTCCTCCACTATTCAAAATGAATAAAATAAGATTGAGCACCTTGGGATTCATATGAATCAAGAAGGCTTGAGTTCACCTAAATATGGTAGAATGAAAGGCAAAAGAGGCAGGAAATCATTGAACGAACTCAGGGAAGCAGATGAACTAAGAAGAGAATAGAGGAAGATAGATTAGCTAATGAATAACAGGAAGGGGACGTGTCTTCCTAAGGAATCATGAGGGTCACTACATGGAATGCTAGGGGCTTAAATGCCCCTAGTAAAAAAAGGTTATAAAAGAAAAATCTCAAAACCCTTGAATTAGAAATCATTCTAGTTCAAGAAACAAAGTTAAATAAAGTAGAAGGTACAAAATTAAATAAGATGCTAGGCCTTTGGGGTTCCATCTTCCAAGAATTTGTGGAGGCTTTAGGGGGTCTAGGTTTAATTTGGAATCCTAGGAAGGTAGCCATTTTTTGTTTAAAATCTAGTTATAATTGGTTGAGTGTAAGTGTACAGAGTCTTAAATCAAACCTACATTTCATTTTGATTAATATATGTGGCCTAAATACTTTAGTGTGGAAAAAATCAATCTTCGATGAGATTAGCTCTTTCATTTGTGAATTTAAGGAAAAAGCCTTTTTGGTAGGAGGTGATTTTTATACTATTTTAAACCTAGAAGAAAAAGTAGGTGGTATTTAGCACCTCTCGCAATCATCTTTAGATTTTCAAGCATGGGTAGACAAGCATAATATGATAGACATTCCAACCTTTAATGGTAATTTCACATGGAATAATAGAAGGAAGGATTTTGCATAAATTACTAAAAAATTAGATAGGTTTTTTATGATAGGAAATATAGATGATTTTAACTTAAACTTCCAATCCACCATTCTGCCTATTGCTAGGTCTGATTATTACCTAGTTCATTTTGAATTCAGTGAGCTTGCAAAACATATTAGGAATCTATTTAAATGTGAAAAGATGTGGTTCCAAGATCCTAATTTCATTAGGAACATTAGAGATTGGTGGATAAAAGATAAATTTGAAGGTTCCAAGATTTTCATCTGTGTCTCTAAATTGAAAATGTTGAAAGAAATGATACTTAGATGGAATCAAGAACATTTTAATAACATCTTTAAAGAAAAATTGGATATAGAAGATAAATTGAAAAATCTAAACTAGACATAATTTAGAAAGGCATGAATAATGGAAGCTTTCTACTAGAAAAAGAACTTCTCACTAAATAAGAAGAAATACTATCCAAAGAAGAAATATTTTGGAGATAAAATTCGTGAGAAAAATGGTTAGATGAGGGAGATCAGAATATGAAATTCTTCCATAACTCCACTCTATATAATAGATCAAAGAGTAAAATCACTGGTGTTAAAAATAACTTGGGTATATGAACCAAAAATCCAAAAGAAATTGTGAATACATTCGTAGCTCATTTCTAGAAGATATTAAATAATTATGAAGGATCAAATAGAGAGGCCCAAGTGAAAATGTTTAGATTTATCCCAAAATTAATTTCACCAGAAGATAATAAGATTTTAAAAATAATCAATCACTTTGGAAGAAGTGAGATCGGTAGTTTTTAATATGAACCCGGAAAAATCTCCAAGTCCAGATGGATTTTAGGTCTTCTTTTTTCAAAAATGTTTGGATATTATTGGGGAAAATCTATGGAAATCCATTGAAGCTTCAAGAAATGGAGGAGCTCTTCTGTCAGAGATCAACTACTCCTTTTTCACACTGATCCCCAAAAGGAATGACCCTGAGGATCTTGGTGACTTCCAGCCTATCACATTATGCAACATGATTTATAAAATATTCTTTAAGATTTTAGCAAATAGGCTTAAAGGTTTTTTGCTGAAGTTAATTTCTGAAGAATAAACAAGATTTTTCCTGGTACATCTATTCTTGATGGCATCCTCACAGTTCAAGACACCATTCATCCTGCTTTGAAAAATAAAGAGGCATGCATGTTTATCAAATTGGGTATACAAAAAATATATGATATGGTTGATTGGTGTTTTCTCTGCAAGGTCCTCAAAGCCTTTGGTTTCTCTCAGCAATGGATTAATCTAGTATTTAAATTTATTTCTACTCTTAAAATTTCTATTCAGATTAAAGGGACGCTTGAAGTTTTCTTTGAAATATCAAGAGGTCTAAGGCAAGGAGACCCATTATCTCCTTCCCTTTTTATCATTATGGCAGAAGTGTTTGGGAGAGTGATATCAAAAGCCTATCATAATCAAGAAATCTTTGGTGTCATTATGGCTAGTAATATGCCCAATATCATTCATCAACAATATGCAGATGACACAATTCTTCCTAGCAAGAGTACAACTTCAAAAGCATTGGGTTTTAAGGCCATCATTAAGTCTTATATGGATGCCTCAGGCCAAAAAGTGAATGAAAAGAAATCATATGTATATTTTCTAAATACTAAAACCGAAATGGAAGACCCTATCTACAAGATAATGGGTTATAGAAGAGGTTAGTTTTCGTGCAAATATCTAGGAATTTCTTTAGAAAAGGGCTCAAAATCCAGTAAGATTTGGCATAAGACTCTTGACAAGCTAGATGCGAGGATTGGAAGCTAGAAAGATAAATGGCTCTCAAAAGTAGGAAAGATCACTATGATTAGTTATGTCCTTTCTACCATTCTGACCTTTCCTCTTTCCTATCTTCCCTTCTCTAAAAGTTCACTATTGAAATTTGAAGCCAAACTTAGGAATTTTCTATGGAAAGATTGTGAAGAAGATAAAAAGTTGGCGCTCATCAAATGGGAGAACATATGCAAACCCAAGGATGTGGGGGGTTTAGGGATTAAGAATATTCAATGGAAAAAT
Source organism: Cupressus sempervirens (assembly GCA_028749045.1). Taxonomy (NCBI): domain Eukaryota; kingdom Viridiplantae; phylum Streptophyta; class Pinopsida; order Cupressales; family Cupressaceae; genus Cupressus; species Cupressus sempervirens. The sequence continues at coordinate 603,302,069 of CM053787.1, forward strand.
GAAGCTTTAGGTGCAAAATTAATTTGGCATCTTTGTAAAGAAAGAGAACAAAAGTGGGCTAACATATTTTATGACAAATACCTTAATTCAAATAATCCTTTGTTATTATTCAAAATGATAAATTTACCTAAAGGGTCTAAAAGTTGGAATTTTATGATGAGATGTCCACCTTTAATCTATAATTTTCTCACATGGGATGTGGGTCTGGGTGATAAAGCCTTATTTTGGGATGACTCTTAGGATGGACTTCCCCTGGTTATTGCTAGTCCCTCCCCTAAGGATCTCAAAGATAAATTGGTTTTAGTATGGAGGGATAAAGTTGGTAATTATAAGACTAAAATTTCTTTGGAAGGTACCCATCGATGGGTTTGGAGATCTTTGGAAGGGATGGGATTAGACTCTTTATACATTGAGGCTTATGAGAAGATTTTGTTAGCCAAGAAGATTAAGCAAGAAGAAAGGAAGGAAAGATGAACTTATTTCGGCTACCTCAAATGAGGAAGATATAATGGTTTGATTCATTCTCAAAGATGGAACAAAATTGTTCCTCTCAAACTTTGTTGGGATACAGCTTGTCTTCCTAAGGTAGCCTTCTTTTTATGGCTAGCATTCTAAAATACAATCTTGACAACTGATAGATTATGTAAATTTGACATTTAAGATCCTTCGAGGTGTGTGCTATGTAAACATAATAGCAAGAACATGGATCATCTATTATATAGACATACTTTTTCCTAGGCCTATTGGGACTGGCTTAAATGCAGCTTAGGATGGTCAACACCTATGTCAAAATCTTTCACAAATTTCCTTAAAGCTTGACCTACAAGTATGATTAAAGGAATATATAATAAACTATGGAATATATGCCCCTATATTGTGGCTTGGGAGATCTAGAAGGAGAGAAAATATCACATTTTTTGTGAAGTTGAATTGAAATTAGAAGAATTACTATCAAAGATAGAGGCTTGTATAGTGGAAATGATGAATTCCCATCTCAGAAAATCCATGAAAGAGGAAGGCTCTTTCTCTATTTGGGATGGTATAATGAAGAAGAATTGGACCAACCTGATTAATATGCCTCTTGTATACTTTAAGAAAAGCAAGGAGGATAGGGATAGGCATAGATGGGCACTGCCCCCACATGGATGCTTTAAACTCAATTTTGATGAGCCTGGTAGAGGTAATCCTGGTGTGGTGGGTATAGGTTGTATCATTAATGATGATACAGGTAAGTGGGTAGCAAAGAAAGCTTTGTGCATTATGCCTACCTCTAATAATTTTGTAGAGCTAGAAGCATTAGACAAGGGTTTCCAATTATGTCATGAATTAGGTTTGAATAGGGTCATCATAGAAGGTGATTCTCAGATAATCCTAAATGCGGTTAGGAAGCGTGTTACCCCCAATTGGGTCTTGAATTTGAAATTAAGAAAATTTCTAGATTTATAATGATGGATAATTTATCTTGCCCTAGTGAGATTGTCCTTATAGGCTTTTCTCTCTTTCCTTTATTAGGCTAATATATCCTAGTTTATTCTTTGTAATTTTTTAATCTTTTTAATTTGGTTAGGTCTTGGCCTTAGTATGTAGAGAGGTCTCCTTGGTTTAGGTTTTTTATTCTTAAATGTCAGTGTTTTTGGATTTGGATATGAGCTCATCATATCCCTCCATTTTCCTATCATTAGGAATGGTAGCTTTCTCTTGATCTTTATTTGTTTGTCATGATTTTGGGGCTATGATAATAGCATTATGGATTTTTCCCATGACTAGGATGGTTATCGTTAGGCAAATGAGGTCATGCTACGCTGGGCTTCTAGAGGGTTCTCTTTTTGTTTTTATTGGAGTCATTTTCCCTGTATACTATTTGATTTAGATTCATGAACATGGATTTGAATGTTTATGTCTTCCATACCACTAAATCCCACACCATGGCATTTTGTGGTAATGTCAAACTAGAATAGTGGAATTAGATTCTGAATCCTATGGATGACATGGAAAGAATTGCAGTTAGTAAAGCAATTGGGGAGGGGGTATTTGATTATATGTTTACGTGGAGAACCAACAGTGACATAATTGGTTCATTCATTGGATGTATGGCGAGGGAAAAGGTGAACTCTAATGATACCATTCATCTTCGCCACAACATTTTTGACCCCACATGGAAGAAGGGATTAGAACAAGTAGTCTTTAGTATTGACGACAAATTGAGGATCCCACTACTAGAGAAGTACATGGAATTCCCACCAGGATCACCAAAGCTAAGGGTCATTTTCCACCATCCATCCTTAATTATTCGAGAAAATTATGTGTTTTATAGGGAATGGCCCAAAATAGAGGCCAGTATCCATTTCCTTCTTCATTGGAGGGGCATCGTGGAAGAGGAGAATAAAGACCTGTTAGTCAATTACCTTAAAGCAGTTAATGCTTACATTCAGCCCAGGGTTACCTTTGAGGATCTTGAAGCCCTAAATTTATGCATGCCAAATGCAGAAAAGACTAGTAGGGCTAAATTTGATTTCAAATTTCCCCCTAATTTTCAAGTAGAGAACCCTAATGACATTTCTGATATCATTATGGTATACAAGAAATAATCCATGTTTACTATTTAGGTGGATAATATATTGAGGTTTGTAATGGTCAGATCAATATGGTGTTAGGGTTGGAATTTTCTATATAGTTTCATGTACAATTTTGATTTGTACTGGTAGGTTTATGTCTATGTTTGTAGTAGATTATAGATGGAAGTTTGTATATAGCTTTTTCTATCAATATGGACACACTAGCTCCTTTAATTTCTAATGGACAATGCAAGGAAGACTTTTTATATGGTTTATATGAATAGTACTAGTTAATATATAATGATATGGGTATTACCTTTATGTGTTGGGTTCCTAGTTAAGATTAGATGGTATGACAACTAGATAGAAGATGGTGGTTATTCTGATTAATGCTAGAGCTAGTTTCCTTTACTTTGGTTTTTGGTTTATTAGACTGATAGCATTTGACTAAAATTTTATATGGATGTCAGGTAATAACTCTGCTAATCTAATCTATGTGTGTCAAGTCCCTATTTATTCAAATTTATCAAGCATAATCTCTATGCTACCATGATAAATTGTTGTAGATGGTTGCCAGACATATGGTGGTAGTTTTAGACTTGTGAAACTATATATTTTGAGGTATTCTTTACTGGTTATCTGATATCTGCCTCTTGGTTGGAATTTAATCGCTCAAATTGAGCCTCCATTTTTTCATATTATTGATTAGTTGTTAGGGACTGATCTAGATTAGTTCTCTATGACTAGGCCCTAGATGTATGAACTATTGAGTCTCTTTATGTAGTTAATTAGATCTAGTAGCTCTTAGCCTAATTGGCATAGGTATCCATCAATCCAAATTGACAGAGACTCTAAGGTGATGTGGGTTCCTAATGAGTAGGCTTCTATGTATGTTTGGGTAAGATGTAGTCAGTTATAATAAGTATGATAAGGCTAAGATAGCTTGATCATGATATTGGAATCATCAATTTTGGTGCTCTAGTTTTGATCTAACTAAGTCTCTGTAGTGTTCCTTCTCTACTTATTTCTAAAGCCTAGCAACTTTGTTGGGTATTTCCTTGGCAAGGGGCTTGTATAATCTAATTCTTAGTTTTAAGGTCATTGATAGCTTATGCTTTGCTAATCTAGATTAAAGTGGATTAAATGAGGTGTTTAGTAGAGTGAGTATTCTAGATATCAGATAACCTTTATTCCTCTCTTTTAACCTACATGATTATGAGTTGGTATAGTTTACTTATGGTTGTATTTCAGATTAGGATAACTGCTCGTGATTAAATGTTCATCATTTAAAAGTATTATTTTTCTCTAACCTTGTTTATTGAGTAGATTATAGAAGGGAATATTTATCAACATCAGAATGAGAAGTTAGTCAGCAAGGTGAATGTGTACCTATATTGAAGTACGTAAGCGGATTTTTACAAAGCATATGCCCCAATTTATTGGAATTATGTAATTAATCTAGGGTTCATTCCCAATATTTTGTATATCTATTGGATATTTGGTGTTGTGATTATTGGTGACTAGGGTATTCCCCTTTTAAAATGTAATAATAAAGGACACTTGTCCTGGGCTAGACTAGAGGTTTTCTTCTCTGTTCTTTCCTGCTAGTGCCCATTTGAATGGAGACAACTGATATACTTTTATCTTTTATGTTAATAAAATTATCAAGGCCTTTGTCATTACCAATCAATAATAACAATAATAATTAATAATTTTATTTGACTATTTAATTCAATATTTAATATTTAATTATAAATCATAATTACTATAAGTTTATTATGAAGTACCATGCAATGACTATGAAATAAGTTTACTTAAAAATAATAAAAAATTATTTAATAATATTTAAATGTATTTTTTATAAAATAATATTTAAATAGAAGTTACCTTTTAAATAAAAGATAAGATAAAAAATTATGATATTCAAAAGGCAATGATAAGAGCATAATGATGTGCTCATTTTTTAAATATATATGTTCAAATTTTAAAATTTATAAAGATATATGTTGCTATATTTTTATTTTGTTTAACTATATTATTATTATTTTTTAAAATGGTTTTAAAATAAAAGGAGTCAATTGTTTTCAAGAGTTCAATTTAAAAATGAATTGTTTTTACTTATATTTTATGATTTAAACAACTTTTTTTAAAAAAAAGCATATTTATTTTTTAATTATTGTGAAATATAGTTGTAGCTTTCTCCAAAAAATCCTAATTCAAATTCAATTGAAAGTCATAGTTTTAACTGTTAAAAAAAGTAACACCTTAAAAGTCATAATAGGGCATTGACGAATACAAACCCAGATTAAAAAATCACGCGTAACAAGAAATTAGAAAGATTTGATGATCCATTAAAAGTTTTTTAATACAATAAGAGAATGTTTTTGTAAAAACTACAATCTATAGAACTTTTGTAAAAAATTTTAACATCTCCCCATATAGGGTAAAAAGTAAATGAGATCGTCACATCACAACCATATTTTGATCAATTCAAAATCAAAATGATCAAAGTAAAAACTATGCATTCCCTAAATAGTATTTGAAGAAAAATCAATGGGAAATAGAAGATTTTAAATCCCAAAGATTACATTGCAAGCAAAGATTTTACAGTGGAGAAACTGAACATGCTCCAACTCACTAGTCAAACAATCCATCAACCACATTTTTTCTTCAATTTTTTTTGTCCATACTAGCACCATCTATAGTTGCCTTCCAAATGATCTATATTTCTTTTGGTCATAAATGAAAATGTGGGCTTACAATCCAGCATCCTACCTGTCTTCTTTTGATTTTAGAACCCCACCGAGTTAGTTATAGATGTTAATCTTACAATACAACTTCCCAATGTTTAAAAACCTAATGGTTTATATGTATTCAATTCAAGATCTAGCAAATTAGTTATTAACATATTTCATAGCTTTAAAAGACTTGCATGTTTTGGAGTCCACAGAGAGCTTATCTTACCATTTTTGTTTTTGTGCAACTTGCAAAATTACTACATATACTTTTTAAAGCTTTTCATTTTGGCATTTGTTTGATATTTTCTAGCATTTGAAGGCCTAAACATTCTTGCATTGTAATATCTATAATAAACATTTGATTATCAACACAAAATTTTAAAAATTTATTTCATGATAAATTTAGAGAGATAAACTAAAAGCAAGACACCACAGACCAACATTTAACCTGCATATGGAAGCCTTGTAATTAAACATCTCTTACTATTTCAATCCCTACAATCAAGTTTCTTGTCACTTGAACCCTACAATTTATCCAAAAAAGAAATAAAATGGAGTGAGATTCTTAAACAACTAGTTTGAATTTCTATTGAGTGGGAGTTTCAAATAAAGATTTATTAATTTATGTTGACATTTGTCATTGTTTATCTGTTAACTTTTTGGATGTCCCCTATTTCAATGGATTGTTTTCATGCATGTATTTGATACATAGTCTTAAGAATGCTCTACATGTTGTTTTTGCTTTAGTTTCTTTAGCATAGCTACAACAAGCTATTTCAAACCTTTCAGTCTCTTACTAAAACTTCTCTCTTGCCTAATTATCTAATTTTAGTAGCAAGTTATTTCTTGTTGAACCTCATTTGTTTCCTAGGAAAATTCCTTCTCATTGCCTATGAATTTAAATGACTAATATGGCACTAAGTTAGGATAACAATGGTCTCCAAGTAGTTTTGGATTTGAGGGCAGAAATTAATTGTTTTATGGCTATGTTTCATTCTCTTGATCTGCATTTTCTTTTCCCTTCATAGCTTTTGCTCAATGTTATCTTCTCCTCATTTTACTCCAGCACATTGAATGTGTTTTCAGCCATTGTGAAGTATTTTGTAGTAGTTCCTATGCTTCTCTTTGTTCATTCTACCTAATTCATGGTTGTGACCATTTGAAATGAATTAATCTATTATTCAACTAAGTATTCATTACTAGATCATGGAATATGCATTGCCCAATTGATAGTAATGATTGTGATGTTTCACATATGATCTCTTTGGTGATTTTACCTCTAATTGCACAAATATTGCTAAAATGATGATATATCATGACTCTAAACTAGAAGCAACTTTACTAAGCATAAATTTGGCCATGATTTTTTCTAAAAATTCCACTGATTTTCAGCTCAAAAAATTACACTATTGTGCATCATATCTCACATCACCAATGAAATAATTATTAATAATTAAATAAAATACACATTTTTAGGGTATTTAGAGCATCTACAATTTTGTCATAAGGCTTTAGATAAATTAATGATTCATGCAAAATAACTAAATTATAAGAAACATTAAATTTATGTTTCATAAATTATAAATCCATTAATGTTGCAGCCAAAAATATTTAATTTTAATATTGTAATTACAATTATTACAAAAATTCAAGTAAGTCACTAGAAAAGTATGTGGTCAAAGAGTATTGGATTACAATTACAAATATCTAAGATAGTTGAAGTTATATGAATTCTATATCTAATTTTTATAATATAATTATTAAATACAAGGCTGCAATAGAATTTCTATAACATATATAAATATTATTTTATAATATAGAACTTAATTATTAAGTATTTACATTAGTTTTTAAACAAAGGTTAACTCCATCAAAGGGGTATGATGCATTCATTCTAATTGTGTAATTATTTTTCATTCATTTACAAGTTTTATATATATGTATGTATATATATATATATATATATATATATATATATATATATATATATATATATATATATATATATATATATATATATATATATATATATATATATATATATATATATATATATATATATATATATATATATATGTATGTACACATACATGCATACATACATACATACATACATACATACATACATACATACATACATACATACATACATACATACATACATACATACATACATATATATATATATATATATATATATATATATATATATATGATTCTATGTTAATTTACTAAATACTAAAATCAAAAATTTGATTGATATATGATCAAAATCTATGTGAATCTTAACAAAATAATTATATAAAATATTTGAATTATTTATACTATTATCATTTTAAAAATCTAAAAATTATCAACAATATAATTCAAAACTATTGGACAAGTACTAGCCACTACATGGCACTTCTTAACTATGTATTGTTTGATTTAAAATAAGTTTAAAATAAATTTCATTTAGAATTTGATATGACATCAAAGTAAAAGACAAAATATAATACAAACATTATTAGAGCTTATATGTCTAGAAAAAAATCATGTTGGTTCTTATTGTAAATTTAAGTTATCTCATTTCATAACACAGAAAGTTGTTTGTTTTAAAGATTTGGAATGATTTACACCCAAAAAGAAAAAGAAAGTGCATGGCTGTATAATATTTATTTCTATATTTCATCAATTTTAGAATTATAAAGATGAAACCAAATCCATGAAAATATACACCTTAGAATAGAAATGTTATTTACATTAAAAAAATATAGAAATATTTCATTTATATCTAGATTTTACTTCTAAATTGATTGACGATTTTTTTAAAAAATATAAAAACTACTAAAGCTTTAATAAATAATAAAAGTATTTGTTATATATAGGCAAATTAATTTTGATGCTTTATTCAATTTCACAATTATAGAGATAGTGTATCTATTTAAAGTCAATTAATTTGTATTAATGTCATCATAATACAAAAAATATAAGCATCTATCCACCTACATTATAAGAATCAATGGTTTATAGTTTTTTTTTTAAATTATCCAAATTGAAGCAATACAAATGGTGACATAATCATATGTCTTTTCCATATAAATTTTCTTTCATTGATTATAAATTTAACTATAATTAATTATTAATTGACTATTTAAATATTAAAAATCATCACAATTCTAACCATAATGCTAAACCATAATTTCACAATCCTAACTATAAACCCTAATTTAAATTGATCTTAATCCTCACAACTATAGTAAACTATATTATATTAATGCTAACAATAACCATAATCCCAATTCTAACTACAATCGTAATCCCCAGCCCTAATGTAGATCCTTATCCAAACCCTAACAATAATGTAAACCCTAACTATAATGTGAACCTTGACTGTGGTATAAAATTAAACATAATGTGAACCCTAACTTAATTTTAGGTTGTGTATGGATTGAAAATTTTATTCACTTATCAATTTATTTAGGTGTCTTAATCAATTTATCACTAATCTAACATTGACCTTTATTAAATGATAACTAAAAATTTAACTCTAACCCTAACAATATTTGAGCTTTCAATGTCTTCCAAAATCCCAATATTCCTAAATGGTAGAACATAATCCTAACCGTCATCTATATACATAACTATAATACCAATTATAATCCTAACCCCATTTCTAATATATCTACAATCTAAATTATACATTTAAAACTAGACCTAACCCTAACCATACTACTCATAATACTAATTGTGATGCAAAGCTTTTCCCTAACCAAAATTCTAACACTAACCCCATCCCAACAATAAAAAAACCCTAAACATAAACAAAATACTAATCCCCATTCTAATAGTAACCATGATGTGAATGGTTATCCTCACCATAATTTTAACCCTAAATCGTAGACCCTGATCCTAATTCTAAACTATAAACCATAATCTAAAACTCTAAACTAAACTGTAAGCATATTATTAACTATGATATAAACTGTAATCCTAAATGAAATGTTATTTCCTAACTTTAATAATAAGCATAATACTAATCATGGTATAAACGCTTTCCCTATACATAAGCCTAATCCTAATCCTACCCTAAATATTCTTATCAAAACTCTATTCCCAACCATAATACTAACTATATTGTAAACCTCTAACAATAATACTACCCCTAAACTACAAACCATAGTACAAAATTGTAACTCTAATAAAAATCCTAATACTGAACCCTCATCATAAATACTAAACTCCAATCATAAATTATAAACCCTAATCCTATACCTAATAATAAATGCTAAACCCTAACCATAACCATAACCCTAAATAATAACCTAGGACAATCTCTAATTCCAACCATAATAAACCTAACTATTATTTATACCTTGAACCTTCACCATAACATATTATACAATAAGACTACCCAAATACTTACCTAACCATTTTTCTACACTAAGAATAACCATATCCCTAACTGTACCAATAAACCAAAATTTAAGACTGAACCTAATTCTAAGTATTTAAGACTAAACCTAATTCTATGTATAATTCAAATACTAACTTTAACCTTAAACCCTAACTATAATCATAATCGTCATAATCATTGTTGTAACCCAACACTAATCTAATCCCTTAGAATCCAAACTCTAACCTTCAACATGAGTGTGGTACTAATGATAATCCTATACTTCTAACCAAAACCATATCTCGAACCCTAAACCTAACTATAATCCAATAACAATCCCTGTATCTTAATCATATCTCCAATTTAAACACTAACTCTACCCCTAACTGTAATATAAATTTTACCCATAATGGCAACACTAATCATGATATAAATTATAACCCTAAATGCTAACCCTAATCATGATTATAATTGTAATCCTAAAGTAGAATCCTAGAGTAATTCCACTCTTAAATGCTAATCCTAATTATGAAATTGCAATCATAATCATAATTATAATTGGAATCCTAACCCTAAAGTAATTCCATCATTTCCCATGGCACTAATGAAAAAATTCTTTCTAACTTGAATAGTGTTTTATAATCGTAATGTAAACCCTAACCCTAACCATAGCTCAAACCCTAGCACCAACTATAATCCCACTTGTAAACAAGACTGTAGACCCAACTTTAACACTAAACCCTATCCTTAATATTAATAATAAATCTAAACTAACACTATCCCTAGAAATCTAACTATGATACAAATTATAATGCTAAATTTTTACTACAATTTAATTAATCATTCAATGTGTTACACACACTGCAACTGCTACTAGCTAATACATACTCTATATGTATAATATGTCGAGATGCATTAAGGCATTGAAATTTTTTATTATTCACCTTTAATATGCATTAAAAAAAAATCAACACATTGATGCATCTCATGTATTATACATGTAGAGTATATATTAGCTAGTATTATAATATTTTATCATATTTTATTACTTTTTATAATATGATATTTTAAAATAATGTTTGCACAATTTAATAAACCACATGTAGCATAACATCAATCATAAAATAGTTGTGAATTGGATATAAGACTCTAATTCAAAAACAAGAGGATTAATTTAGAAAAATTCTAAAGTTAAAAATTTGTCATGTAAATTTATGAAAACATAATCTTTATATTTTTAAAAACGAAACATATTGAATTCTAATTGGTATATGAAAACTCACTTAATCACTTGTTAAAGTGAGCAATTCAAAAAATGATACAATGGTACTTAGCCTATCAGCAAGTACTAATAAGAGTGGTTTTAGATTTATTTTGTATGATTTATTAAATAAATAATTTTATTTATTTTACTTAAACATTGAAAATACAATTTCATTATTATATTTCTTACTTTGCATAAATGTCGGGCAACCTGTCCTTAAAATCCTTAAAAGTTGGCTAAAAATTTGAAGAAACTAGTGGTTGTGGAAAGTGCGTGTATAAGACCCCAATTATTTTAGCTAATGGGATAGCTCTAAATTAGTTTTCTTAATTTATAAATGTAACAAATGTTACATGAAATTGATTACAATAATACTATGGCTACAACAAGTACTAAAAATTCATAGATACATAACCTAAATGAAAAATAGATTGTTAACAATCATATTTCCACCCTCAAATTGAATTATGAGTCATTCTATGCATCTTTAGAACAATTATAAACCAAACTTTCCTTAAGTGAATTTTTAGTAATCCTATAGAATATTTTGGGATAGGCTAATCTCCATCCAAAATGCACTAAAGACAAAACAAAGACAAACATTTTTTTTCCAGATTCATGAAAATGTTGTGATTTTTTTTTCATTTTTTTTCTGGTTTTCGACTACAAACTATGTGGATCATGAAGATCAAATGCTGAAATTTTCAGAAAAATCCATGATGTTTTCAATTTTTTGAAAATTGATCGACTGTACAATTTGAATGGAGGATAGCCACATCAAAATATTTTAGTACATGTGTACCAACTAATGCATATTTGGCTACAAATTGATGTGAGACGAACTCTTGCCTATAATTTTAGGTATTTTCAAACTAAATCAAAAATTTTACTTCCCAACATATAGAAGTGTCCATTCTCGAGTTATTTGAGTGTGACATCAAAGACATTGCAACACATATTTCCATTGTTCAATTATTTTCTATCCTCACTGCTTTAGATTCCTATATTTTGATTATTCATTGCAAACCTACTTTCGATCACATCAATTACCCATACGTAAGAATTGAAATTAGAAACTAAATGGGGAATACTAAAACCTTAAACTAGATGCACATTACATTTCTTCTTTAATCATTAATGAATCACCACCAATAAATTTATTTATTTATTGAACTAACCAATAGATATAACTTCCTCAATATGAGTAATTCATATTAAGTGAATCTTGACAACTTCTAAAACATTTTATCATAAATGTACTTGCATCTATTTCTAATGTATATTAAAGTGATGGTTATAATGCATTCATGTTAAATTGGCTATTACCAATCAATTTTACATCTTTAGAAGTGATTAGGAGTCTTTACTTCCTTAATATTAGTTATTCCTATTAAGTGAACCTTTTTGAACTAAAAATATATTTTTGTATATATATATTAACATCTTTTATAATGGAAATTGAAGTGATACTTACATCTTCATTTGTGGAAAAATAATTATTACTAAGTTCAAATCTTTAGAGCTAATCATTAACTCTTGTTTCCTTAATATTAGGGGGGTTTGTATTGAGTGTATATTTGAACTTATAAAAGTGATACATCCATCCTCATCTATGGAAATCAATTTTAGTTAGCTTTGGAGTCTATTATGAACCATTGCTTCATTGTAGTTAGTGATTCATATTGAATTTTTTGAAGTTAAAAAATACTTTAGTACACATATTAACACTTATTTATAATGAAATTGAATGACATTTACATTCTACTCTATAACATCTTAATTGTTATCTACAATTCTAAGTATCTTCCTAAATATTAATGATACATGAAATTATCTTCTAAAAAGCTTTAATACAAATTCAGTTATTTGTAATTAAAAAATAATAAAATTTATTACATCTAAAAGCATTTACCATACCACTATTAGAATGTCAATCCCAACTTTTTCAAGGATGACATGTCACAAAATTTACTCTTGTGAAAATAGTGCAACTTAGATTTCTATTGTTTAATTATTTCATTTTCTCAAAGATTAAAGAAGGCCTATAAGATTTTCAATGTTGAACAAATTGACAACTATTTCCTCTCTTAATTATTAATGAGTTCCTACTAATATTTTTTAATAGAATAAACTAAGAACTATTGCATTCTTGAAATTAGTGATTCATGTTAAGGGAATCTTATGAATGTAATGACCCCATCTTTTAGCAATTCACGTTTTCCAAAGTCTAAGTGGAGCATAAAAGAAAATTAAATTAATTTCTTATAAAGTCATTAAATAAATTAAAATTAAAAAATTAAAAGGTGACTTTATATTTAATTAATTTAATTAATTATTGTATTACAAGGGAGAAGCTTCTAGAGTGTGTATTAATTATTGGAAAGGTGGAAGCCTCTAATAATTTAATTTTCTAGGATTACAATTAATTATTGTATTGCAAGGGAGGAGTTTCTAGAGAGTGCATTAATTATTGGAACGGGGAAGCTTCTAGCACTTGCAATTAATTAATGTTTTAGTTCCTTCTAGAAGGGTGAAGAAAAAGGATAAATAGGGGTGAGAGTCTCATTGTTTAGCATCGGATGATTGTGAATTGAATTTGATAATAGCTTGGATGTGTGTGTGACATATCTTTCTTGGCAATAGAGGACATTCATCCTCTCTTGTAACATTCTAGACGTCATTCCTTTGGGGTTTGGCCTTTGGAATACATTACTTCGTACTTGATTTTATCATTTTGAGAACTATTATAATTGTAGCATCGGTTCAATCTTTAGTTTGCATAAAAAATCTATTTCCGTAGTTGCTTCAATTTTTGGGCATTTCCAGGGTGCCCATTATAGTGGTATCAGAGCTATAAGTCCAGCCATCCTGTAGAGATCTTAAGCATGTGACAAGGGTTTTATAATTTTTGCAATACCAGAGCAAGACAAGGTAGGAGTTCAGACTTGCAAAATGAATAGGGTAGTTCATACATGCAAAGGGACATACAATATAATCATACAAACATAGAGGAGATATTCTTTGAACAAGATAGCAGTATGGGTGATCAAGATGAGAGGAATACTGTTCTAGATCAAGAAAATGCAATGTTTAGGTTATTTGGTACATTAGAGGAGGGGTAGCATATGCAACACGAGTAGAGTAGGTGAATGGATATGATGTTGCAGCTTATGGCTAGAAAGATGGGCATCAATATTAATCCAAGTGATGACAACAATGGAAGCAACAATAATAGAGGCAATGATAATGGAGGTCGAGGCAACATTAATGGTAATAATGGACATGACAACAATGGGAATGAGGCTAATAACTTTAGACATGTTTCATGCCCAGCTCAAATAGTAAGCTTGAGACCTCTTCTACCCACCTTTCCACCCAGAGATTCAGTTCAACCAGTTAATGAACCGCGGATTAAGGAGTTATAAGATCAATTCAGAAGGGATTGGGAGGCTAGTGGACTAGAGTTCTAGGCAGACATTTCTCTCAAAGATTACATGGACTTGAGGATGAGACACATGCCTCGATTAGGAGGAAGAAGTGAAAATCTTAAGCTGAAAAAGAAAGTTGGGAAACTTTCTTTACCTTATTATGATGCTTCATGGAAGATAACCCCAGGAGCTTGGGTGTAGAAGATGGATACATACTTGCAGCTAAATCCTATGCTTGAAGAGGAGGCTATAAAGTATGTGGCTATTCACTTGGATGGACTAGCACATGAGTGGTGGTACCATGGCATGGTAGCCTTGGGACATAATCAAATCACATCTTACGAACAGTTCACAAAGAAGCTCATAGAGAGATTTGATACTAGGGATTCTAAATTACAATTTAAGGAGTTGGCACAACTCAAGCAATGGGGATCAGTTGAGATGTATATCAGTGAGTTTCAGAGGTTAGTTGTTTTGGTCACAAATATTTCAAAGAGGAGGTTGGTAGTGTTGTTTATGGATGGACTCTCAAAACCCTTACGAGGATGGGTTAAGGGGCATGACCCAGCTACATTGCAGGAGGCTACTAAAAAGGCTTGTGTCTTAGCACCTTCTTCATTAAGGAGTAGATTTCAGCATAGGGATTCTTATATGAAAAAGGACAAGGAGAAGGATAAAAAAACAATTTCACAAAGATGCTCAACCAAAAAGAGATAAGTTGGATAATGACACCTTGAATGATTTGAGAAAGAAGAAGTTATGTTTTCACTACAGAGAGCCTTGGGATTTATCTCATAAGTGTCCTCTCAAGGGTAAAGCAAATCAAATGGAGTATTTCTTAGCAAAAGAGTCACAGTCAAAGAGGGAGGATCAACACTCTGATTTAGATGAGGATAGCACTACAAAGGAGAGCAACATTCCTAATAACGAGAAGTCATTAGCATGATTAACAAGGACTTGGAAGGCAATCACATTTAACTTCAGAGGTACTATCCAAGGGTAGAAAGTGATCTCACTTATTGACACTGGGGCTACACATAATTTTATAGATACACAATTGTTAGCCAAGAGAGATCTACGGACTGAGGAGCACACCTAATTTAGAGTTAAGGTAGCTAATGGTGACAAACTATTATGCACTCGAAAGATATCTAATCTTCACATTAGGTTTATAGATGGCTATGAGTTGGAAGATGAGTTCTATGTGGTAGACATGGGAGACTATGATGTCATCCTCGGTATGGCATGGATGGCCTCACTAATAGAGTTCACACTTAACCTAGCAAAATTGTAGATGAAGTTTCAGCATGAGGGAAGAACTGTTGTATTTAGAGGACTTTCAGATGGGAGTTGCAAAGTAGTTTCCTTTAAGAGAATGTAGAGACTTTTTTGGCATAATAACATAGAGTGGGCAGCAGAATGTTTCACTATGACAACTTCACAAGAGCCACAAGTGAAGAGTCGTCCACCAAATAACCAGGAGATACTTGATAGGCACACGAAGGTATCTGGCAAGATTCTACATGGGGTTCCTTCTGACAGGGGGATAGAGCATGTTATTGAGCTCGAGGAGGGAGCCAAACTAGTCATGATTACTCCCTATCATCATCCTAAGAAACATAAGGATGAGATAGAGAAGGAAATTAAGGAGTTGTTGGAAATAGGGCATATCAGGCCTAGTAAGAACCCTTTTGCTTCAGCAGTAGTGTTGGTAAAGAAGAAGGATGGGATGATGTGCATGTGCATCGATTATAAGGCATTAAATAAGAAGAGCATTAAGAATAGATATCACATCCCATGAATAGATGAGTTGATTGATGAGTTACATGGTGCACGCTTTTTTACAAAGATTGATTTATGGTCAGGGTATCATTAGATCAGGATGAGGGAGGAGGACATTGAGAAGATAGTTTTTTGGTATCACTATGCCCACTTTGATTTTTTGGTTATGCCATTTGGGCTAACCAATGCCCCTGCTACGTTCCAAAGTTACATGAATCAGGTATTCGGGGAGCAGCTTAGAAGATTTGTCTTGACTTTCTTTGATGACATTTTAGTCTTTAGTAAGACTTGGGAGGAGCATTTACAGCATCTTGAGATGGTGATGTCCACTTTGGAGAAAGAGATAATGTATGCCAAGGAATCTAAGTGCAAGTTTGGGATGACTGAGCTACTATACCTTGGGCATATCATTAGTGTAGATGGAGTTTGGGTAAGTCCTAAAAATATTAGGGCTATTGTTGATTGGCCTACTCCTATGAATCTTATGCAACTTAAGGGATTCCTTGGTCTTTGTGGATTTTACAAGAGATTTGTTAAAATATTTTCACATATCGTTGCACCCTTGATAGACCTTACTAGGAAAGGGGCCTTCACATGGACAGAGGCAGCTGAGAGAAGCTTTGATCATTTCAACAAGGTAATGTCATCATGTCTAGTACTAACTCTACCAGATTTCACAAAGCCATTTGAGCTTCATTTTGATATATTAGGAGATGGGATTGGGGCTGTCTTGATGTAGGAGAAGCATCCCATTGTTTTTGAGAGCAGGAAGCTCCATGGAGTGGAGAGGAGCTATGCCATCTATGATCAAGAGTTGATGGCTATAATGCATGCATTGGCTAAGTTTTAGTCCTACCTAGTTGGGGGAAAGTTTGTTATCAAAACCGATCACAACAACATCAAATACTTCATGAGTCAACGTGATTTGAACGATAGACAACATAAGTGGATTACAAAGTTACAGGCCTATGAATTTGACATTGAGTTTGTCAAAGGTAAGAAGAATGTGGTGGTAGATGCTTTATCCAGTAGACCTCATATTTGTGCTCTAGTTGAGATTACAGGAGATTGGAGAAATAAGATCATATAAGAGTATGTGAGGGACACTTAGTCTTTTGGAGTAATTACAGGCACCATACATGATGATTGTTACATGGTGATGGATGAATTGATAAAGTTTTAGGGTAGGATATATTTGATTCCTTCATCACAGTTTAGGGAGGTAATATTGAAGGCATTTCACGATGCACCTATAGCTAGACATCGAGGGGTCTTTAATACCTATAGGTAGATCCGTGAGTAGTTCACATGGAAAGGGTTCAATGATGGTGTTCAAAAGCATGTCAGGGAGTGTGCAATTTGGCAACAGAATAAGGGAGAGCACACATATCTTGCAAGGTTGTTATAGCCTTTGCCTATTCCGGATAGGAAATGGGAAGTATTTCTATGGACTTCATCACCGGGTTAACATGAGTACAAGGGAAAGATTGCATGTATGTGATAGTTGACTGGCTGACGAAGTTTGCTCATTTCTTTGCTATTCCATCCACTTACACATCAGCATAGGTGGTTGATCTTTTCTTCAAAGAGATATTCAGGTTACATGGGCTACCCAGTTTCATTGTCAGTGATCAGGATAGTAAATTCATGAGTACTTTTTGGCAGAACCTGTCTAGGTTGTGTGGTACAGATCTTACACCTAGCACTAGTTATCATCCACAGATAGATGGGCAGATAAAGATTGTGAATAAATGGGTGGAAGGATATCTGAGGAACTATGTGACTGCACAATAGAGGGCTTGGGTCAAATGGCTACATATGTGAGAGTATTGTTATAACACCACTTATCATATGTCCATCAAGATGACTCCATTCATGGCACTATACAGTTATGAAGCACCTAGTTACATGGATCTGGTTTTGGGGGATAGTAGAGTGCCTGAAGCAAAACACTTCTTGTAGGATAGTTAGGATATTTTGAGGGTGCTCAAGGAGAACATACAGCAAGCCCAAAATCAACAAAACTTGTATGTTGACCAGCACTGGATAGAGAGCAGTTTTAAGGTTGAGGATATGGTTTACCTGAGGCTACAACCATATAGACAATCATCACTCAAGAAAAGTGGAGCGGAGAATTTGAAGCTAGGTTTTATGGCCCCTAAAAAGTGATTCGCAAGGTCGACGAGGTTGCTTACGAGATTGAGCTTCCAAAGGGTAGTTGGGTGCATAATGTGTTTCATGTGTCAAGGCTTAAGAAAGCCATCGGTCAAAGAGTTGTGCCTTTAGTAGAATTACCACCATTAGATGAGGAGGGAAAGCTCGTATTAATTCTTGAGGCTAGTTTCGATACTAGGGAAAGGACTCTACAAAGCAAGTTGATTAAAGAGTATTTAGTCAAATGGAGATATCTACTAGGTGGAAGCCTCTAATAATTTAATTTTCTAGAAGCACAATTAATTATTATATTGCAAGGGAGGAGTTTCTAGAGAGTGTATTAATTATTGGAAGGGGGAAGCTTCTAGCACTTGCAATTAATTAATGTTTTCGTTCCTTCTAGAAGGGTGAAGGAAAAAGGATAAATAGGGGTGAGAGTCTCATTGTTTAGCATCGGATGATTGTGAATTGCAATTGATAAGAGCTTGGATGTGTGAGTCACATATCTTTCTTGGCAATAGAGGACATTCATCCTCTCTTGTAACATTCTAGACGTCATTCCCTTGGGGTTTGGCCTTTGGAATACACTGCTTTGTACTTGATTTTATCATTTTGAGAACTAATATAATTTCAACATCGGTTCAATCTTCAATTTGCATAAAAGATCTATTTCAGTAGTTGGTTCAGTTTTTGGACATTTCCAGGGTGCCCATTACAATAAATTTGTAGAACATTTTAATATATATACTAACATCTATTTGTAATAGAGAAAAAAGTGATAGATAGATAACCTACAAGATAGATAAATTGTTTACAATCATATTTCCACATTCAAACCGAAGTATAAAGTCATTCTAGGTATATTTAGAATAATCATAAACCAATATTTCCTTAATATTTCCCCCCTTCATCTTGTTAAGTCCAAATATGTTTAATATATTCTCTCAGCTAGCCCTATTATCCTTGACCACCTTAATTCTTGTTGGAATCTATCCCTTGCCTAAGTTGAATGGAGGAATATCTTATCTAATCTTTGGACTCGACCCATTGAACCCAAGGTCTCTTGTTTTTTGTGGAGAATGTTGCTCCACAACTTGCCCTTTGAAAAGCCAAGGGGGAGCCTAATATCTATTTTGTTTGCAGAAGGCCTGAATCTGTCTTTAATGGCTTTTTCCAATGTTTCTTTGCTCGAGAGGTATGGAATCTATTTGGTCTCAAACTCAATGGCAATTTCTCTTTTCATAATATTATTTTTGGGACAATCAGTGCTAACAATAAATGGTCTAACATGTTCCAGTCTATTATTTCCTCTATTACTCTATGGTTTCCATGGAAGTATAGGAATAATGACACTTTTCATGGTAACGGTAGATGCCTTACTGAGCCTCTGAGGAGACTTGTATTTGTTGATGTAGCCTTGCAGGTTACAACTGCCTTCAAGATTATAGAAAATCAGTTTCTCAAGCTGCTAAAGGATGAGAAATGTATATTGGAAAAGAAAGATTTAGCCCATAGTCATACCACCGAGAAAGATGTTGACGAATTAATATCCCATTGGCACACTTCGTTCATAAAGTTGAAGAGGAAGGAAACCAGAAGAGGAGAGTAGAGGAGGAAGATGCACCTGTCAAATTCTTTGCACCCTCTCCAGTCCATCACTACCACAAAGTCTAGTGAGGAAGATGAAGAATAAGAAATTTTAAATTTATAAAGTTTTGTCATTAGTTTTGATGTATATATTGTTGTAACTCTGTTGCAATCATAATGATTGTTGTTTTTGTTGTGTGATTGAATAGATCTTAGAAAACAAATGTTAAAGAGTTTTTATTTTAATTTTATTTTTGTTGTTGTAATAGTATATTCCTGATATGCAGTAGTAGTAGTGATCTATATTAAGTGAATTTTAAAGATCTCAAGAATATTTTAGTACACATGTGAAACGAACTCTTACCTATAATTTTGGGTATCTTCAAACTGAGTCAGAACTTTTACTTCCCAACATCTATTAGTGTCCATTCCAGATTTATTTGAGAGTGACATTGCAACACAGATTTCCATTGTTCAATTATTTTCTATGCTCGCAATCCTATATTTTGATTATTCCTTGCAATCCTAGTTCCGATCACATCAATTGCCCATGAGTAAGAATTGTAATCAGAAATTAAACGGAGAATACTGAAACCTTAAAACATTCAGACTATGATCAAAGAAATGTTGAAAGCAAATTGCATATAAAACTAGGCATTCAGATTAACTTCCCATTATTATTATTACCAGAGAGATTCTTAACTTCTATGATCAGATCTTAATACAAATGCTTTTGGTTTCTCTTTGAAATGAAGCCAAAGCAGGGTGGTCAAGATGGGCCAAAAAGACTTGTGATCGCTCAAGCACCCTCAGACATCTGATCCTCCAATTATGGCTTACAAACTTTAATCTAATTATATCACCCACCTGAAACATCTGTCACAAACATCACCTTCCATGCAAATCCCTAACTACTCTACCACAAACATCATTCTCTACTCTACTCTGATGTTTCTTTCTTCACTTCTTCCTCTTAAGCAGCAGGTGTCGCAACTTCTGTTGCAGAAACAGATGTTTCCTCAGCAGCAAGGGTTTCTTCCTTCTCCACAGGAGTTTCAGCAGCAGCAGCAGCAGGGGTTTCTTCTTCAGCAGGAGCAGGGGCTTCTTCTTTCTCCACAACTTCAGTTGGAGCCTCCTTTTCCTCACCTACTTCCTTAGAAACCTCCTTTTCTTCTATTTCTTCTTTGGCAACAGAGGATTCTTCTTCTGCTTCCTTTGCAGGTGTTGTTTCTTCCACCACATCTTTCACTTCCTCTGCTGGAGTTTCTTCCACCTCCTCTTCTTTTGCTTCCTCTGCATCTGCTTTACAAGAGTTCAACAATACATTCTTAAGCTTCCATAAATCATGATAATGGAACAATAGTTTTCTTCTTGAGATTTATGATCAGGTCAAGGAATACAAGAAAAGCAAATTCAAAAAAAAAAAATCCCATGTTTTAATCTTATTATGAAGATCAACCAGGGAAGTGATCCAAAACATCACTAAGAAATCTTGCACAGAGGGTGCTCTAACATTCACTAGATTAGCAATTTAAAAGATTAGATTTGCCAATTCTAATCTGGATTTTCTATTTAAAAGCTCAAAATTGTCCATAACACGTACCCTGTTCCACAAGGGGGGCTGATTCCTCTTCTTTTGGGCTCTCTTCCACAGTTTCAGCAGATGGGGCTTCAGCCTTCACGGGCACTTCTTCAGTTGCAGGGCTCACTTCAGCGGGCATGGCAGCAACCTGATGAGCAAATCGATCACAACATAAGTTAACTCACATCATTCAAGAACGATTCATTAACATGAATGATCAATTGAACAGATCGATCCATATGAGTCCATCTACATACCTCAATAGCGGCCATTTTGGAATCTCAGATGAAGATTTGACAATACAGTGAATAAGATCGATAAATCCCAAAATCCTGATCGCTGGATCAATTTTGGTGGGTTTTGGACAGTAGAAATAACTCATGCAATACAAGAAGCGTTGGCGACCTATTTATAGTAGAAATAATTCATGCAATACAAGAAGCGTTGGCGACCTATTTATAGTAGAAATAATTCATGCAATACAAGAAGCCTTGGCGACCTATTTATAGTAGAAATAGTTCATGCAATACAAGAAGCCTTGGCGACCTATTTATAGTAGAGGAAAGTTGGAAGGATGCTCTGAAAAAATAAACTATTTAGTACTGAAAAAATAAAATCGGAATGAAAAGGCACCGTCCAAATCCGCATCAGATGAATGTAAATGTGAGAGAATGACAGGGAATGGATGAATGTATGGGAAGTACAATGCATAGTAACAAAATCTCATTTGACGTGTGGGAGTATCGAGATAGTGGAGTGAATGAATGCCAACTACCTAGAAAACGTTTCAATTTGTAACCGTTAACATCAACGCTGTAATCGGAAAAATAATGCAGTCGTGTGATTTTCACATTCATTTGGTTTATGGGTGAAGTTGAAAGGTTCTTAAGGAGTCGATTAGTTATCAATTCAATTCTCATTGAGTGTAAGGCTCCAACATTGAAAAAGGGACGAGGTAGGAATCATGTCCGGAGTAAATTTGGTGGAACGCATATCCCTTAATCCTTTGCTCTTAGTAAAGTAAAGTGTAAAGGGTTGGTTAGATATAATTTTTGATCAATTTTTTCATAAATTTGTGTGTTTAGGTCAGTTGGTAGGATATCAACAATATGATATTGTTAATGCAACATAGGTATTAATGAAGAAGTGGTAGATTCAAATCAAATATGTATCCTCTTACAACAATCTAACCGTGATCACAGAGAGAGAGAGAGAGAGAGAGAGAGAGAGAGAGAGAGAGAGAGAGAGAGAGAGAGAGAGAGAGAGAGATTGTTGCAAATAGCTAGAAAAGTCATAACAAGTTTAGAGAAGAGAATTGATGATTTTGAAAAATCTAAAATGTTGTTGTTAGGAGATTATGGTAGCATAAAGGTTCCATCTCTACTGCAATCTAATCAACAAAATATAAATGTATAAGTTATATAAGAGATTATGTATATTCATCAAGGTTCTAAACATTTTTTTGTGCTTTGAAGATGTATACTTGGAGGAATTAGTTATAAGGGTACAAAGAAGTTTACAAGAGAAAAATTAGAAGGAAAAAAGGATGAGTTCAATATAAGATTGATGCTCACTGAAGTTAATATCATTGAAAACATATGATAATGAAGAGGTGTTAGGAGGAGCCCTAGAATCCTGGGACAATGATCCAACCCTTAGGACATTAAAGACTTGGATGAATTAGTTAAGGAAACACCACATAAAGAAGAATCAAGAAAATAAGAAGATAAGGAAATTGATCATAAAAAAATCTTGGGAGGAGATATTTGCGATAAAGTTGGCAAGAGACAAGGGAAAAAAATATAAGTTTGTGTCCTAGATTGACATAGGAGTTGATTGAATTCTTAAGTTCTGATACTATACTGTATTCCATTAAATTCAAAATTTTGGATCTACTCCAACAAAAGACTTGAGACTAGGTTGATTTTTTTATTGATGATAGGGCATGTAGTGCCCACCCCTAGTTTACATTTTATTATTATTGCCAAACTCTTTTAGGCCAGTTTATGCTTGATGATTAGCAGCATTATCTTCAAATTATCAGATATTGTTTGACACTTGGTTGATTTTATGATGAGACTACTTGGTAGTAGTTACTTCATGTATGCATGCTTATACCTTGATGATGATTATTACAATGATTTTAGTTATTTGATGATGATTAGTTAGATGGACTATTTGTATGTGTTTTCTATGGATACTTACCTCATATTGCATGTGTATGGTGTGTGTGTGTGTGTGTGTATTTTCTTTATGTATGACATTTCTGATGTGGTTAAGGAAGGGAGTCGTAGTCACCTGCTAGTCAAGATCTACATGATGCACCACTTCCTGCCATTGCCTGTTTAGTTTATAATATATGTGTTTGTACATGTGTGGATTTTATGCAGATTGCAGGTACCAAGTATCGACTTCCTTGAATTGTCAGGATGAGCATACCCTATTGCAATATCTCAATGATAAGAGAGGGGAGATAAATTCTTGAGTCCAAATCCCAACCTTTAAACAAGTTATCCTAGAAAACTAGGACAAGTATCTAAGATGATTATCTTTCCAAATGCATCGTATGATGTAAATTCGTGATTATAACCCTTGAGTTTGATTTTGTATGTTGTATTTTATGATGGGTTTTCATAATTCGTCTTTTAGGTTTTTGATGATTTTTCTGTTGAGTAAGTAAAAAAAAAAAGATTAAATTAATGATTTAATTTAATGGAAAATTATTGTGATATTTCAATATTTAATTAATTGAAAATTTAAAAAATTAAATTTAAAGAGGAAACTATAATTCTAATTTGAGAATGTAATAATATCTAATTAATTTAATAATAATATATTTAGGAGTTCATTTTTTAATAAATGCTAAATAATATTATTACTTAAGTTAATAAATATTATAGTAAAAGCACTTCGAAAATTAATAAGAGAAAGAGAAAATAATTTTTTAATAAAGTTTATTAAATTGCATAAAGCTTATGAATGAGATTAAAATATAATAAATTAATTAAAAAGATAAAGCAATTAATTTATTAAAGATATTTAAAATTTCATAAAGTATGGATGAAGTTTCAAAAAAGTTAATAAAGAGTTAAAGAGTTGTGATCAAGGAGTTCCCTCGAGTGATCGCACAATCAGTGCCCCAAATTTAGGATAGAACTCCTTATTAGTAATTAAGGGTCCGTTTTCCAGGGACTGAGAATTTTTGGAGAAGAAAAATTTTCAGAGAGAAGGTTTTGAGAGAAAAGAGAATTCTCTCACAATCCTCAGGTGGGTGCGTATTAGCATCAGACTCAGGTAGGGTCTTGTGTTTTGTTTGCATAATGTATTATGTAATTTGATATTCCTGTCTACATCATATTTGTGGAATCTGTTTTACAAATTTTATTTTTATGAATCTTTCTATCTTTCATTCTGAATTGATTTGATATTCGTATTGAATTCTATCTATATATCAAAAAGAAATTGGAAACCCTCGTTTTATAGATTAAGAAAATTAGTATTTTAATCAGGAAGGGTTTGTAATCAAATCAAAAATTTAGAATATAAATTTGATGGGTTTGGCATATTTTCCCTATCAGGGTAAATTTGCAGGTTTATAAAATATATATATTTTAAAAATGTTAATTGGGGGGCAGGGGGGGAGCTTGTTTTTTTTTCAAAACAAAATTAAATATATATAATATAATATATATTAAGCTGGGGGCGGGGCCATTAATTCCCCACACCCCAATCCTCCCTATCACGACCACTAAAGCCTGTGTGCCATAGGTGGTATTGCTGCCTGTGGCAGCAGGGGTCAAAATAAACGTGTTTTTATTTATTTTTTATATTATTAATTATTTTTAAAATTAAATTATTTAAAAGTTTTAAATTGTATTATAATAAATTTTATTAAAATTTTAATTTAATTAAAATTTCATTTAGTTTAAAAGTGTTTTAATTAAAAGTTAATTTTAATAAGGTATTATTAATATATTTATTAATTTATTTTTTAATATAGGATAAATAAATAAAAAAGGATTTTTTTTTATAGGTAAACAGCTGAAGCCTAGGTTATTTATTATTATTATTAATATTAATTATTATTATGTGTTAATTGCGAGTAGATTCAAACCCAGGACCTCCCCGATGAGAGGCTCATAATTTACCAATGCATTGTAGACTCCTGCCTAATTAAAAGGGATTATTTTATAAGTATAGTTATAAACAATTAACTTAATTATTAGCTATTATTTGTTGAAAGAACGTTATAAATTAATGACGGGGATTTTCTATTTAAAATTTAATAATATTAAATTATTGCTAACTAATTATTTAATAATTGTCATTTAAAATTTAAGAAAAAACTTTATAGAGATAATGCTCATTTTAAGAGCTTAAGTTAATAACGCATTCATATTCAATTACAAGAATGGGTTAAGTTGTTAGGGTTTCATGGAAACTTCATAAACTCAAAATCTTACATTGAAACAAAAACTTAAACCTAATTACAAACTCAAACTATGTGTTTTCAAAATCAAACCAAACTATGAAACCAACACTGTTAGCTAAATGTTATCTTATGATTTGGGTTTTAGGGTTTGACTTAGCTGTGATTAGTCTTAGGATGTTACTAGAGGCTTGGGAGTTATTTGTTCGTGATGTCATGATGATGATTTGATCTTGATCTTTTAAACTCAAACATGGTAATGTGTTTGGTATGCTTTATGATGAGTTTGGTTATATTGTTTGTTATTGCTTTCAATATCTTCATGCGATTACGAGATGAATGTTATGACATGCTTAACTTAACTTTTTTTGAGTATTTGATTATTTATTTTTTGGATTCTTTCGAGTTGCTTGTAAAGAACTGAAGTATTATTGTGGATTATCTTTTGATTCTTTCTAGTCACTTGTATAGGTCTAAGGTGAAAACTATAACTCTTTGATTTTTACTTTTATGCGCCTAGGCTAGGTAATCTATATGTGAAGTTGGGAAGTGGCTTGCAATGGAGGCCAAGGCCCAAAGTGGTTACCAAAGTAACCCATTGTAAGTAGTTGATAAGTGATAATACTACACTAAATGAGAGTAAAATAAACCTAATATGAGTATTTTTCCTTGCCCATGCCTTGAGTGCTAGTATAGACTAGGATGGGAGTAGAGAGGATGCTTGGTTGCAACCTTGCATCATTAGTATGCCTTGTCTATACAAAAGGATACTATTGCCGCATAGAATCACTAGGGATCCAAAGGATTAAAAGACTAGCCAAGTAACCCTAGAGTTCGTTCATGCGATGACACTTTCCCACTAGCAGTATAGATTTCCTATGTGTCTTTGTTTGCCTCTGGGTCTAGTTGTTGATTTATCTTGGAACCTTTGAGTTAGATTACTTTTAGGGTTTCCTTGACATAGATATTACTTTTGATTTTTGGATTGATATCCTATTTGGGACTTAAGGCTATCTCCTCAGCACAATGGGAATGGATCTTTTTGGGTTACCATGAGGTCGACTGGTAGTGCTTTTTACTCTTACCATTGAGATATGTCTGTTGATTTCATGGCTTGAGTTCCTTGTCGGTATTTCCTTTCGCTCTATCTTTATGTTTTATGATGGATGATTTCACTTATTGTATTGTACTTTGTTTCATGGATCTGAAAGGGATGATGTAATCTATTTTTATAAATGTATATTATTTTAGCCTTTCATACCCTGTGACATGTACAGTGGATGATTATGCATTCCAAATTTTATTGCCAAGTGGCATTCAAAACAAATGTATATTATATTAAGTGGAATGGACTTGTAATTGTACTTTCATGTGGATGTGTTATTCATTAGACTTAATATTAATTAAATTTAAATGTGATTCAACATCTTTGGATCCTTAAGGAATGTAATTTTCTATGTTTTCTTATGTATGATTGTATGTGATTGCTTCTGCTACTTTATAATTGATGTGTATGTTATTCTTTCTTTTAAAAAAATGTTTGGTAAACTTGTTAAAACTTTAGGATAATTATTTTGGATCCCTTGGCGGGGTGTTATAGGGCAATCCTTAATTGTGTGCTTAAAGGATTGATACTCAAGTAGCACATGTTCAACATGTTGGGATACTAGTGCAAGAGCAGCCTAGGTTGCCTTACAATCCTGCTCTTTTTTGTTCATTCTAGTAGAGTTAACCGATTTTTAGTGTTAAACAAATATTTACCTTTTTTATGTGAAACTTATAGCCATTTTAGTACATAGCTTTGTGGTGCTTGAACTACTATTTTTCAAACATGTCAAAATTATGCATCCATCTATGAGTTGATATTAAACAAATGGGTCATGATAGATTAACTTATATGTACATTTCCACCTCTTAAACCATTTGCTAGATCAATTAGCATTGGTGTAACATTGGGATCTCCATTATGATGAGCTTCTTTAACCAATGAAGCAACACCTTCCCATGCTAATGAGGAACCATTTTGTTGAGATCATTCAATCCATACCATCAACCAATCAAGATTGTTTGAAATATACAAATGAAGTGCATCCCACTCATAAAAAACTGTATAAAATAAATAGACTAGTAAGAAACAACTTATATTGATGATGGATAAGAATTAATTAACTACAATAACATCTTATAATTACCTCTCACTTTCCTCAATCTGCCTTTCCCCATCAAGTACTCCCCTTCGAGTATGCTAATGGAGTTGTGATTCCAAATGTGATCTACATGGATCTTTGATCCAAACTTAGGAAGATATTCACTAATGTACACCATGGTCTGGTATACCATATATCCCTCGACTATGGAACCCTCAAGACATGCTCTTTGTCGATCCAAGCCCTTTAAATATTTCAAGTGCCTCTCAACCATCCACATTGACCTAGTTGGTATAGGTCCACACAATTCAATCTCCTTGACTAGATTCTTGTGCATTGAAAAAAGTTTAAGGTAGACACTTTTATATCTGACACAAAAGTTGAGAAATTCTGCTCTTCCAATGCTTTATGTCTTTTTTAATAATTTATTTAGATGAAAACCACCTATAAGAAATTCATCACACAAAAACATATCAATGAGACTCTACAAAAAAATTATACAATAAATTATAATAAAAAAAAGAGCAAGATGCAAAAATAATATCTATACAAAAAATCTAACTTGAATAACACTTCTAACCTCATGTATTTCCCAAGATCATATATAACATGTTTGAAACTCATGTTGTCAAAGTTTTGTGGGAGAGATAGAGGTAGAAGGTACTACAATAATAATAAAATGATCTTTTCAATATATTGTAAAATAAAACAATTAAAAGTACATGATATTTTACAAATTTATTGTAAATAGAGAAGAATTACATGACTTACCTTGATGAAGGTATGACAATCATGCATTGTCAACCCTAATCCAAAATCACCTTTCTTTGATATGAGACTACTTATGTTTGTAGAAAATCTTGTGAGAATTTTAGTTTTTTTTATCGCTTCAAATATGACATCAGTTTGATGCTTTGTTAAATAGAGAAGAACATGACTTACCCTGATGAAGGTATGTCAATCATGCAATTTCAACACTGACCCAAAATCACCTTTCTTTGATATGAGACAGCTTATGTTTGTAAAAAATCTTGTGAGAAATTTAGTTTTTTTTATGGCTTCAAATATGACATTAGTTTGATGCTTCGTTAATAACCAAGGAATGAAACTCGTATTAATCAAGTTTCCACTACTATTTGATTCAAGGGAAAACTTCAATGCATGATTGGATTCATCAATATCATTACAAATTTCAACCAATTTTTCTTTGTCATGCCTTCCATCTACTATTTTCCATAGTGTCTCTATTACATTCTTTCCAATATGAATAGCATTGAACAAATGCATGATTGGGAGGTGTTTGTAGTATGACAACCTATTAAATTGTCTAGGATAGATTTTAAGTCATTTTGGAAGTTGCTCATCAATTCCTTGACAACCTTCACAAACATCAATTACATAACTACTAAAAAAAGATAGTATCCAAATTTTAATTTCATACAAAACCCTACATCAGATGGAATGGCATTACCTCGATGATTAATTCTATTGTAAATTCCAACTTCCACATGTGAGGTGTCATTCTACATGGCTTTGATTTTACCTCTTCTTTCCCATTGAAAAGATATTTTTTAGTAATTCGATACTTATGATTTTTGTGGATAAAGTGTCTATGCTCATCGAACATCTTCTTTCCTAAACTCTTTAAATACTAGTCACCTATCTTCTATGTCCTTAAATGCATAACCATCTGCAAGCATTCACATAATGTCATCTTGACTTCTATTACTTACATGGTAATCAACAAATTGTGCCAAGCTAGTGTACTTGAGTAATCGTTGCAAACATAGAATAATAGGAATGTATCAAAGAACCTTGCGAGGCACCTTTTTTCTTATTTGATCTTATCAATATCTACTAATGTGACAATCAAGGCATTGTGTTTCAAATTCATGTTATCTATGATATATAATATGATCATTGGGGCATTCATGTATTGTTTGCTACTCCATTCAAATATCTTTCATAATGGCCAATAATTCTTGGTAAGAGCAAGGTAGAATGTTTGATGGTGGTAGAAAACACTCACCTATCAACCTATGGAAACATAATTGTTAATATAAATAACATTAATGGTATGCTAACATAGAAGATGACAAAAATGACACTATACCTTAGCATACATGAGATTGCTACATTGGATATACCATTCATAACCTTGAAGTTTACCAGCAAGAATACAACAGAGAGAAGCATTTTTTGGGAGCCTTGGTACAAGGGCTCATATGATTTCTCAATTATAGGTATATCAAGGTTCTCTTCATCATCATCATCCTTAGATGCACGACTATCATCATCTTCATCATCTTCATCAATTGTGTCAATAATGTCTTCTTCAATCTTGTTGTTTGGCACATTATTAGTTGTGTCAATATCAACATCTTTAATTGTGTTCTCTACCTTAGGATCATCTTCTTCCATGGGAGCATTACCTTCTACTTCGATATTCACACCTCCAAGTTCCACTAGTTTGAAATCCACATTCATCGAAGGAAAAAAATCCTTTACCTCTTCAATGTGATCATGGCAACATCTCTAAGCTATTGTGATTAGAATTCTTTGATTCTTGAAGCTCTTGAATTTTTTGCAAGGACAATAACATTTTCCATCACCTTTTCTTTTGAACTAAGACCACAATCTAGGAATTTTCACCTTATTTTGTTCTGGGTTCATATTGTTAGGAGTGGACTTTATTCATAGACAAATATTTGGGCTATAAAATTATATCAAATATAAACATATAAGAATTAGTAGTATCTTATATATGATAAAAAATAATTAAATAATTAAATATTACTATCTCTTCAGTAACGGTGGTAGTGTCTTCATGGAAAATCATTGGTACACATAGATGTCATATGTTTTCTTTGTAAAAAAATAAAATTGGATGTGGGTCTTTATTATGTTCTAGACCAAGTATTATTCACATTGACATGTACCAAGCTCAAAATAATCTATGGATGAATCTTAAAATTATTTGCAATGCATGTTTGTGGTGCAGGGCACCTATCTCCTTATTCAGGAGTTATCTTTAATTGGATATTGATGTAATAAGGATGTGTTGGCACCATCTATTTTCTTGTTTTATGTTGGTTTTATGCTTTTGTGTGGACAAGAATCTTTGTGGTCTTCTTATAAACCAAAAGATTCCTTAGTTTACTAGGATGTGCTTTGTTAGTCTTTTATGTGTTTTAGAGTCCAATAAATTCAAATTTTGACTTAGATATGTATTTTCCACTATTCCTAAGGTTTTGGAACCATTTGGCATCTATTTAGGAGTCATATTTGCAAAAATTGTCATGTTTTGCAAAATCGTGCTAATGCAGCTTTTAAAAAAGTTGTCATTAAAGTGCATTTCAACTTCCCAACATTGATAACCACCAAAATTTGGTTTGAATAAGTTGATTGAAGATATTTTAAGACATATGACATCTTTGCATAGGAGAACATCGGATTGTATAGACTGTTACAATAATTTTATGAAAGAAAATGTATTTTTTGGAGGAAAGCTTGTTTTGTATTGCCTTGTATGAATTGATTGGATCAATTTTATTTTTTTTAAGTTTGAGTCTTGAATTATCTTTCATTTGCATCTGGTTTGATCCAATTAAGCATAGGTCTGAAACTCTCAAATTCAGGGTTTGAAACAAAGATGTGGACCCAACTTGCATGTACACCATTGGAATCCAATGCCACTTGGTGAAATTCATGCTAGGACACTATAGTTTATGATCCAAAAGGCCAGGATAGAAAAATCTTGTTTGCAACTTATAATATGATGCCCTAGGCTAAATAAGCCCATGCATTTAGCCTAAAATGAATTGTTTTGAGTGTGGTATCAACATAGGGAGGTTGTGGGTTCTAATATTCAAATGTATTGGATAAAAATAAGTTTCTAAAAGATCATCAAGCCACTAGATCAATTTCATGCACCCAATTTGAAACATTTCTATCAATCCCTAGCTTAACTTGATAAATTAGGCTAAAGTGTTGTTTGTAAGTGTTTGTGTTGCAAGAGTGAGATTGGTTCTTGGTATTTGGGGAAGTGAAAGTGTTGCACTCTAGTAAGTTGAATCAGCCACAAAAGTTTCTGATTCCACAACCTTACCCTTGTTTTAGAGGACAAGTTGCTAGGAGAGACCTATGTTGAAAGAAGGCTAAAAGCCACAAAATTGAAGTTTGTGTGTCCAAACTTTGCAAGGAGTTTTGATTGTTGCTATTTGTGATAAATCCATAATTTGAACAAGTCTAGAGTGCCCTAGGACTTGATTCATCATTTTGAGTGTTGTTGTGACTATTATGGAAGGCAAACCCTAGGAGTAAAAGGGAAACCTAGAAAAGGAAAAGTGAAAGTTTGAATTAATATTGGAGTTGCATATTTAGTGATCATTGTTCCACTCAATGGTACATTTGTGCATGTTGGAAGATTAACCAAGGTCATGGAATTTTTGTTCATGTGCACTTTGCATCAATCTACCTACTTAATATGTGAATTTTATAGGACATGCAATGGGGAATAGAGAATACAGACTCAAAGTAGCATTGATTTTTAGAAAACTCATTAACTAGCAAAAAAAGTTGTTCTATTCATCATGTTTGGAATGCACAAATAATTATTGGTGTCTGAAAAGCTACGATCCTTGTTGTTGTTAGCTTTGATTGGAGAATATATGGAAATTAATCCATACCAAACCTAAAAATACTTTGATTTAATCCATAGTAAATGAACATACCATAGTAACATGTGAAATAGTTGTACACACACATGAGAATGAAATAGACATCTACGAAGGCATAAATCACTAGAAACATTCAATAGAGTCCATAGGTAGCGAAAGCTCATAATCAAAAGTACAATGTGCTAAGGATACAATTAAAGCCTTCAACATTCACATTTGTGTTACTTTTGTAGGCTAAATATTTAGATCTATTGTATATTATCATTAAGAATGTCTTTAGATGGTTGAATTATGTGTCTAAACTTTCTTATTATATGCATGTTTGCCTGAAAACTTTCTTATTATATGTTTTTCTTATCTGATTGAGAGAACATAAATGGATTTTATTGCAATGTGTTTAACATTTAAAGAACTCATCTATATACCAAGAATGTTAACTACAAATGGAGGAGAATGAAAGTAGCATTAAACAGTTATGGCATCTCAATCATAAATGTTGGTCAAGATCTAGGTCATTTAACATTGGTCAATGCTAGGGTTTGACCAAAATCATGCATTGTTATATTTATTAGGAGTCTTCTATGTTTTGACATCTATTAGTATGCAGTTGAAGGCATTTAGAGTGAGAATCAATAAAAGTTGCAAAATTGAAAAGAAAAGTTGTCATGCAACAATTTTTGTTGCTAAGCAACTTTTTCCTTCCCAAAAATTGCTGATTCCTCTTCCTTTGGGCTCTCTTCCATAGTTTTAGCAACTGGGGCTTCAATTTTCACAGGCACTTCTTTAGTTGCAAGGCTCACTTCAGTGGGCATGAGAACAACTTGGTGAGAAAATTCATCACAAGATATAAGTTAACTCACATCATTCGAGACTAATTCTTTAACATGCATGATCAATTTAATAGATCGATACATATGAATTGATCTATATACCTCAACAGTGGCCATTTTTTAATCCTAGATCAAAAATTAACAATACAGTAGGATGTATATATCTCTCAAAAGCCCGATTGCTCGATCAATCTTGGTGGGTTTTGGACACTCAAAATTCATGCAATACAAGAAGCCTTTGGGAACCTATTTATAGTTTCTAAAAGTTGGAATGATGCTTGGAACTTTGCATCCCTAGAAATATAAACTATTTAGTACTGAAAAAATAAAATCTGAATTAGAAGACACTATCCAAATCCACATCAGATGAATGTGAATATGAGAGTATGACAGGGAATGGATGAATGTATGGGATATACAATGCATAGTAACAAAATCTCTTGTGACATGCGATAGTATCGAGATAATGGAGGGAGTGGGTACAGCGTAATCTTCATCCATAATGTACTAAAGACAAAATTAAGTCAATTTTTTTTTTTAGATTCTTTGAAAATTTAGTGATTTTTTTTCCAATTTTTTTGTTGTTTTCAACTACCAACTATAGAGATCATAAAGATTTTGAATGCTAAAATTTTTAGAAAATTCCATGATTTTTTCAATTTTTTTCAAAATTGGTTGACTGTAAAGTTTGGATGGAGGATAGTAGCATCCAGAGGGAGTGAGTGTAAAGTACCTAGAAAACATTTCAATTTTTAACCGTATGTTCTCTATTTGCTTAGCCTATCCTAATTCTTTTGATAAGCACCATGAACATTGTTGGGCTAAGGCCTAGGCGAAAGTTATGACACCTAAAATTAATATTTTCTTTTGGATTCTTTTGCATGATATGATCTTGACTTTAGACAATTTAGTGAAGAAAGGATTCATCATTATTAATAGGTGTGTTCTCTACAAGAATGATTGTGAATCGGTCAACCATATTACTTTGCATTTCCCTTTTGCCAAAAAGCTTTGGGACAAGGTGTGTGGCTTGTTGAATATGGTTTAGGTCTTTCCAGCCACTATCCAAATGTTTGTCACTAGTTGAAATCCCCCTTCCAAGAATATTTTGATCTTAAGACTATGGGATTTTATTCTCCCTTATCTTTGTTCGGGGATATGGAAGGAGCATAATGATAAGGTCTTTAAAAGTGTGGAGTCTAGTTTTGATCAAGTATTTTGTAAATTTAAGGCTTTAATCATAGAGAATATCAAAGCCAATGGTTTTGGCTAGCAACCTCATAATGAGTGGGAAGATAGGGTGATCCAAAATTGGAATCTTAGGAGCTTGTGTAAGGATCAGCAGGGACCTAATCCAAGGGATAATGCTAGATGGGATAGACCACCTATGAATTGGTTCAAGATAAATTTTGATGGGGCCTCTAAAGGGAACCCAGGTATTGCTGACTAGAGTATAGTAATTAGGAACTCTTATGGTGAGAAAGGGGGATGTATGGCTATCCCTATTGGTAGCCAAACTAATCATGTGGTTGAAGCTTGTGCCACCCTTCATGGTCTCATTTTTGCTAAGAGTTTGAACCTGATGAAGGTTTGGGTGGAAGGAGAGACTCTCTTAATATCATCAATTGTCTAAATAAAATTAGTAAGCCTTCATGGACTATTAACAATATTATTTTTAATACTATTAATATTATTAATTCTTTTGATAAATGTGTTGTTAGCCATGACTTTAGGGAAGCAAATTGAACTGCTAATTGGGTAGTCAACGTGGCTTGTTTGAGTGATCAAAAAGTTATTTCGAATAATAATGATCTTTTACCTATGCATGGCCGCCAAATTATCAATTATGATAAAGTGGTGTGTAGGCAAATATGTTTTAATAATGATGATGTTAGATATTTTTAATTATGATTTGATTACACTTGAGAAATGGTAGTTGATGATTTTTAGAATGCCAAACTTTATTATACATGGACTATGGGCTATTAATACCATTTTCTCCTCTGACTATGGCATTCATTTTGCTAATATTTTTCATAGGGTTTTTTAGAGAAAGCTATCCAGTGACATTGAAGGGAAGAAAATGGGAGGGAAAAGGAAGAGAGTGGAACCCACAAGCTGCAAGGAGTGGAAGAAGAAAGAGGAGGTAGGGGACATCTTGAATAGTGGGAATTTCACTGGCTATATGGAAAGGCTCAAAGGAAATAATCCTATCATAACATAGAAATTTATCAAAACCTGGAGGGATGGCTCTATCCTTGTCAAAAATCAGAGAATGGATGTGATTGAAGAGGTGATTACGAATGATACAACGCTGGATATGGAAGGCATCAACTTCTATTAGGATAGGAAGATGTCAAAATTTGAAATAAAAAATGTAGTTTATTGTTAAGGAATTTGAGCAGGTAAGAAAATTGGCCAGAGGGGAGCACACTCTGGGTCAACATATTGACAGGATTTCAGAGGTTATTGAAAATGTTGAAGAGCTTAAAAACCTTATGAAAAAAATTCCACAGATAGAAGCCAAAAATAGGGTGCTAGAGAAGGCTAATAGTGATAATCTGAAGAAGGTGACAAGCCTGGAGGCCAAGGTGAGTAATATTGAAAAGATGATCAAGAAAATGATTGATAATAATAGTAATTCATTAAAGACTATGGCAGATAATGTGAGCAGTCTCCTGAAAAAGCATGATCAAGATGAAGGATAGGATTCCCCTACTATTGCTAAGAACCAAGGACCTTGTAAATGCACTCAATGTCATTCTAAGAAGAATGAGGAGATGAACAAGATGGAAGAAGTGAAGGCCAGTGCGAAGAATATGCACATCTTGGCAGACCAAGTTGCTAACCTATTGAAGTCTATTTAGTTGTTCGGGTGCTGGATTTTTGTTGTCCCTTTGCTATCTTTTGAGCTCTATTTCTGGTTGGCCTCTTGTTTTTCTTTTTTACTTTCTCTTTATGGAGGCCTATTATCTGGTGAACTATGCTTTTAGATTTAGATGTTAGCTTTTATGCTTTTTCCTCTAGACTTTTGGTTACTTTGTAAAAGGTTTTGGGTCCTTCAAAACCCTTTTCTACTTAATCAAAACATCATTGTGGTAATCAAAAGATATAATTTAACTTTTCTAAAACTATTGTATTTTTTGTGATTTTCACATTTTTAAAACTATAGTAGTACATATTTCTAAAGCCATCAACTTGAAATTTAAGTGTCCAACATTTTTTCATTGTATTTATCTTTATTTTAGAGAGTTGTATTTTTCCCTACTCAATTTTCATCTTGTTTTATTTTATTTTATATTGTTAGTTATTTTTAAATTCAGAAATGTCAATGGGTCTTTTGTATATGGGTGAAGTTGAAAGGTTCTTAAAAAGTCTATCATAACTCAAGTCTTACTGAGTGTAAGGCTCCAACATTGAAAAAGAGATGAGATCAGGATCATGCCCCAACCAAATTTAATGGAATAGATATCCCTTAGTTCTTGGGTCTTAGTCAAAGAGGTTCAACCATCGATACCTTTTAGTTCCTAGGTCTTAGTTGAAGAGGTTCAACCCTCAACTAATACCCCCGTATTAGCTAGGTAAAAATATTTTATTAAAAAAAATGTTGGATTTTTAGAATTGGACATGTTGATAAGCTATGGAGAAGATGCAAGAGAATCTTGGGTTCAAAGCAATCTTGCATCAACCAAGAATTATTCTATGTTCAATTTGCCAATTTTTCCAATCTTTTGGTTCATTTCAATGTTCCTTTATTTGTTTGAGTCAACACTTGCAATGTTCAATGTATGATTTAGACCTATTCCATTTCTTATTCCTAGGTTTAGAGCTATTTTGGTTCACTGTTGCTCAAGTTATGATTCATCTTCTTTCGGGTATCATGTCCTTATGTATTTTGATCTTGTAATGGGAAGCTATGTTTGTGGATCTTTGTGGGTGCTTTTAACAATGTTCTTGGATCATGAATGGACCTAAATTTGGTACCAAAAACTTTCAAACATGTTATGTCATTTCTTCCTTATGATTTAGGATAGAACCAATTTTTGTGTAATAGGCTTCTTGGCCCTTGGAAATGTTCTTGATCTTGTATGTATCATGATGCTTATATATTGTAATTGATGTATCTCTAAAGATAGTCGTAGATTGATCAGTGAAGAACACCATTCATTTTTAAATATTTTAATCTAGGTAAAATGTTAAACCTTTGTTATACATAAAAATTAAGAAGTTGTAAAAACTTTCAATTTAAATTGATTATAATTAAAAATTTAGAAGCGGTGAAAAAATCGTAACAGAAATTATTTCCTCTTTAATCATTAATGAATCACTCCAATTAACTTACTTACTTTTAGAACAAACCAATAGATATTGCTTCCTCAATACTAGTAATTCATATTAAGTGAATCTTGTGAACTTCTATAACATTTTAGCTTACATATACTCCATCTATTTCTAATGTATATTAAAGTGATGGTTATAACCCCTTCATGTTAAATTGGTTATTATCAATCAAATTTACATCTTCAGAAGTAATCAAGAGTCTTTGCTTCTTGAATATTAGTGATTCATATGGAATGAATCTTTTCTAAAAAAATAATTTTTGTATGTACATGTTAACATCGACTATTTTGTAATGGAAATTGAAATGACACATCTTCATTTTGTGAAAAATCTATTATTATCACTCAATTCTTTAGAATTAATGATGAACTCTTTTTTCCTTAATATTTGGGGATTCATACTTAGTTAATATTTTGAACTAATAAAAGAGATACCTTTATCTTTATTTATGGTAATCGATTTTAGTTATCTTTTGTAGTGCTTGCCCTAGTTTGCATTTTATTGTTGTTGCTGAACTCTTTTGGCCAGTTTTATGTTCAATGATTAGTAGCATTTTTTTGAGATTATCAGATATTATTTCAGATTTAGTTAATTTTATGATGAGATTACTTGATACTCTATACTTCATATATGCATGATGATTATTATAGTATTTTCAGTTATTGATGATGATTAGTTAGATGGGTTATTATGCGTGTTTTCTTATGGATCCTTAACCCATACTACATGTGTATGGTGTGCGTGTATATTTTTCTTTATGTATGATGTTTCTGATGTGGCTAAGGAAGGGAGTCATAGTCACCTACTAGTCGGGATCTACACGATGCAACACTTCGTACCATTGCCTGTTTAGCTTAGAATATTGTGTTTGTACATGCATGGATTTTATGCAGGTTGCAGGTACTAGGTATCAACTTCCCTAAATTGCTAGGATGAGTGTACTCTATCACATTATCTCAATAGTAAGAGAGGGGAGAATTTTTTAAGTCCAAATCCTAAACCCTTAAGCCATTTGTCCTAGAAAATTAGGACAAGTATATGAGTTTACTACCTTTTGAATACATCAAATGACATTAGTTCATGATTATGACCCCTTAGTTTGATTTTGTAAGTGTTTTTATATGATGGGTTTTTGTATTTTACTTTATGAGTCTTTGGTGAATTTTTTATTAATTAAGTCTAATTAAAAGATTAAATTAATGATTTAATTTAATGAAAAATTATTATGATATTTTAATATTTAATTATATTTAATTAATTGGAAAATTGGTTAAATAAAGAGAATTAAATTTGAAGATAAAAGTTATAAGAATAATTTTAGAACATGATGATATTTATTAATTTAATAATAATATATTTAGAGTTCATTTTTTAAAAAAATGCTAAATAATATTATTATTTAAGTTAATAAATAGTTTATCAATTAAAATTTTGAAAATAAATTTAAAAGTGAAAGCATATTAATATATGAATTTTTTTTAAATTGCATGATGTATGCATGAGATTAAAATATATGAAATTGACTAAAAAGATAAAACAAGTGAATTTAATAAAGATATTTTAATTGCATAATGTGTGCATGAGATTTAAATTTAATTAATTAATTGAAAGAGAAGTCAAGTGAAAAATTAAATAAAGTTATTTTATAAATTCATAAACGTGCATGGAAAAGATAAAGAAAAGTTAATCAGGAGTTGAAGTCTGGTGAGCAAGAGTTCTCTCGGGTGATTGCACAATTAGTGCCCCTATTTAAGGAGAGAACTTCATATCACAATTTGGGGGTTCATTTTCAAAGGACTGCAAATTTTGGAGAAGGAAGAAATTTTTGGAAAGGAGAAGATTCTGAGAAGAGTTTCTCTGCAATTTTTTTGGGTGTAGCAATTAGCATTAGTGTCCAGGTAGATGCTTGTGATTTTTGCATATTTTAAATACACTCTTTTCTTTCATGTATCATCATGTCTAATAAATGGTTCTTTGGATAATTCTTCTGATGAATGTTTTATATTGTGAAATTTTGATATGCATGTTGATTCTTTCTATGTGCAAAGAGATCAAGGAAAAACTCAATTAGAAACCCTCATTTTGTAGATGAAAGCAATTAGAATTTAATATGGGAAGGGTTTGAATTTGAAAATGAAAATTTTAGATTGGAAATTCGAATGGTTGTCTATATTTCTCCTATCAAATTAAAATAGCAATTGTTCATAAAATTATATATATATATATAATTTTAATTTTTAATTTTGTATGGGGGAGGTTATTGTGGAACTAAATGTTATACAATTTAAAATAACAATATTAAAGTGAAAGAATTTGCCTTAGGGAAAAATTCACTCATGAACTAAGAACTCAAACAAAAGCACAACTATAGACTAAAAAATGGATATGATCAATTAATCAAAGTATGTCCTAATACGTTGCTCCATTCAGTATATGCAAACACACTAGGAGTGCCTATATATAAAGGCCTCTCCGGAAGCACCTAGAATGTCTCTAGAAGGAACCGGGAGATAAGATAAGCATCATGACAACTAATCACATGCCTTATCCATCATTCTAGATGAGTGGATAAGAATGAAAAGGTTGTATACACCATGTGCTTAATTAGTGTACTAACTCATGTGTTGTAGATACCATGTGCATAAAAGAGGTGCAGACTCCTATGTTATCAACATCACAACTCACAAGAGTGCACATACTCCTAGGTGACTAATAAATAAATATTTAAAAACATGCATTAACCTAAGTAAACTTAAGTAAGTGTAAATAGTAAATATGTATCTACACCAACACCCCCCCTTAAGTGCAACTTAGGGGAATGCCCTTAAGCTTACAAAAACTAGGATGATATGCATAATGGGTCCTAGCTACTAGGCCATGTTAGGTACCCATGTACATAATGAAATGTAATGCAATCTCTCATAAAGCAGAGAAAGAGGGAAAACCTCATGGGAAATACCCTCCTCCAAAAAGAGAGATGAAAGGGGATGCATGGATGGATGGAGTAATCAAGACCCCCCCATTATGACATATATCTAGTATATACAAAAAATGGAGAAGGACAAAACCCCCTAAGAGAAAAAAGTACCCCCCAAAAAGGAGAAGAAGGAGATGAGATATCCCCCCCCTAAAGGTAGTGTGCTGATCAGTGAGAAATGCTCTAATATAGAAGCTGATCCATGACTGTTGAATGATGTTCCTCCCCTTTGGAAGAGACAAATGCAAAGGTACAAAGGAGATGCATCCCCTGTATGGAATCTCTAAGATGAACGGTGTCTTTGAAACCTGTTTAAGTGTCCCTATGTTGATGTTGAAACCTATTTCAAAAAACCAACAATTTTCTTAAATGACAAAGAGACTTGCTGCAGATGTTGTACATAAGTATCCACAATCACATTAGCCTGAAAAGACAGAGAATAGACATGAGGGTCAGAGTGAGCCCTCACAAAAACTATAGAAGGATCGTACACATCAACGATAAGTGATAGATCATCGAAGAAGTCTTCCAAATCTATTGTGCATGACTCCAAGAATAGAGCTGCAATGTTCGACAAGAAGTTATCACCTGGAAGACAAAGTGTACCCTGTTTTGTTGAAGTACATGAATCTATCACTGCAAAAATGAATGAGGAATTTTCCTTAAAAAGAAGACGAATATAATCAATAGTGTCTCTGACATCTTCAATGTGAGACTCCATGAATAGGCCTGCAAGGGCGGGACTTTGAATCCAAAGCATTTGTGGCTAGAACAGGATCAATCCTAGAGGTGTGATCTCATCTGAAGAGGAGTCAGATGCAACTGGAGGTATGAGATCTTTTGGGAAGGGAGGAATGTTTGGATCTCCATACATCTCCCGAAGATACATCCAAAAAATAGATGGATCAGATGACTTAATGTTAGACATTGTATCCAAAATGTCATCATCCACAAATAGAAAGAGAGTATGCTAAATGATATCAATCTGGTCAATATCATATTGAAGGTCTCTCACATATGGCAATGCATTATGCTGACTGAGAAATTTGATAACAAGTTGACTCCATTCCTGATTTTTATTTGGGGTCAAATAAATCAAATCTTCCTCTTTAATGATGGACAAATCAATGTAACCTCCAAAGAATCAAAGAACATGACCCCCCCCCCCCCCCCCCCCTCGCCCTAAGAAAGATGCTTTGACACTTTATAAGTAGTGCATGTACAATGGGCCACTTGTCAAACTAAACAAAGTGGACTTTCTAATTTTTCTTTTACAACTACCTTTTGAGGCCCAAATCTATCACTAAGCACTATAGCTTAGATGTACAACAATTATGAAAAGTAATCAAAGCTCTATAATGCAAAAAAAGCCCTAGTTTTGAAAGTGAGAATTTTGTTCACACAACCTTAGAATCTAACTATAGGTCTAGAAAGTAGACGAAAAAGAATGCACTTTCAAAAAAATAGAA
The DNA here is from genome assembly GCA_028749045.1 of Cupressus sempervirens. Lineage (NCBI taxonomy): Eukaryota > Viridiplantae > Streptophyta > Pinopsida > Cupressales > Cupressaceae > Cupressus > Cupressus sempervirens. The sequence continues at coordinate 603,344,406 of CM053787.1, forward strand.
CTTGAAAAAGTGACCAAATGGGTTTGTATGGAGCGTTTGAAGTTTCAAAATGTAGGATTATGTAGGTACAATCACAAAAAATTCAATTTCTAAAAAATCCTTGCACCAAAACTAGAAAAGAACACACCACTAGAAATTTCAAGAAATTCTACCCACTTTCAAAAATAATTGCACCTGAATCAGAGTTCAAATGTCCAAGTTATGGGCTAGCAAAGTCAGACTGGCAAATTAAAAAGCAATTTGGAGAGGGGTTTGGTAGGAAAACTACTATCTTAATTTTGATATCAAAGAGTTGTGGTAGCAGTTATAAAAGGTCTAGTTTTGATAGTCAAATGACCATCAATTTTAACACAATGCTTTGCTGATGTTAGCAAAAAAACTACACCTAGATGATGTTGCAAGTGACTTGGTTGTCCATATGGTATAGACGTGACATGTGTCCTATACGAAATATGCCAGATGGTGATACAAACTACTGCATGTATGATGACATGGCTGAATTCCATGTGGCAAATGTGGCAATTTCAAGTCTTGCATGTCAACGCCAAGTTGGCTGGTGAAAGCTAACTGTACTGCACAGGTGGCGGGTACAAAAGTCAACATGGAAAAAAGGTATAGTGATTCCATGTGATAGCTTATGGTGTGTTGACTTAGTGGGTGATGGGGTATGGTCATCCACATGTTCAGCACGGAATAGGCTGAAAGTACCAAGACTGTCAAATGACATCAAAAGAAGCAATGCGGGGGCCAAAAAAGTTTAAAAAATCGGTAGTGGGAAATGGGATTTAAACCCACATTATTGCAGGAGGGAACTGTGCAGTAGTTTAAAAAGAAAAATTGTTGCTATCAAAACAAAATGTGAAGCCCACCGGGGTTTATACACCGGAGTTTGATGCGGCTGGTGAGTTAGCTGGATTTGACTACCATTAATGTTGTACAGTGTCTGAAAATTTGTGGAACCTTGGTTGGATTTGTTGAAGCCAAATTATGGTACAACCTTCGATTGTGATGCACCGGAACAATAATAAATAAGGTAATTATAGAGGAATATTCTCTGCATAGGGCCGAAAGCTGACAGCCCAATACCTACAAAAAAAATTTCTCTACAAGGTTGCCTAGCCTAAAAAATTCTAAAAAAAATGCAAAGAAAATAAGTGACAAATCTAAAAATGAATTAATGAGATCTGCAAATGACCATACTTGAACTGCAAATTGGGGCCTCCAGGTTCCAATTTGCAAAACAAAATTGCCTCACAGTTGACTTTGGTAGAAGATAGCCAAATTTATAGTCAATTTTCACCGAAATAGTGCTCCAAACATAATGACAAGGTCAGATCTAGCTCTAGATGCCCAATTTTTGTAGTACTCTAGATTCAAGCTGAGGTGTTGAAGTAAGAATGGTCTCGAATAGCTATGTGATGAGAAAATCTCCAAGCTTTGATACCATGCAAGAATTTGGTATAGCTTTGATACCATGTAAGAATTTTCCTTAGGAAAAAATTCACCTAGGAACTAAGAACTCAAACACAAGCACAACTATAGACCAGAAAATGGATATTATCAATTAATTAGAGTATGTCTTAATACATTGCTTTGTTTAGTATATGAAAACACACTAGGAGTGCCTATATATAAAGGCCTCTCAAGAAGCACCTAGAATGTCTCTAGAAGGAACCAGGAGATAAGTTAAGCATCACGACAACTAAGCATGTGCCTTATCTATCATTTTAGATGAGTGGATAAGAATGACAAGGTTGTAGACACCATGTGCTTAATTAGTGTACTGACTCCTGTGTTGTAGACACCATATGCATAAAAGAGGTGTGGACTCTTGTGTTGTCAACATGACAACTCACAAGAGTGCACATACTCCTAGGTGACTAATAAATAAATATTTAAAAATATGCATTAACCTAAGTAAAAATAAGTGTAAATAGTAAATACTTACTTACACCAACATAAAGTTTTTATAAAAAAAAATTATGCAAAAGGGAAATCGTGCTAATTTAATTCTATATTAATAAAAAAAAGTTTATAAAATAAATTTAATTGCAAATGAATTTTTTTAAAAAATATATTAAAAAAAAAATTAATGGAGGGGGTCGGGGGTCTTACCCCAACCCAATGCCACCTTGGTTGCCAAGACAACAATTGCCAATGTAGCGACTGTCATAGCAGCAGCTGCCTTGGGCAACGAGCCACTTGGTGGCCATCCCCTTTAAAAGGGACTATGATCTTCAAAAAATGGCATTCAATTTGTATATTGTTTTATTTTAGTTTAATTAAATTAAATTTATTTTGTTATTAGTTTATTAACTATTAATAATTTTTAATTAATAATTTTATTATTAATTAATTAAGTAGTAAATATTATTTATTAAAAGGATTTAATTAAAAGTTTTAATTATTAATTATTAAATTAATTATTTATTTATAAATATATATTGTTTATTAAGAATTTTGTTAATAGTTGTTGATTATTAAATTAATTAATAATCATTAAATAATTATTAATTATTAATTTAGTAATGTAAATGGATATTGAAACTAATTTGAATTAATGATAAATATCATTTAATAATGTTAATTATATTTATTATTTAAAAATTTGATTATCGGGTTTTTTTTGTTTAATAATCAATTATTATTATTATTTTAATAATTTAATAAATGATTATTATTACTTTTACGGCATGATATGATTTTCTAATTATAAGAATGAGAATGGGTTTGCAAGGGTAAACTTGTAATTCTTATCTACTCGAAAAACTTATCAATATTAGGATGTTACCAAGGGCTCAGGGGTTATGTATTTGTGTTGTCATGATGATGTTTTGATCTCGATTCTTTAAACCCAACCATTGTAATGTGTCTAGTATGCTCTATGATGTGTGTGGATTTATTGATTGTTATTTCTTTTCAGTGTTCTTGTGTGACACTAAGGTGAATGTATGACCTACTTGACTTAACCATTTTTGAGTCCTCGATCAATTATATTTGGATTGCTTTCCAGACGCTTTGATAGGATTCATGTGTTTATTTCCTTTGATCTTGGTGATGTCATGTTGTGACATGTTTGACTTAACCATTATGAGTCTTTGATCAATATTATCTTGGGATGTTTTCTAGTTTCTTGTAAAGAACTGATGTGTTATTAACTTTTAATTCTTTCCAATCACTTGTATAGGGCTGAGGTGATTTCATTTGATTCTTTGATTTATACTTTTATGAGCCTAGGGTAGGTTATCTATATGTAATGTGGGGAAGTGGCTTGCAATGGTGGTTGGGGCCCTAAGTGGTTCCCAGGGTAACTCATTGTAAGTTGTTTAATAAGTGAAAACACTACACTAAATGGGAATAAAATGAACCTAATAAGAGTCTTTTTATGTTCTTTCCCATGCCTCAAGTTCTAGTACAGACTAGGATGGGAGTAGAGAGAATGCTTGATTGCGATCTTGCATCCATAATATGGCTTATCAATATGAGAGGATACTAGTGGCTACATAGGGATCACTAGGGGGTCAAGGTCTTGAGAGACTACTAGGGTAAATCTAGTGTGATTCGTACGATGACACTTGCCTGCTTACATAGTAGGTTTCCTATGTGTCTTATGTGCCTTTAGGTATAGACGTTGACCTATCTTAGAACCCTCTAGTTAGATTGCTTTTAAGATCTCCTCGGCTTAGAGAGTACTTTTGATATTTAGTTTGATATCGTGTTTGGGACTTGTGACTATCAACTTGGCATGGTGGGAGTGGGCCATTTAGGTTCCACGCGGTCAAGTGGTAGTGATTTTTACTCTTGCCATTGGGATCCATCTATTGCTATTGTGGTTGGAACTTCCTTGTTTGCATTTCCTTTTTATTCTATCTTTGTATCATTATGATAGATGGTTATATCTTACAATGGATGTTTATATCTTTTATGATGGATGGTTTCATTTATTTTATTGTACTTTCATACACTGTGACATGTATAGTGGATGATTGAGCATTCCAAATTTCATTTTCCAAGAGGCATTCAGAACAAATGTATATTATTTAAATGGACTTTTGACTTTTCATTATTCTTTCATTTGGATATGGTATTTGATGGACTTAGTTTTTAATTAAATTTATATGTGATTCAATGTCTTGGGATCCTAAAGGAATGTAACTTGTTATGTATTCTTATAGATGATTGTATGCTATTGCTTCCACTACTATGTGTTTAATGTGTATGGTTTATCTTTCTTGTTTTAAAAAAAAATGTTTTGCAAACTTAGTAAAACTTTATGTTAATTATTTTGGATCCTTTGGTGGGGCATTACATCTAGTATCAGAGCCTGAGTTTCTACATTAGGAGCTCTGGGTATATTGCAATGCCACTAGTTGTTAACTACTTGAACAGAAATGAAAACTTTGAACTGTTATGAACATCTTATTCAAAGTGAAACTTGAACTAGTTGAACTGAAACTTAAACTTTTAGTTGTATATTTTTCAACTTGAACATTTAAACTTCAAAACTAAAATTATACGTAAACCTAAATATAGGCATAACTGAAAATTGAAACTTATTCTATTTGCAAAACTCATGTCTTTTATCTATGCTTTATAATAGTATTTTTTTGGTTATTATAGCACCTTGTTATCTTAGATATTATTGTTGTAGTGTTCTTAGTAGAGTCATATCCTCCTACAGGGGGAAAGGGTTGAATGGGACCCGCAGAGTGAGTCCTTTAGTTTTCCCATTCTTGTAGGCTTCCAAGAGTAAGCCTAAGTCTAGGGGGGTGGATGTAGTGCCTGCCCTAGTTTGGATTTTATTATTATTGTCAAACTCTTTTAGGTTAGTTTTATGTTTAATGATTAGTAGCATTATTTTGAGATTATCAGATATTGTTTATGATTCAGTTAATTTTATGATGAGATTACTTGGTACTCTATACGTCATGTATGCATGATGATTATTACAGTGCTTTTATCTATTGATGATGATTAGTTAGATGGGTTATTATACATGTTTTTCTTATGGATACTTACCCCATATTGCATGTGTGTGTGTGTGTGTGTGTGTGTGTGTGTGTGTGTGTGTGTGTGTGTGTGTGTGTGTGTATGTGTGTGTGTTTTTCTTTATGTGTGGTGTTTTTGATGTGGTTAAGGAAGGGAGTCGTAGTCACTTGCTAGTCAAGATCTACACAATGCACCACTTCCTGCCATTGTCTATTTAGCCTAGAATATTGTGTTTGTACATGTGTAGATTTTATGCAAGTTTTATGTACCACGTACCGACTTCCTTGAATTGCTAGGATGAGCATACCCTATCACATTATCTCAATGGTAAGAGAGGGGAGATAAATTCTTAAGTCCACATCCTAAACCCTTAAGCCATTTATCCTAGAAAATTAGGACAAGTATCTAAGTTGACTACCTTTCGAATACATCAAATGACGTTAATTCATGATTATGACACCTTAGTTTGATTTTGTATGTGTTTTTATATGATGGGTTTTTGTATTTTACTTGATGAGTCTTTGGTGAATTTTCTATTAATTAAGTCTAATTAAAATATTAAATTAATGACTTAATTTAATAGAAAATTATTATGATATTTTAATATTTAATTATATTTAATTAATTGAGAAATTAATTAAATAAAGAGAACTAAATTTGAAGATAAAAGTTATAAGAATAATTTTAGAACGTGATAATATTTATTAATTTAATAATAATATATTTAGAGTTCATTTTTAAATAAATGCTAAATAATATTATTATTTAAGTTAATAAATAATTTATCAATTAATGTTTTGAAAATAAATTTAAAAGTGAAAGTATATTAATTTATGAAAAGTTTGTAGATTGCATGATGTATGCATGAGATTAAAATATATGAAATTAATTAAAAAGATAAAACAAGTGAATTTAATAAAGATATTTTAATTGCATAATGTGTGCATGAGATTAAAATTTAATTAATTAATTAAAAGAGAAGTCAAGTGAAAAATTAAATAAATTTATTTTATAAATTCATAAACATGCATGGAAAATATTAAGAAAAGATAAAGAAAAGTTAATCAGGAGTTGAAGTCTAGTGAGCAAGAGTTCTCTTGGGTGATTGCACAATTAGTGCCCCGATTTAAGGAGAGAACTCCATATCACAATTTGGGGGTTCATTTTCGAAGGACCGCAAATTTTGGAGAAGGAAGGAATTTTTGAAAAAGAGAAGGTTCTGAGAGGAGGATTTTCTCTACATTTTTCTTGGGCTTAGCGATTAACATCAGTATCTAAGTAGACGCTTGTGATTTTCGCATATTTTTAATACACTATTTTATTTCTTGTTTTCATCTTGTCTAATAAATGGCTATTTGGATAATTCTTGTGATGAATGTTTTATATTGTGAAGTTTTGGTATGCATGTTGATTATTTTTGTGTGCAAAGAGATCAAGGAAAAACTCAATTAGAAACCCTCATTCCATAGATGAAAGAAATTAGAATTTAATTTGGGAAGGGTTTGAATTTGAAAATGAAAATTCTAGATTGGAAATTCAAACGGTTGTTTGTATTTATAGGAGAGGAAAGTTGGAAGGATGCTCTGGACTTTGCGTCGCTGGAAATATAAACTATTTAGTACTGAAAAAATAAAATTAGAATGAGAAGGCACCGTCCAAATCCACAAAATGTCATTTGATGTGGGGGAGTCTTGAGATAGTGGAGAGAGTGCGTGAAAACTGGAAAACATTTAATTTTGTAACCGTAAAGCATCACCGCTGTAATCGAAACATATAATTTAAGTTTTTAAGAATGATTGTATTCGTTGTAATTATTATATATATAATAGTACTAAGTTACAATGCTATAGAGTTCAGAGTCTAGTTTCATTGTATTCATTTCTTTATGATGTTTTCACTTATTATTATAAATTTTAAAATGATATTAATCTTATTAGTCCCGCCTATAAATAGGCGAAGACTACAATTTTCAATCTATTATTTTCTATTAATCCTTGCTTTGGTAGCTGTGTAGTTTGTAAGAAAATTCATTTATATTATGGTACCACTAATTTTTGTCATTAAATGAAATTTATGAATTTATGGTATCACTAAATTTTGTCATTAAATGAAATTTATGAATTTAATTTTCTATAATGTGATTGGATGAGGCCATTTTTCGAAGCAACCTTTTTCATTTTTCTTTTTGTAGGAAATATAAGTTAAAATAAGTTTTGACATTTGGCAAAGGTAACAAAAATGTCTTTTTGGAGGTTTTGTGTGCATTATGCTACATGCCTATGACATATGTAATCACACTATCCTATGTTTAATCTACCTCCTCCTCACAATTATGCACGTAACTTCTATTCTTAGTGAAATAGTAAAATTGGTTATGGATTTGGGTACGTTAACAAGGTTGAACCTTCTGTAATTTTGAGCTTAAGTATTTCTTCTATTAATGTCATTATTTTCATTTAAAAATATATGACTATTTGTTATGAAAAAATTAAAATGGTGATTCCTAAACTTGCTTCAATTTGAGAACTATTGTTGTTAATTTGTTTATTTTGATTAATTCAAAGGATAGATTGCAAAAGCTTTGAAAAACTATAGTTCCTAAGGTTAAATTTGAAATGGAAGCTTTTCAGTTTGAAAGAAATTGATAAATTCAAGGTGTCTCCCTTTTTAAATACCCTTTTCAACTACAAGTATCTTAAAATTTTATAATGCCATGTAAAAAAATGTTGTTGTGTTTTGGGAAATTCTCAAATGGAAAAATGTTATACATTGCCTTGTTCAGAAAAATCTGATGATTTGATGTTATACAGTCTTCTATTATCTACAGTCTTTAACTTCATGATTAATTGTAGTAAGAAATTCAATTATATTTTTGGGCCAAGTTTATGTGATATCCTTGTTGGTGTAAATAAGTATTTACTTATTAACTTAAGTTTACTTAGGTTAATGCATTATTTTATTATTTCTTAGGTGAGACACTTAAGAGTTTGCGTACTCTTATGAGTTGTCATGTTGACAACACTGGAGTAAGCGACTCTAATTCAACACATGGTGTCTACAACATTGGAGTTTGCATAATTAACTTAGTTGTCATGTAGACAACATAGTTATTCGCACTCCTAATTTAGCACATGGTGTTTACAACATTATTTTGTGTGCTACACCTTTGTAGGCTTATCCTCGCATCATCACAGTTACTCTTGTGCTTAATGGACGATAACCCATATCTGGTGGACATGTGCTTGGTTGTATGACTTATCATGTTGTTCATTCCTATGTATTCTAGAAGCATTCCAGAGGCCTTTATATATAAGCACTCCTAGTGTGCTTTCATACATTGAATAAATATTATATTATCACTTTGATCATACTCTTTTGGTCTACTATTGTGCTTGTGCTTGAGTTCCTTGGTCTTGGGTGAATTTTTCTCCAAGGAAAATTCTTACATGGCATCAAAACTGACGGAGATTCTCTTCACATAGTCATTCGAGACCATTCTCCCTTCAACACCTCGACCTAGATCCAAAGAATCTGCAAAAATTTGGAGCATCTAAAGCCAAAACAGACCTTGCCATTGCATCCAAAATGTTGATTCAGTGAAAATCGACTATCAATTTGCCTATGTTGGGCCAAAGTCGATTTAGAGGCAATTTTTTTTTGCAAACCGACACCCGAAGGCTTTATTTGCAAACTAGGTATGGTCATTTATTTGATTTACTGATTTATTGTTCAGATCTATAATTATTTATTCTCTGCAATTATTAGTATTTTTAAATTTTTTTCAAAAAAAATTTGCCTAGTAGGGCTTGCAGAGTATTTTTTTTTGCAGGAACCGGGCAGTGAATATTCCATCAACATCTTCAATATTTGGCGGGAAAATATTTTGAATCCGACAACCACGTCTAGCCAAGCCTATCCATTTTCGACATGCTTCCTTTGTTAGAATACTGTGGGTGTTTCATTTTATACATCTTGTAAGGTTGTCCCCCACTGAATTTGGGACTAACCCCCACTAGTTGTTTTCAAAATTTCTAGCGCAGTGATTTTGGCCATGGTGAGTGTTTATCGACACTTGAACAACTCCAACACTTGGCACTGGCATACATAACCACCATCATCGACCTCTCAATTCCATGAGAATCATGAAAGCTTCCTAGCAAGCCCTATTCACCCTAGCTTGAATCTCCAAAAACAACAATGAACATCTCTGACTATGCAAAAAATCTCTAGTAGCTTGACACATGGACATTGCCACATCATTCATAACATCAGGCCATCGTTGCCCACATGGACATTGAAAAATTAGTAGTATAGTCAGTGTACACATCACCATCGACATCCTTTTTCCATATCTTCTATACATCTATACAGTACACGCAGGTGGATGTATAATGCTGACATCATCATTACATCACCATGACATCACTAGAGGGGCCCAAATATGAAGACATCAGCAGTTTGCTATCCTAAATTGGACGGTCATTTGAATGTCATATAGGGGAAATTTGAACTGCTACAAAAACCTCTTCACTGTCAAATTTAACCCCATCTTTTACTGATCCAACCCTTCTTCAAATTGATTTTTGATTTTGCAATCTGACTTTGGGAGGCCATATCTCAGCCATCTAGACTCCAAATTAGGTGCATATTTTTAAATTTTGGCTAGAATTTCTTGAATCTTTTAGTGGTATAGTTCTTTTCTAGTTTTGGTGCATGAATTTGTGAAAAATTGCATCTTTTGGTGATTGTACCTGTCCAATCCTACATTTTGCAACTTCAATTGCTCTGTATGGGCTCATTTGGACATGAAAATAGGTTCTATTTTTATTTAAAGTGTGTAATTTTTTGTCTACTTTCCATATCTATAATCATATTATAGGGTTGTGTGGACAAAAATGTCACTTTTAGCATTAGGTCTTTTTCTACATTGTAATGTTTTGATATATCTTTAGAATTGTTGTATATCTAAGTCACATTGTAATGTTCCAGTTTTGAACTCCATAAGGAGGTTGTAAAAAGGAAAATTAGAGGTCCACTAAGGCCAAAATTGGCAAGCAACCATTGTAAACGCACTACATATAAAGTGCCAAACACATCTTTGTTGGGGGGGGGTTTCTTGATTGAGTGAAAAGGGAGGGTGTTCTTGGTGTTGTGTTCCTCTTTTCCTAATATTTTCTTTCATTTTCTACATCATGGGAAATTTCAAGTCTCCAAAATTAACACCTCATAACTATGCTACATGGTCCATTAAAATGTGGTGTCATTTAATGCATAAAAGGAGTTTCTCAATATGTAGATGGTACCCTTCCTAAACCAATAGGTGATCAAGTATCTACAATGAACATCTCAGCTTGGGAAATAATGGATAGGAAAATCCTAGGTGATATTTTTTTGGGGGTTGAAGACAAGATCATCTATCAGCTCTAGAAGTCTTGTACATCCAAGGAAGCTTGGGATACCCTCAAAAACCTATATGGTAAAGTGTTTGAGGAAGATGTTTTCAAAATTGAAGATGAGCTTGTCTCTTTAGATCCAAAGACATTTGATTCTATACAAGACTTTATCATAAATGTGAATGAATTAAGAGTGAAACTTGATGATTGTGGGAGTCTTATTAAAGATGACAGGTTAATCTATCTCATTCATAATAAGCTGCCATCTAAGTACTTCACATTTGTTTCTTCTTATAACACCTCAAAGACTACATTAAGGTCTACCTATCATAAAGTGTCTTTTCATCGCTATGCTATACTGTTAGATGAAGAAAAGAAGTTAAAATCAATGGGTATTCTCAAGTCATCCAAGTCTAAGGCATTGGTGGCCACTAGTGAGCATTCTCATTCTTCAAATAAAGGAAAGGGAAAGAAGAAGAAGTGGAAAAATAACACACAAGAGGATTCAGAAAAAAACAACACCACCATCAAATCAACAAGGCAAGTCATCGTCAAATTCAAACAAGAAGGGGGAAACCAATAAGGAGAAGAAAAAGTATTCTTATTGCAAGAAATTGGGTCATGATGAACATGAGTGTTATCATAAAAAGATTGATAAGTTGAAAACCATCATAAAGAAACACAATGCTCCACTGCATAGTGCTTATAAGGAGAAAGGATCCTCATTTTCAGATTCAGAGGGCAAAGGGTAAGCACTCATGGAAAAATCAAGTTCTTTAGCGGAATGGATTCTTTACTCAGGTGCCTCATATCCTATGGGTTCTTGAAAGGGAGACTTTTCTTCATTGAAGCAATCAAACGTACCACACATCTTTATAGTCAATGATACAATAATGGAAGTTGAAAGGAAAGGAAATGTGTAAATGAAAAATGGAGAATTCAAAGATGTTCTCTATTTTCCTAACCTAAGTTCTAATCTCCTCTCAATTTACCAAATCACTCACCTTGGAGATGGAAATAAAGTTGAGTTCCTTCCAGATTCAGTAATGATGCAATCTCTAAAAGATGATTCAGTGTTTGCAATGGGGAAAGTTAATCATGACAACAAGTTGTATTCTTTCTCCCACTTTGTGCCTAAGTCTCCTTCACGTGTGTTGTTCACTCAATATAATCCACAAACCAAATTATGGCATGAGTGGTATGGTCATCTTGCCTTCCACTATCTTTAGCAACTTTGATCACAAAACATGGTCAAAGGTCTACCTACAATCATCTTTTCCAAAGGTGAATGTTCAACATGTTTAGTGGATATGCATCTAGAGGAGAAGTTAACTAAAGGGAAGTCTTCAAGAGCACTAGTTGTTCTTCAATTGGTTCACATGGTACTAGCAGGTTCTTTTGTAGTGACATTAGTCAGCCAGGGTCGCTACAAACTTACTTTCATTGATGACTTTTCATGCTACACATGGATCTACTTTCTTCATCACAAGAATGAAGTGTTGGATAAGTTTCTAGCCTTCAAGAGTCATGTTGAACAACAATCCAACAAAGCCATCAAAGCTATAAGGATAGAAAATGAAAGAAGATATGCAAACAAAAGACTTAAAGAATTTTGCAAACTCGAGGATATTGATCTTTAGAATCCACTAGCATTCAGTCCACACAAGATAGATGTTGCAACATTGAGGATACAAACTCTTAAGTCAATGGAAAGTTGCATGATACAAGCCAAGTCTCTTGATCCATTACTTGAAGTCAAAGCTATAAGTAGTTCCAATCACATACTGAGTAGGTCTCCTCATAATGCCTTAGATGGAAAGACTTGTTTTCAAGCATTGTGTTGTAGAAAACTAGTTGTGAGTCACTTCAAAGTCTTCGGTTGTCCAACATGGGCAAACATATCTTCCAAGGGATGCATGGCACCACCACCTTGGCCTTGTACTTTGATTGGATATGAAGATAGTGTTAAGGAATACTCACTTATGGATCCTGAGACACATGAGATTTTCATAGAGAGGAATGTACACTTTGAGGAAAGTTGACCAAGCTTATCTTCTAATCCTATCCACACTTCATACATTTTGGAAACTACTAGTGACACCAGTGATAGTGGTTCAACATACGTAGATATGTAGGATCCTATTGACAGATGCAAGGAGAGGTCACAACATTAGCACATTCCACATGCATATATTGTGCCAGTGATAGGTCAAGCCCAATAGGGAACACCTTGTCTTCCAGGTCCAACATCAATGGATGACCTTTTGATAGACGTTTCAAGTTTTTTTGTGGAGTCACACATAGCAGATTTGGGAGACATCATTGATGATATAAATCTTCTCTTTGATGGAGAAGGTCCTTCTTCAGTTGTTGCAAGGGCTCACTCTGACCCTCATGTCCATTCTCTACATGATTGATCTTCACAGGTTGATATGATTGTGGATCCTTAAGTACAATAGTTGTAGGAGGCCTCTTTATCAGTTGAGCAGATAGTAGATTATTTAGGATAGGTTCTACATACATCCTTTCTAGATCTAACATTGTTCTTTTCAGCAACATTGGAATGGGTGACAATCAATATCAACACAAGGATAGTTGAGCAATTTTCAGAGGCATCATTGATCATCAAGATTCTTTCTACACATAGGGGAAGCATCTCATTTGTACCTATGATATTGTTTCTTCCAAAGGGGAGGAACATTATTTAGATGTCCTGGATCAGCTTTTGCATCAGAGCAACTATCACTAATTGACGGACTTCATTAGGGGGGGGAGAACCTGGTCTCTTTTCTTCTTCTCTTTTATTGGGGGTCCTTTTCCTCTTTTGGGATTATGTTCTTCTCATATTTCTCGATTGTATATACTTGATGCATGTCGTAATGGGGGGGTCTTGATTACTCCATCCATCCATGCATCTTGTATTTTCATCTCTCTTTTTGGGGGAGGGTTTTTCCCATGAGATTTTCCCTCTTTCTCCACTTTATGAGAGATTGCATTTTATTATACCTAGCATGGCCTAGTAGCGGAGACCCATTATACAATGCTATAGAGTTCAGAGTTCTAGCTTCATTGTATTTATCACTTTTTTGATGTTTTTCCTTATTATTATAAATTTTAAAAATAAAAATATTAATCTTATTTGTCCTGCCTATAATAGGCGAAGACTACAATTATCAATGTATTATTTTCTATTAATTCTTGCTTTGGTAGTTGTGTAGTTTTTGATGATCATCCAACCAAATGAAATTACAAAGTTGGCTCTATGCATTCCAAGATGCTAAGATGATAGAAGATGAGTCCATCAAAAATTATATAGGAAGAATACCGAAAATTGTTGCAGGTATTCAATCTCTTGGTGGAACTAAACATGATGATGAGGTTATAGAAGATCTTGAAAAGTCTATCACCACCATTCAAGAAAACAAGCCAGATGATTTAACTAGTAATTCCTTGCACCAATGATTTCACAAAGGAGATTTTTTTTGGAAGATTAGAATATGTTGAAGTAGAAATGAGATAGTCTAGGGAACTAGCTAGAGTTAAGATAGCTTTCAGTGCTATGCACATTCGACCTAATCTATCAAGAAGTACAAGCACATGAGGAGACTTTTCCAGTAATAGAAGATATGAAGAAGGAATAGGCCTTCTGGTAAGAAGAGAAAAAGATGGTAAGAAAATGATTAAATGTTGGACTTGTGATGAATATGATCATTTTGCATCTAAATGTCCTAAAAGAGAGAAAAAGTTTAGAGGAAAATTTAAGCCTAGAAGAGATAAGGATAGAAATTGTTTATATGCTAATGAGGATGAAGAATCTGATGAAAAGCATCAAAGTAAAAGTGATGATGAATTAGGATTTGTGGATATTAATGAATATAACCTTGATAAAGAAATTAGAGAAGAGATAGCTCTAGTTAGCCAAGTTGAGAAGAAATCAGATTGGATAATTGATAGTGGATGTTCACATCACATGACTTGTGAAACTAACATTGATGATGTTTACAATGTAACCTATCATATTACAAGGATTAAATCTATTACTATTGATGGTGAAAAGAAGACTGATGATGTTTACTTTGTTGATGGTTTGTAACATAATTTGTTAAGTGTTGGACAATTGGTAGACAAGGGATATTTGTTTTAGTACATAGAGAAGACTCGCATTAACAAAGACAAGGATGGTATGCTAATTGGTATTGGAACTAGATCCAAAGGTAATCTATTTTAGTTGAATCCTATTGAAATAACATGTTTTATTGTAAAGGTTGATAATAGTTGGTTATGGCATAGAAGGTTCTGTAATATAAGAAAGAATAAAAGTGTGATGACAAGGAATAAAGAAAATGAGGAATTGGGTCTAATTTCTCAAGTGGAACCTCAGAGCAGAGATGAGGCATGTAACGATGATCATTGGATGCAAGCTATGAAAGAAGAACTAGATAAGATTTTGAAAAATGAGACATGGGAATTAGTTCCTAGACCTAAAGACAAGAATGGGATAGGAACCAAATGGGTATTCAAAAATAAGATGAATGAGAAAGGAGAAGTTGTGAGAAACAAGGCCAAACTTGTTTCCAAAGGTTACTCACAATAAGAAGGCATAGATTATGAAGAAACCTATATGCACCCATGAAAAGAATGGAAGTAGTAAGGATGTTCTTGGCTTATGCAGCAAGGAAAATTTTTAAAATTTATCAGATGGATATCAAGTCAAATTTTCTAAATGGAGAACTTGAAGAAGTCTACATTGAGCAGCTTGATGGATTCCCTCTAAAAAATGATAAAGATTGTGTATGTAGACTAAATAAAGCACTGTACGGTCTGAAGCAAGCAACTAGAAGCTGGTATGCAAGGTTGGATAGGTATTTATCAAAGCTTAGATTTATTAAAAGTACAACAGATGGTAATCTGTATTTGAAGAAAACTAATGATGACCTATTTATCATTTTAATATTTGTGGATGACATAATATTTGGAGGAAATGATGAAGAAAGTGATAAATTTTCTAAAGAGATGAAAAATGAATTTGAAATGAGCATGATAGGAGAAATGAAGTTTTTCCTAGGATTGGGAATTGTGCAAAATAAAGATGGACTATTTATTTCACAAACTAAGTATCTAAAATATATTTTTAAAAGATTTGGTTTGGAGAATTGCAAACTTGTAGGTACACTTGTGATAATTGGTCACAAGTTATCTAGTAAAGATGAAACATCTATAGTTGAGTAGAAGAAGTATAGGTCTATGATTGGAGGATTGCAACATCTGACTCACACCATACTAGATATAGAAAATGTAGTCAAGATTGTAGCAAGATTTCAAGCTGATTGAAAAGAGTATCATTATGTAGCAGTAAATATAATGTTCATATATTTGAAAGGTATATCTAACTATGGAATATTGTATGATAGATCAAGTGATTTCACCTTGTACAGATGTACTAATTCAAATTGGGTAGGCAATATAGATGACAAAATGAGCACCATTGGTGGAGAATTATTTCTTAGAGGAAGATTGGTTTCTTGGTTGAGCAAGAAATAGTATTGTATATCTTAGAGTATAGTTGAGGCAAACTATATTGGAGCAAAAAATAATTGTAATCGAGTTATGTGGATGAAATAAATGTTGAAGGATATTGGAATTCAGTTTATAGAACATGTTATCATTTACTATTATAAAAAAATTACAATAAGTATGTCTAAGAATCAAGTATTTCATTCTAAGACTAAGCACATATTTATAAAGTATCATGTTTTGAGTGAAAAGGTAGGAAAATAAGAAATAAGGTTGGACTATGTAAGCACTAAACATCAAATTGTAGATATCTTTACAAAGCCTTTTCTTAAAGATACTTTTGAGTACCTAAGAGGTGTGTTAGGGGTTATGCCCCTACCTAATTCAGAGTAGTTGATGCAAGCAGTGCATTAGTCTAGTGGTACAAAGAACTATGGCTAGATTGGAGTAAATGCTAATGCTTCATGTATGGGGGAGTATCTCATATGAACTAAGTCATGAAAATCTCTAGGTATTTGGTATTGAACAATGTCTTTGGACACTTGAGCTGGTTTGAATAGCTGATTAACAATTGGTATTGAGATTGACACCTTTGACATTGATGTCAATGAGAGAGAGAATGTACATGAAAAACATTTTGAGAGAATGTACATAAGTAGTGAGAAGAGATGAATCTATTGAGATGGAATTAGGGGAGAGTTATCTCTTTAGGGAGATTTAGAAAGACTCATGCAAGTACATAGAAGGATGTGTAAGTGCACAGATTCAACTAATAAGTATTGCAAGTTGTTTATTGTGAACAACTATTGCTGATCCTAAAAGAAGAAGCAGAACAATACAATATTCCATAAGATCTCAAATTAATGAAGAGAATTTGAGAAGAATACAAAGGAAACCTATAGTTTGGTATTCTTGGACCTAATATATTTTCCATCTATGTTGCCATCAATACCAAAGAGGGAGATTGTTAGCATGAATGTTGATGATACTACATTGGGGGAGTATCCTAGAAATTGAAGAGCATTGATATGTTGCATTCATGATTGTATTTATCATTGATGTAAACACTATAGTAATTCTATTAAGACTGGAAAAATACCAGTCAAAAATATGCATACTGAATGACATGTTCTTGACGTTGTATTGATTGCATGGTTCAAAGGACTAAGTCTGATTCAATGTTGTATGGAAGTTACCCCTGTTTTACTAAAAGTAATGCAGAAATAGAGCATTGGAAAATTTTTTTTTGATGATCTATCACTATCTTTCATCTAAGATGTAATGAAGGTGATGCACAAATAATAGTGATAGAGGATGATCATATGGTGACACTAGCATATGCACAAGATAGGGTTTCACATGTGTAAAGTTTGGTATAGGCTGTGAGGTGACAGTGTTGTTGTAATTGTGAATTAATTAGTTATATTATTTTAATTAATTGAGAAGGCCTCAATGCTAACTCAAGAAATTATTATGAAGATATGTTATAAAGGAAAGTTTATTTCCTTGTTTATAAAGAGACTTGGACAGAGAGGATCAAGTGGAATACATAGTATTAATGCACAACTCAAGAAGGTGCAAAATGCTTACTGAATGCACATAAGAAATCCAAGGGATTATTGGATGCATAGTATGAGATCTAGTTACAAGATCTAAAGGAGAAAAATTTTGGTTGATAGGATAGAGACAAAGGAAGAAGTACATTTTAGTTCTATTATTCTGCAAGGAATAATATAGAGATATTTTGACAATGGGTTCTTTGATCTTAACCTTGAAGCTATTTGGGCAGTCAGTCCAACTATCTTCCACAACTCCTAATAGGGTTGACACAACTCCTTAGTTACATCCATGGACTATATATTCTAACAATATAATTGATTCATCCCCCCCTCTCAGTTATATCCATGGACTATATATTCTAACAAAATAAGGATGTTCAAAAGTTTGTGAAGAGTTGTGGAATTTGTCAAGTTGCAAAAGGAGTAAGTTAGAATATTAGATTGTATGCACCTTTTTTTATTTCTAAGAAACCTTAGAGTGCCATTGACATGGATTTTGTTCTTGGATTTTCTAAAACAACAAAGGGGTATTATTTGATATTTGTTGTTGTCGATCAATTTTCTAAAATCGCTCATTTTATACCATGTAAGAAGACATTAGATGCTATGCATGTTGCTGAAATTTTATTCAAAGAGATTGTTGGATTGCATGGATTACCAAGAAATATTATTTCTCATAGAGACACTAAATTTTTTGGTTATCTTTGGAGAACTTTGTGGAAGAAGATGGGTATAGAGTTGAAGTTTAGTTCTACATTCCATACATAAACTGATGGATAGACAGAGGTTGTGAATAGAAGATTGGGTAATTTTTTAAGATGGTTAGTTGGAGATAAACCACATAATTGGGAGATTGAATTGGCACAAGTTGAGTGTACATATAATAATTCATTGAATAAAAGTAAAGGGAAAACATCTTTTGAGATTGTTCCTAGAATGTAGCCTAGAGGAGTATTAGATTTAAAGGATGTTGCTGGCGAAGTAAAGGGAAGTGCTATAGGAGAAGAATTTTGTGATTTTATGGAGTCTTTTTATAAGGAAGTGAAGCTAAATTTGGAACAAAGTAATCAAAACTACAAGGAGAATGTTGATAAGTCTATAAGGCATCATTTTTTTGAAGTTGGTGATGAGGTGATGGTTCATTTGAAGAAATGGAAATTTCATGTTAGAACATATAGTAAGTTGAAGATAAGAAGTTTAGACCTTCTAAGATTTTGAAGAAGTTTGACAGTGGAAATGCTTATGAAGTTGAGTTACCTAATGACATGAATATATCCCCTATATTCAATGTTGTTGATCTGTATAAGTATCATCACTTAGATGATGAAGTTGTTGTACCTGATGATTATCCTAAGAAGCATATTAAAGAGGTTGAATAGATATTGGATTAGAGGGTTGGTAAAGCACAGCAAGAAAAGACTACTATGAATATTTGGTAAAGTAGAAAATAGACTAGTTGAAAATGCAACATTGATTTGTCAATTTGAGTTGGATTCAGCTCACGTTGTGACATTTTAGTGATTGATGAAAATCATTTCTTTCTACCCTAGTTGTCTAATGTAGGAGCATCTTGGGTTGATGTGTTATCGTTTTCATTTGTGTTCATTCTATTAGATGTTTTTGAGTTGTATTCATTGTCGAGTTGTATCAATTATTGAGTTCTAGTAATTTTGCAGTATTAATCGAGTTCTAGTTATCCCAAGTTGTGTTAACCTTTGCATTAGTGTGTTACCCCATTTCACTTTGTAGTATTGATCAAGTTATATAGTGTGTGTTGAGTTATCTAGTATTGGCCAAGTGTTCCTTCATGTGCTGAGTGAGCCTATTATTTGCTGATGCTTGGTTCCTTCTTTAGTTGAGTTTTCTTTGTTGGTTCTTAGCGTGAGCCGACTTGTATGTTTAATTTTCATTGTGAATTTAATGATAGGATATTTTCTTGGGATGTGTACAAACCATTTTTAGGTTAGTCTTTCTATTGTGTAATGTTCTAGAATCTTTTGTAAGTCATTTTGGCAAGTACAAATAGGGTGTTTAGGATTAGGAGTTGGGGCTAGAAGTGAGAGAGCCAAAAATTTTAATGCATATGTGTTTGGAAGTGTGAATTTGAAGCTAGATCATGGATCTTGAATGTATGTATGTTGATAATTTGATGAATCAATAAAAGAATCTTATTCTCTCTCCTTAGTGTTGTTCTCTTTGTGTGTTTTCTTCCATTGTGGTAACTCTACAAGGTGGTTTGGATTGCTAGGTGTGCCTTTGGCCCTAGCTATTAATATCCCTCCTTGCATCATCTAATCAAGAGGATCAAGTATACATTAGGAAAGAGGAGATTTGATATCTAGTAGAGAGGTGCTGATCAAAAAATCAAGGCTAAAACATTCTAACAGGTGAATAGGTTAAAATTTCTTGACCGATTAGTCCTAGCAGGCTTTTATAAATGCTTTAACATGGTGCTTACTTTATTGTAAGTTGAAGTCCTAAAACCAAGCACACTTCTAACAGGGTTTTGAAATCCTTTAAAATGGTAAGATTTAATAGTCTTTGTAAGCCTTTAATAGGGCAGACCTTTCAAAGGGTAGATCATAGTTTATGATCAAACTTATTGTAACCTTAATTGGATACACTTTACAACTATAGTAGTGAAAACTTGTGCGTGTCATCTCCACTCCACTTTTACCTTCTCATTGGAGGGTTTTTGGGTAACAAATTTATTGTGTTATGTGTTATTTGTTTCATGCCATGGATGAACATGTTTAGCTTTCTATTTCAATTTACATGCAAATTACGAGATGGATGTGTGATGAATGATTTATGGTTAAATTTTTGAACTATTTATTCAGCCCCCCTCTTAGAGTTTACTTTCCCATTGTTAATTCCAATAATTGGAATCAAAGTGTTTTTCTTTAGAAAGAAAAGCTTTGCAGCTTTGTGGAAAGATCTTGAAGATGAATTTCTACAAGTTGGGAAAAGTCATTGAGAACTAGAAGATTGAAATCCAACTTGCCCTACACTAGCTCAATGAAATAATAGATGAGTTGAAGCGCTCATTAAAGAGAAGGAAAGAGATAGCTGTTGAGGAAAATGATACACATTACCAAGAGAAGGACACTATTGAATTGTTTGTAGATGGAAACTCAAGTGAGTTTCATGCAACAGTTGCATATCTGATGGAAAAGAATGGTGCCCTAACTCAATAGATCAAAAATCTTAAGATAGATCAAGAAGTCCAATTAGGATTGCTATGTGAGGTGATTGAGTAGAAAAAGAAAGCTGAGGAAGACAAAGTCATGTTTGAAGATGACAAAAGTTCACTGACCAATAGACTAGAGGAGAAGACAACTAAGGAATGAACTAAGAAGAGAGAGAGAATTTGTTGAAAGTTTCAAAAAACCTAGCAAAGCCATCAAATACTTGCAAAATTGATGAGATCTCCTAGATCTAAAAATGATATTGATGTATTGGGATACACCAATGCTGAGGAAGGCGAATCATCCAAAAGTGGTGAACAAAGAAACAACAAAGATAAGAACTACATATCCATTTGTCATAATTGTGGAAAGTTAGGTCATACAACAAATGATTATAGGAGCAATGATGAAAATTATAATCCTGAGAAGAAAATC
This sequence comes from Cupressus sempervirens, assembly GCA_028749045.1. NCBI lineage: Eukaryota > Viridiplantae > Streptophyta > Pinopsida > Cupressales > Cupressaceae > Cupressus > Cupressus sempervirens. The sequence continues at coordinate 603,365,484 of CM053787.1, forward strand.
ATAGGTTACTATCACAATTACAAAAAGCAAGGACATTAGGTACATGAATGTAGGACCAAGACCTCAAGCACACAAATATTTGAAGGATATTGCCATAATTGTTTGAAATATTGACATACAACATATGAATGTAGATCTAATGCCAAGTGTACATCATACAAGTAGACAAAGGTACAATAAAAGCTACAGTTGTCACTATTGTCAAGAGTATGGACATGTTCTTGAAAATTGCATTAGGAAACATTTCAAAAGTGATTAAAATAGATGGTTGAGTCAAACTAAATGTTTTGGCTATTTGAATACTAGTCAAATCAACAAATACTATACAAAAAGGTACCAACCAAAGAATTCAATAAAGGAAAGGAGAAGGTTGATGTTGAGAAAGTCAAAGTGTAGATGAAAAAGACATGGTAGAAAAAGGAAGATTGCAACATGATTTTAGATGAGATCACTTTGATCAATGGATCAGGTGATCACATCATCCCCAAGTAGGAAATCAAAAGGTATGCATGGGACTGATATCTTAATGATATATTTTACATTAGTTCCAAGAATCTAAGTTCTAAAAAGATTATATATGCATGAATTAAGATGTAATGCAATAGTCATAACCTAGAATAAATCTTTAGTTTTTTTAGTTTTCATGTTGTTGTCGAGCATGAAATATTTAATAGTTACTACAGAGCGTGAATGGAATTTTAGTTGATGCTAAGCTGTGAAGGTATGGTAGTATTGATTGTGCATGCTATGTCTATTGATTCTATCTTAGACACAGGTGCAATATGGAATAATAGGGGAATGTCTATTGATTCTATCTTAGACCCCCTAATTTATTTTGCTATGAGAGTGATATCTCATAAATTTTTTCAATCTTGTAGGATTAAATAGTGTATCTTGCATGGCTATAGGTTTGGAATACAAAATAGTAAAGAGAGACCATACCTATGACCTTGTTGATTTGCAACTTCAACAACTATCTAAAAATTTGTAGGCCATAAGGATAACCAAGAGTGCATCTTACAAATTTGGCTCTTTTTTAGTTTGTATATTCTTTTATGTGCAAAACACATTTCCTTCTTTTGGGAAAGTTTCTTGGAAGACCAACAGGTCTATTGCAATTCAAATTGGAGAATTCATAGAGCAACTTAGAGACAACTCTGTGTCAGTAATGACAAGTTATTTTGAGAATTTTAAGAAGTCTTTGAAAAAAAGGTTAAGAATTCTAGTGTCACTAGTTAAGAAACATTATAATGATGTTTTCCTTCTAGTTGATGTTGATTATACATATGTGCAAGCATTCCTACTCAGGGTTAGATGGCTTAAGCCCTTGCAATATGATATAAACATTGTTGAAGCATCAGTAGTTATTACATCTCTATTGGAAGAGGAAATAGATAAAAGTTTCACCTCATTTGAGAATTATGATGAAGCCAAGTCCAAAATTACAATTGACTTGAAGACAACTTTTGTGGTAAGAAACAAGAATAAACTTGTGAAGAAGCCAAAAGAGAGATTTGGTGAAGGGGAAGATGAAGATGAGGAAGAGGAAGAACAAGTCCAAGCCCCTTTGGAAATTACTCAAGGACAAGAAGAATATGAAGGAGCTCATGAAGAAGTTTTCGAGTGAGAAGAAGTCAAGGAAGCACCCAAGCCTGCTAAAAAGAAAAGGAAGGCCAAAGAGTCTATAGTGGAGAAACCCAAGAAGAAGGTTGTGAACTATCATGACAAAAGCATGCGGTTCTTGTTACTAGGGCTAGCACAAGGGTAGCCACTAAGAAAGTCAAGGTTGTAGAGAAACTTAAATGTAAGAGGACTATTACTTCAACAGAGCTGAGCCAACAAGTGAAGAAGACATATGAAAGAAGAAAATATGTAGCTCTAGCTAAGTCAGATGAGGAGAGGACAAAATCAGATTACATGAGTCAATTCAAGGTGGTAAGCCACAATCCCTCCTCTAATTTAGATAATTTGTGCGACAATATAAAATCAAATACAAATTTTGTTTGTTTTGCACTCATAGATTTTGATAACATAGGTAAAGTTGAACAAAATACTATTGAAGAAGCCATATATGTGATGATGGCTACATTCAAAATAACTCCTATATAGATCTCCAACTCATTACTTAAGAGTCTTTATGATTGAGTTGAGCAAAAATGGAAATACAATTTACAAACAGAAAGAGAGATAAGTGTAACCACTTTAGCACAAGCCATGCCTAAATTATGAATGATAATGATAGACGAGGCTATGGAGTTGCACAAAAGTAAATTTACTCCAAAATATAGAGCATTCAGTACATTGAAGAAGACCATAGAGAATGTGGTAAATAAGAGTAAAGAAATATGGAGAACTATTTACAAGTTATGAATTCCTGCTATAAAATAGAAAAGTAAGAAAAAAATGCAAAAACCTTAGAAAGTTGAAAAAAAAGGTAGCTGAGATTGCAAAAGATGAATCAATCAAGGATGGTCATGTCAAAGGCACTAACGAAACAATAGGAGAAGAGACAAAAATTAAGGAGGAGCAACTAGCTGGTCAAAGTGTATCTAAGGTACAAGTGCCAAGTGCCAGTTCTCCACATGAAGACCAAGTAAATCAACAAGACTTAGTGAAAAATCAAGGATGTTTAAGACAATCAGTTTCAGAACATCAATCCCTTAACAAATGATGCTTTAAAGAAGATATTGAAGAATTCCACCATGATAACTAATTTATGTACAATTTGTGTATTGGAGAGAACTAATGAAATTGCAAAGGTAGATATGGTAGTAGAAGGGGAGAACAAAATTGACCCATTAAGTGTGCCCCTAGAGGTAAAAATTGTAGAAACATAGAGTACAAGCACACAAAAATAAGGTGTTGTTACAAAACTAGTTGCATTACTTCTTGTTCCATTCATTTCTCACAAGCAAGCCTTGATTACAATTGAGAAGGATGGAACATAAACCAGATTAGGTCAAGAAGCAAGTCCTGCACCTAGACCACAGACACAAGGTGAAGAGAAGAAAGAGGATAGTTAGATTGACAAGCTTAAAGAATTGAAGGTGACTACTACTATAGAGGAACAAATTGCTATCTAGACTCTAGTTACCTTACTAGGTTCTAAGACTCCTACTAGTAGTCAGGTTCTTTAGAGGCCATGAGCACTCAAGACAAGCCATTGAAGATATCTAGGCCAAGTGTAGAGACATCTAGTAGATCAGAAGACATATCTAATAGAGATGTGAGTCTTGATGAGGTGATTGAACTTCCAAAGTTTGATCTTACAAAAATCACCATTGAGAAGATGATCATTCTACAAGAATATTTACATAGGAAAAAACACGAAGATTTGTTGAGAAGGGAGCATAAGTAGAAGAAAATGTTTCATGACATCAAAGACATATTTATTGATGCTTTCAATCCCCCAAATCCTAATGAAGAGAAACCTATTCTTGAGTAATTGGTAAATGTCATTGACAAGATAAATGATGATGACCTAGACTCAAACATTAAACTATTGGAGTGGTCAGAAAAGAAGTTTCAGAAAAAAGTTCTTGAATAGATATCTAGTGCCATTGTACTAAGATAGGTTGAGTTACCAACCTAGATGGAAGATGAGAAAAAGGTATTCGAGAATATCTTTTCTCTATACACAAAGCTTTGTGCTATGAATTTATTCATACAAGAAGTATAGAGGGCTATTGATCGGTTGCAAGGAGATCTACAATCCATAGGTACTACATTGAAACTAACTCTAGGTCAAAACCAAACTCATTTTCAATGATTACTCTCTACTGAAGGTCAACTAGTAATAATCCAAAAGAAAGATGCTAAAATTTGTGCTACCTTGATCAACATCCAATCCATCTTGACCCCATACATGGAAGTGTTACACAAGGAACTAGCCTTTGTTGAGACATTGATGAAGAAAAATTCTCATCTTTCCACTCATGAAGGCTTAGTTAATCTTGCTTCCGAGCTAGATATCCAATATTAGTCTCTATAGGTAGCGTGTAAAAAATGGGATGCAACATTGAAGATCACCATGGAGGTCGACAAAACATTTTTGGACAAAGACACTATCAGTGTACTACCCAAATGACATATGTGTCAAAAAGGGGGAATGAGAAAGTAAAGGAATGAAGATGATAAGGGGAACATAGTTTTGAGATGAAAATAGGGGACAACAATAGTACATCATATTTAATCATCGAGATTTATGTAGAATTTAGATACAACAAGGAACACTCAACTCGGGATGAGTTATAAAATTTTGGAGAGGTATGACTATTAAGTCATCAGTTGTGCAAATTTTTTAAATTTTGTATGAGATACAGATTATTTGTGTGATGCAAATAAGTTAGGTTTTATATGCATGCCAAAGTGTTTTTTCCACTCATGTCAAAGGGGTAGATTGTTGATCTTATTTTGGTTTTGACAAGCAATGACAAAACACTCAAGTCATTACTTAACATAAATCTATATGTACCAAGTAAGTAGTTTATGCTGAGCAATATACGCAGTTAGTATCGAGCACCAGTATGTGCCAAGTAGATGGTATATGCTGAGTCACTCAAGTTTTGAGAAAGAAATATATGCTAAGTGATTCATATGCTGAGTAAAACAATGGATGTGGAGTCATTCATGAACTGAGTTGCAACATTGAAGAATAGTGAATGTCGAGCATCAGAGCTTTCAAGTGCCAAGTAAATAGTTTTGGACATCGTTGTTTGTAATGACATGAACTCCTATGTAAACCATTTTTGGGCTGACTTCAGGATTATTTTATGCTTATAGAAGATATATATGAAGGTATATTGAGAATCACTATGGAGCGCATGCAACCAATCATATTGAGGGATGTTTTAAGCGATAAAATGGGTGAATCACAATCATTGATTCCTACCTAAACCTAGGTCACCTTTGTCTTCTTAAGGAGGGAAAATCCTAAAGAATCATGTTAGCTTAAAGAATGCATTTGGCAACTGAGTGTCAATACACTTAACCAAGATCAAGAATAGGTGCCGAGTGCAATAGATGCCGAGTAATCTTCAGGTGCCGAGTAAAGTGTAGGTGCCAAGTAAAGTGTAAATGCTGAGTGAAGATCAGGTGCCGAGTAAAGTTTAGATGCCGAGTAACACAGTTTTGTGTAAGTGCCGAGTAACTTAGTAGAACAACATGTGCCAAGCAATAGAAATATTTCAGGAGCTGACTAATCACGGATATCAACATAAGAGTTTGGAATCACACAAACTATGATGAAAACAGTCTTTACAACCGACATAAGGAAATCTCAAAGGATTTAATGATCAGATCGAATCTTTTATATTTCCTATGTAATTTGCATGCAGCCAATAAGAAAAATGATAAAGGCATGCAACCAATCAGCAAAAGATAAGTATTAAGCAGAAATGAAGATTGAATATGGATCGTAGATCCAGACCTAACCCTAAATCCTTGAATGTCTTTATAAGGAAGACGATATCTCATAGAGAAGACATGATAGAGAAGGAGATGATGAAGATGATGATATAGAGGAGAAGATATAGAGTGGTTGATATACTATTTTTAGAAGTGAAAGATATCAGATCACAAAGGATCAAGATCAGACGAAGCAGAACAGAGCCAGCATTCAGCAATCAAGGATTGTAAACTATCAGGTTCATTTTACCTAATACTTTCTATCCATTGTATTAGCATGGAAATCCTATGGTGATAGGTTAGCTTAACAACTATTTAATTGATCCTAGAGATAGGTGATTAAATCCTTTAACAGGGTGACACTTCATGTTAAGTGTTTGTAAATCCTCTAACCAAGTCACTATTGACATAGTGTAAAGCCTTTAACAGGGTAAACCGTCAGAAGTAGTTAAACAATATTGCTACAGTAATTTTTGTGGGTATCATCCCCACCCTAGTTTTACCTTCTTATTCCTGGAGGGTTTATGGGTTACCAATTTCAGGTGTTATGTGTTATTGATGCATGTGTTAGTTTCATGTTTACTTAATGTATTTACATGCATGCAATTTATTTCCACATAAAAGTTTTATAGGACAAATTTTAGTACTTCTGATTCACCCCCCCCCCCCCCCTCTCATAAGTACTCTTTCCACATTTGAATATTCCAACAATTGGTATTAGAGCATTACCAAGTTCTCATAAGGAAAATTTTAACAGCTTGGAGGAAAAGATCTAGAGATGGAAGCTTTCAAACTTGGAAAGATCATTGAAAATCAAGTGATAGATGTGCAACTTGCACTACATAGCTTGGAGGAATTTAGAATCAATTTGAGAAACTCATTAAAAAAAAGGAAAGATCTGGCCATAGCTGAGAATGATATACACTACAAGGAAATTGATACCACCAACATATTTTCCAACGGAGATACCAAAGAGTTTGATGCAGCAATAGCAGAACTGATGGAGAAAAACAAAATTCAAGCAGAAGAGATTAGATCTCTCAAGATGGAACATGAATCATAGGCCATAATGATATGTGAAATTACAGAACAAAAGAAAAGAGCAGTTGATGATAAGGTCATGATGGAAAATGACAAAAGGAATCTTGCAAAAAGACTTGAAGAAAAATGTACTGAACTGACAAGGATCTCAAACATGCAGATGGATACACTTGCTCAAATGATGAACCTTCATCATGAACTCAATGTGAAGGACATTGAGATCTCTACTCTAAAGATGCAGAATGAACAAATGCAGAATGAATTGAACAGAGAAAAAGAGGTAGCAGAAAATCTCAACAAGTCGAGTGAAGCCATCAAGTATTTTGAATAGTTGCTGAAAACTCCAAGATCTGCCCATGATACATCAGGACTTGGTTACAATAGCACTGAAGTTGGAGAATCATCAAAAGTGCTGAACAAAGAAGTGACAAAGGTAAGAATACTAAACCCACTTGTCATTATTGTAATAAGAAGGGACATACTACTAATGTGTGCAGGAGCAGAAGATTCAATCAACCAAACGCACCCAAGAGTAAGAGTTTCTGTCACAAGTGCAACATGCAAGGACATATGACACAAGATTGTAGATCCAATTTCACAAGGACTCTGAGATTTGATGGACATTGTTATAATTGCAATAAGTATGGACATAGGGAATTTGAATGCAGGTCAAAACCTATGTGGACATCAAATCAACCAGCAAAAATAGAAGGAAAAGAAAGTCATCATCATTGGGATTACAATACTAGGTACAATTGTCATTATTGTCAAGAATATGGACATACACCACAGAACTGCATAAGAACACATTTCAGAGGCAACTACAAAAGATGGTTGAACCGAACCACATGTTTTAGTTGTCTGAAAACTGGTCATATTAGCAAAAACTATCCTACAAGATCAAAGGCACCCAAGTCTGAAAAGAATAAAGGCAAAGAAAAGATTGATATTTAAAAGATAAGGGGGCAAATGAACAAGACTTGGAGAAAGAGAGATGAGTGCAATACATCAAGTGAAGGGATCACTTCACCCAATGGGTCAAGTGATCACACTTCATCAAACTAAGCATGAGAAGTGTATGGGACTGATATACAAAGTTATATCAGACATCAGTCCCAAGACAAAGAAGCAATTCAAAGTATAAATCTACATGAAACAAGATGTCAAGACAAAAACTAAATGTTGATGCCGAGCTACCTTTGGATATCGAGTCAAAACTCAAAACAGATGCCGAGCTCCCAACAACGACCGAGCTGATAACCGATGCCGAGTTAAAAAAAACTCCAATGGAAGCTGAGTAGAAAGTAAATTTAGTAGATGTCGAGTTAGGTTGAAATTTCTTCAGAAGCTGAGTTAGCAGTTGAGCATTTAATGCGATGAAATCAGGGTATATTATCGCGATTTCAATCAATTTTTTGCATCACGATCAAGAAGCAAAGCCAAAAAAGGAGCAGAGAAGATCAAGAAAAGTTTAGAAGCAATTTGTGAAAGATTCCAACAACGATCTCATCGATTCAAGGTATTTCTCTTAAGTGCCGAGCTATGTAGGTCTCACAAACTTGTTTGAATTATAAAACCCTAGTTTGGAAAACAATGGCATTTGGGTTAGGAACCACCAAGGGTTTAGAAAGCCATGAAGTTTAGTTGGTCAGCAACGAAGTAAAACAACCTGAATTTAAGCCCAGACCTGAAGTAACATACAAGAATGATCCTGCAGGTGCATTATCAGTTATTCCAGATAAAGTTGTTATGGTAAAAGATGTTCGCAGATGCTACAATTGTAAAATTGGTGCCATAGGAGACTTAGAAATTCATAATGCATATGATAAATTATGTGAAAAAAAAGTACTGAAAAATGAGTTTTCCATTGTAGAAAGAAAAGGATTAACCAAAACCCTAGCATTTCCAACTGTCTTCAAAACAGAATGGGTATGGATAGTTTTGAGCCGAATACATAACGAAGCTTTTTGGTTAGAGTCAGGGCCAGTAAAATTCACCAAGAAAATCGTTCATAGGGTTACTGGTATTCCAACCCTAGATCGGCCAAAGACCCTGCGAAGTGACAAAAGGGAAGTAATTGAGAGAAATACAGGTGCAAAATGGAACAATAGAGGGATGACTATCGACACAGTCACTGATCCTCAACTAGACTTTGCTGTAAGAATTATTTCACACAAATTCTATCAATCAAGCAGATTAAATAGTGTACCTTATATAGCAGTTGATGTTGCATATAAGATAATAAAAAGGGATCACACTTATGATCTGGCAGAGCTCATGTTTCAATAGATTAATGAAAATCTGGGAGCTATAAGGAAGAGCAAAGGAGCTCAATGTAAATTTGGATCAGTTTTGATATGTAGGTTTTTCTATCTGATGAAAGAATTTCCTTCTATAGGGAAAGTTAAATGGAATCCAGACAAAACAATTGTTGAACAAATTAATGGATACATTGAACAGATGGGTGAAAATTTTGATGCCCAAATGACTGGTTATTTTGAGGACTTCAAAAAGTCCATGAAACAAAGAATGAGAATTCCAGTTTCAATGACTGAGAAATATGAAAAAGATATTTTCTTTCTTGTAGATATAGATTATACTTATGTGCAAGCAGTTATACCTAGAATAAGATGGCTTAGGCCACTAGGATATGAACTTGATGCTGATCAAGCCTCTGCAGCAATAACAACGTTACTTGCAGAAGAAGTAGACAAAAATGCAAAAATCTTTGGAACTTATGATGTTGTCAAATCAAAGATAATAACAGAATTGAAGACTGCTTCAGCAGTAAAGAAGAAAGAGAAAATGGTAAGACAAATCAAAAGAAAATTTGGTGTAGAAGAAGAAGGGACAGCAGAAGAAGGAGATGACATTAAAAAAGAAGAAGTCATTGAAGAAGAAGAAGAAAAACTTCAGGATCAGACTCAAGGGTCAGAAGGAGACAAAGAGGAAAGTACAAAGAGGAAAGTGCTGAGGTTGAAGTAGCCAAGGAAGCACTAGTCAAGAAAAAGACCACAACTCCATCTACTCCTAAATCCAAGGGGAGGAAAATAGCTGCCCCAGCACCAAAAAGACCAACCACAAGGGCCACAACTCAAAAAGTAAAAGAAGAGGCTAAAGTGAAGAAGAAAGACTCAAAGAAGATTGCTGCTGAGTCAAAGAAGAGGAAGTTCATTCCCTACCCTAAAACAGATGAGGAGGAAACAAAGTCAGAAGACAACAGTCAATCTCAAGAGGTAAGACAAATACCCCAGATTGATGTTGATAAATTATGTATAGAAATTAGAAATAATGATTTGAAAGGATTAAAGAATCTGAATTTTTCTAAGCTCACCAAAGGAGAGCAAAATAAATTAGAGGAGTCTGTGTATGCTATGATGGCTGAATATAAGCACACACCTCTAGAATTAGATAACTCTATGCCGAGAGAACTGTATACAATCATAGAGGATAAATGGCATTTTTGTTTACAAATGGAAAAAGAAATGAGGGAGTCAACATTGGAAAGATTGTTGCCTAATTTGACTAGACATCAAATAATAAATGCCATAAAAAAGCATAATAACATATTCACTCCCAAGTATAGAGCATTCAATATTCTACAGAATAAAATTGAAGAGGTAGTTACCAAATCCACAAGATTGTGGAAAATAGTTTACAAGAAGATTGAAGATGTATATAATGAGGAATATAAGGCAGAAGCAATTGCCAAGATAAAAGAAAAGGGAGCATCAAAAATAAAAGAGAAGAAACTAGTGGAGAAGGAGAGTAAAGGAGAAAAGGAAGGAGAGGCACTCAATGAGGAGAAAGAGGAAGAGAAAGATACAACTAAGCCACAAGATCAAAGTATGCAAGACATACAGGTATCTCCTCCTAGTCCTCCTCATGCCACCATCACACCTGCAGATTTCATAAAAATAAAGGATGTTACAAAAATTTCAGTTCAAAAAATCAATCCATTAACTGCAGAGGATTTGGAAATCCTTGACCAATCATTTTTAGTAGCAAAATTAAGTTCAAATCCTATATTGGTCAGTCTTGATGAATTACAGAATCCAGAAGTCAAAGTAAAAGCAAGGGTAAAAGCACAAATGCCACCTTTGATCACACAAACTACTAGTATTCTATTCCTTCCACCACCACCTTCACCAAGTATAAGTACTGATACACTCCAAGTGCCAAGTACAGCAGCAGGGGAAACAAAAGAAAAATTTGAACAGCCACAAAGTTCAACCCCATCTAGCATTCAAAAAGGGGATACTCAAGCTGAAGAAAAAGAGACACAGAAAAAGGAGGAGACTGCAATACAAACACTGGTTGCATTACCCAAATCTGGGACTCCAACACAAACTCTTTAGCAACCGAGCACAAATGGATTACAGCTGAAAATCAGAACACCAGGCTTGAGTTCATCAAAAGCAGTCAGGAGACTTCACTATGGAGTTCTTGAGCTTGATGAAGAAATTAAAATCCCATATTATGAATCTAGCACTCTTACAAAAGAAAAGATTAATGAAATTCAGAGTGCACCAAACAAAAGGAGACAAGAAGCACTAAGAAAGGAATACAAGCATAAGCGTACATTGAATGAAATTAAGGACATATTCATGGAATTTTTTTGCTTACAATCTCCAGATGAGTCAAGACCAATCATGGAACAACTTTATGATATAGTTGACCAGGTGACTAATGAAGACCAGGAAACAAATGTAAAATTACTTGAATGGTCAGAAAAGAAGTTCCAAGGAAAAGTAAACAGTAAAATATCCAGTGATATAGCACTAGCACAGGAAGAACTGGCAAAGAAAGTTACAACAATTAAAATTGCACTAGGAAACATCTTTTCCCTGTACAAAAAGTTGTGTGATTTTTCAACATTCACACAAGACGCTAGACAAAAAATACTGAGTTTGGAAAGCAATCTGAAAACTTCTAGTATGCAACTCCCTATAGATCCAGCTCAGAGTGAGAAGCATTTTGTCCAATCGCTTCACACACAAAGAGAGCTAGCCATTTTGGCAGCAGAGGAGGCGACTTAAAAATCCAAATTGATACAAATGCAATCATCAGTTACTCCTCATTTGGGATTACTTCATAAGGAGCAAATAAATGCAGAGACAGTCCTCAGGAAAGACCCCAATCTTTCTTCATTTGATGGACTTGTACACCTAGCAGCAGAGATTTCCATCCAGCATAAGACATTAGATGTCACACTAGCAAATTGGGATGCAGCTCTGAAGATACTCCTTGAAGTAAATAGCACATTTTTGGCCAAATATGGCATTTCATTGTAAAGACCCTTGACATAAGTGTCAAAAAAAGGGGAGACTAAGTAATTAAAGAAAGAAGTTGAGTACAGCAATGAAATGATAAGTATAATAAAAGGGGGAGTAAGTATAATAAAAGGGGGAGATAGCAGAGATAGCCAATTTTGAAATTTTGATAGGGAGATAGCAGAGATAAGAAAATTTTGGAATTTTGGGGGAGAAAGCAAATTTTGGGAAGCAAAGTTTGAATGAAGGATTAATTACTGAGTCACATGGGTTAAGTGTTTTTGCCACTCATGTCAAAGGGGGAGATTGTTAGCTTAAAGAATAAATTTGACAACTGAGTGTTAATACACTTAACCAAGATCAATAATAGGTGCCGAGTGCAATAGATGCCGAGTAATCTTCAGGTGCCGAGTAAAGTGTAGGTAACGAGTAAAGTGTAAATGCTGAGTGAAGATCAGGTGCCGAGTAAAGTTTAGATGCCGAGTAACACAATTTTGTTTAAGTGTCGAGTAACTCAGTAGAACAGCATGTGTCGAGCAACAAAAATATTTTAGGAGCCGAATAATCTAGGATATCAGCATAAGAGTTTGGAATCGCACAAACTATGATGAAAACAGTCTTTACAGCCAACATAAGGAAATCTCGAAGGATTTAATGATCAGATCGAATCTTTTATATTTCCTATGTAATTTGCATGCAGCCAATAAGAAAAATGATAAAGGCATGCAAACAATCAGCAAAAGATAAGTATTAAGTGAAAATGAAGATTGAATATGGATCGTAGATCCAGACCTAACCCTAGATCCTCGAATGTCTTTATAAGGAAGATGATATCTCATAGAGAAGACATGATAGAGAAGGAGATGATGAAGATGATGATATAGAGGAGAAGATATAGAGTGGTTGATATACTATTTTCAGAAGCGAAAGATATTAGATCACAAAGGATCAAGATCAGATGAAGCAGAATAGAGCCAACATTCAGCAATCAAGGGTTGTAAACTATCAGGTTCATTATACCTAATACTTTCTAGCCATTGTATTAGCATGGAAATCCTATGGTGATAGGTTAGCTTAATAGCTATTTCATTGATCCTAGAGATAGGTGATTAAATCCTTTAACAGGGTGACACTTCATGTTAAGTGTTTGTAAATTCTCTAACCAGGTCACTATTGACACAGTGTAAAGCCTTTAACAGGGCAGGCCTTTAACAGGGCAAACCATCAGAAGTGGTTTAACAATATTGCTGCAATAATTTTTGTGGGTATCATCCCCACCCCAGTTTTACCTTCTTATTCCTGGAGGTTTTCTGGGTTACCAATTTCAGGTGTTATGTGTTATTGATGCATGTGTTAGTTTCATGTTTACTTAATGTATTTACATGCATGCAATTTATTTCCACATAAAAGTTTTATAAGACAAATTTTAGTACTTCTGATTCAAACCCCCCCCCACTCTCATAAGTACTCTTTCCACATTTGAATATTCCAACAAATCATACATGTGCAGATGAGAAGAGAAGGAAGAATGCTAAGTATAATTAGACCATTTGTGGTGACTATGAAGGTTGTGATCATGTTATGAATTGTAGAATCAGTTAGAGAGAATAGAGGAAAGAAATGAAATGATAGAAGAGATACATCTGATCAGGAGGATCAAGTATACATCAGGAAAGAGGACATTTGATATCTAGTAGAGAGGTGCTAACCAAAGGATAAGGGCTGAAACATTCTAACATGTGAATCAATAAAAATCTCTTAATCGATTAGTCCTAGCAATTTTTCGTAAAGACTTTAACAAGGTGCTTACTTTATTGTAAGTTGAAGTCCTCTAACTAGACACAATTCTAACAGGGTGTTGAAATGCATTAACATGGTAAGATTTAACAGTCTTTGTAAGCCTTTAACAGGGCATACCTTTCATAGGGTAGATCATACTTTATGATTAAACTTATTGTAACCTTAATTGGATACACTTTACAACTGCAGTAGTGAAGATTTGTGGGTTTCATCCCCACTCTAGTTTACCCTCTCATTGGAGGGTTTCTAGGTAACAAATTTAGTATGTTATGTGTTATTTCTTTCATGCTATGGATGAACATGTTTAGTTTCCTATTTCAATTTACATGCAAATTGTGAGATGGATGTGTGTTTAATGTTTTATGGTTAAAGTTTTGAAGTGCTAATTCACACCCACCACACCCCGCCCCCCCCCCCAGAGTTTACTTTCCAATTGTTAATTCCAATAGTCTATTCTATCATCCCTTTGTCCACATTTTTTATTAATAGGCACACCTTTCATTTTCTATCAATCTTCACTATTGTAGTCTCATTTGGGGAAGGCATCATGATAGAGAGGTAGTGATTCTTCACCTTCATAAAATACTTGCCAATGATTTATATCCATTTTACTAGGTACACAAAATCTAATTCTACTAATTTATGTTTACTTTGGCTTTATTAGAGCTTTATTGATTATAGGAAATACTTAACAAAAATTATGGTTGCCTAAAAACATTAACAAATCCAAATCATTATAGTGTATAAATGTGTCACCTACCTAAAGTAGGCTTTGCAGTGCCAACAAGGAAGCTAAAACTAGACTCCAATGTGCATTGCAGACATCTAGGTGTGTATAATTTTCCCTCTTTTGAGGTCCACCATAGAAGTTGATCTTTGCAATACATTTGTTAGATGAAATGTTGATAAATGGTGCTCCCTTTAATACCATAAACCATAACAGAGAACAAAGAAACAACACAAAATGCAAGAACAAAATATGGACTTCATATTTGTGCTGCAAATGCAAAGTTACATAATTCAAAAGCACAATATGCTAACCCACATGGGTGGCTTCATTACCATAATCTGCAAGACAAGCTGTAAATTATCACCCAGAGATGTCCTAGACAATGTTCAGGCCTTTCTTAAATAGGCAATTTTATGCTGCTTAGGAAGGTTCTAGACAATGAAACTTAATACATAGTTCTGACCGACCCTATCAATACATATAGAGTCAGCCAAATACATCTTTGACAATTATTTTAGATATTTTGGGTAGCCCAACTTTGAAAGGCCATAACTCTTGAACTGTTGCTTTGATTGGCTATTATAACCACTTTTTGGAAATGCCAGCTCCTGATCTACAAGCTCAAAATTGGATAAGCACCCTTCTGTCGAGTCTTTGGACCTCATCCGAGCACTCTAAGGCCTCCAAAGGTGAGTTTGAAGATTTTTCTGCAAATTTTTCCATCGAAAATCCATAATAGTTCTTCTCTGATACTTAAGCTAGAGTAATTAGATTTTTATGGTAGGCTTATAACTCTAAAATGAACCTTCAAATAGAAAATGAGAACATTCCAAGCTCGTATGAAAAAATAACTAAATATAGAAAGTTCCCATAAATAGTACCTCCCTATTTGCTAGTCCTTATTAAAATAGAAAAGACTGAAAATATTTTTTTTAAGGGTGATGCAAGATTGCTCATACACCTAGGATGCTCCTACATTAGACACTTGGGGAAATTTGAGAAGTGACTCTATCATGTCTCAAGTGTTTACAGGAAAACCAAGACGGTGAACCTCCTCCCTTGCTAGCCATGAT
Source organism: Cupressus sempervirens (assembly GCA_028749045.1). Classification (NCBI taxonomy): domain Eukaryota; kingdom Viridiplantae; phylum Streptophyta; class Pinopsida; order Cupressales; family Cupressaceae; genus Cupressus; species Cupressus sempervirens. Next base: position 603,380,807 of record CM053787.1, read on the forward strand.
GAATCATTTACTTACCTCACTTTCCATTTGACCAAGTATTCCTCATAAGTTATGTTCCTTGTACTTTTGCGTCAATATTGCGTCAATCACATGGATATAGACAGTCCATTAATGAAAATATTGCACGATATATAGTCAGAGAGCCATTTCTTAAGCAAAAAAATTTTTTAGAAAACAAACTGTGAACGCTTTGGCGGCAAGCTTGCCAAAGGGGGTTAGATGATAAACTAATATAAAATAATAAGTAACCTGCACAAATTAGAGCAAAAAAAAGTTAAATGGGTTTGGCGGTAAACCAGCCAAATCCAAAAAAAAAAAATTCAATTTCTTCCATCTTAAGAAGATTAAAGAAGAAATTAGTGAAATCTCTCTCAAGAGTCTCCTTCGAATCATACCTTCATGCAAACACTCAAAACAAAGATTAAATTGCTCAGATACCATGTTAGAAATGGAAAAAGAAATCTGTAAATAAGCAATACCAGGAAAGAATCTAAGTGAGTAAATGCATGAAAAGATATTACCATAAAATAGGAGAGAGAAATCTTCAAGCTCCAACACCATGAGACAAGAAATTTGGAAAGGGGAAAGTAAAGAAAACCCCTTGTGTAATTATGAATGAGGCATGAAAAGCCTAAGAAGAAAGAGAGAGAGCAAGAGAGCAATGGCTCATACAATATTTGAGAAGAGGAAGAAACCTCATTGTTGTGAAATGAGAGAAGAGGGTCATCTCTTAAATAGAGACGAGAGAGAGGAGTTAGAATGTAACTCCCATGTCTATGAATGGCACCATTCATATGTGTGTGAGGCCAAGTGTGAGATTCCTCTTAAGGAGGAATAATCTAAAATTAGAAATTACAATACATATTTATCCTCACATATTCCACTAGATGACAAAATAAGATGTAGTGGAAAAAGGACAAAAAAGAAATATATTACGATACCTTGTCTTATATCCTAATATCTTATAATAATAAATAAAGGAGGTCTAACCTTGGTTTATAAATACACCAAGGAAAGATTACAACTTCTAACACCCCCCTTTAATCTTTACTTGGGGAAATTACATCAAAGGGTATTAAACCCATAATTTTTACAAAAATCTGCAACTTAGTCTTCAATATGAAGTAATTTGATTGTCTTCAAGCCATATGGAACATTTGTAGATCCAAGAGAAGTACATGAGTCCTTTGAATGTGATCAAGTGGAAGCATAGACACATCTTCATATGTGAAAAATTGAGAAGGTTCCTTGATGGACCACCTAAAAAAAAGAGAACAACAAGACAAATATCCACAAGTAGAATGCCATCATATATGAAAATTCAAAATCCTTTTGAATAAGGATAATAAAAATCTCATAGAGAAACAATGAGTAAAACATGTTACCACAAAACAATGGAGATAACCTGATATCAAGATAAATTATATGCTCAAAAAAAATTGTCAACAAGGACAAATTGAGTAAAAAATAAATGAATGTGTTCACCAACATGCAATGGAGTTGACATGATATCTAAAATAAGTCATAAGCTCAAAAATGAACATAATATGGGTCAAAATGACCAATCTTTATGCAATAAGTCTCTCATGAAAGAAACATACTAATGCACTAATGACCACAGACAAGGCCAACTAATGAAATCTGCATCAATATTGCGTCAATCACATGGATATAGACAGTCCATTAATGAATCATCCCACTACAAGATAATGGGGGCGTCCCTTCATAACATGCATGACTCATGATCTAAGCAATAATGTATGCAGATCATTATCACATTAATATATGAAAATAACATAAAGGAGAGACATGCTGATCAAAGTAGAATTATCATGATTTTTGTTAGGATAATCAAAAGAATGGATTATGAGGATATAACAACATATTGCCTTCAAATTGGATCAAATCATCTGAATTTGGAGAGAAAACTCCAATAATAACATCCTCTTCATTGAGGAACAAAAATGGAACAACATGGAGGGAAACTCCATAAAAATATTATCCTATCAAAATGGAATAGATAGGATCAAATGGAGGGAAACTCCATATAAAATGAGTGCATACCAATATAGGATGGAGGGATACTCCATGGGCCAGATAAGGAAACTATGTATCAGTTATACTGAGGGGACCTACATAGTTATCCTTGAAAAATTTGGTTCCCTATGCAACTCAAAATAAATATCATATAAATCAAGTATATCAATGGTATAAAATCATAAAGTGCCAACATGGACATAGAACAATGCTATAAAAGCATAAAAGTGCAACTATGGGCACATCAAAATATCAAAATGAAGGCAAATGTGTAAGATTACTCATAATTCAATAAAATAAAATGATGAAGGAAGATCAACTAAATATAGATATCAGGTATAAAACTCCATTAAGGGTAAACATGGGTATGAAAATTATAATAGCTTATATATTTATCTTGGTATATATGTGTGCACCCATATATACTTTAATAAATATACAAAAAGAGATTGCTTAAAGAAAATAATCACCTTTCCATACTTAATATTTTGGAAAGTCACAATTTATAACAAGTCACAATATTTACCTTGGTTCAAAAATATAACCTCAAAGTAATAAGAACATAAAGTCATGGGGCAAGAAAATATCTGCCCATTTTCCTCATACTATGCCTTCACGATGGAAAGTGATTCAAAATTTATTTTTTTGAAATAAAACATTAAGAAAGATATAACTAAAAAAAACTTAGTAATTAATGATAGAGGTCAGATCTGGCAGATACTAAAAAGAGTTAAAAAACTTTTCTAAAAAAAGTTTGAATAAAAGCTTGACAATGAATGATTACCTACCAAAAATAGGTTGACAAGAGGCAATAATAAAAGTAAATGATGCATCTATCAAGAGCTAAAAAAAGAAAAATAATCTTGCATGCTAAAAAAAGTTTTGACAGCCCATGCAAGGATTTGTGATGGACGAGATTAATCACAACTTAGCAAGCACAGAGGAATAACACGAAAACGGAAACAAACTCACAAGCAAGTTTCAAACTCTATTAAATTCAAATCTTTTGACATACATCCTTTGAAGGGATTTGAGGGTACTTACCTTAATACTGGCCTCTCTCTATTCTTCAGCCTCTTGGCTTGCTCTCATGGTGCTTCCCTTCCTCTCTTCAACATGGAGTCACCAGTAAGCATTTCCTTCCTCCTCTCTTCAAAAACTCTTTCCAAAACTCCCTCCTCAACTAACTTAGAAGATTCAACATTTGATATTTAAAATGGAGTACTAAACTGAGCACCCAAACCAACTTGAATTTCAAAATTGGGTGCTTAAGCCTAGAAACTTCAAATTTTCAAAATCCCGCACTAAATGCTTCAAATACCACTAACAGCTCTTACGTGTTCGGTTAACCCGACATCTGATAGACAGAAAACATGGGTTAACATGTCATTCACCGACAGATTCCAAATGAAATTTGTCAATTAACATGTTAGCACGGACGCTCCTGCATCATTGTATGAGCTATTATTTTGTTAGGTTAGCCAAAACAAACTGCCTTATTTACTTTCTGTGCAGCAAATGCAAGCCAAGATTTGATCTCATCATCAAGTTTTGTCTCATTCACTAAGCCGTATGAAGAGAATTAATTGATTCCTCCACAGCCTTAAAACATGAGCCGTGATACGGTTTCCTGAAGAGAGTGGGTTCGATCTGAGTGTGATGAAGAAATTGCCAAGCATTGGCAGAGAGGCTCAATGTGATACGGGTCGCTCCTAGCAATGCTATTGAGCTTTTTGCATATGAAACAGTGAAAAAATTCCTTTCCTCCAAACCAGGGGACCCCCCACGTATTCAAATAAATGACGGTCCTCTCGCAAAGCTCTGCCATGGATTTCAAGATCTTTACAATGTGCCGGACAGAGCAGCTGTTGAGACCAGAGGTCGAGATTTCCAATCTTCTGAAGTTTCAGCAGTGCGGCTCAAATTTCTAGATTTTCTCCATGGAATATCTCATTCTGCTTCCAAAAACTTTTCCCCTCCAAATTCAGATAAATTTTTAAATTTTAAAAGAGATATATACCAAATTCCAAGAAGAGAAGAAGATTAGAATATAATGCACAAGCGAGCTTAGTGCTTCCTCCAAATACATAAAACCAACATCCAGTTGAGTAGTTCATGGAAAAAAAAAGACAAAAAACCATAGAAGCACGATATATAGTTAGGGAGCCATTTCTTAAGCAAAAAAAAAATTTTAGAAAACAAACTGTGAACGCTTTGGCGGCAAGCTTGCCAAAGGGGGTTAGATGATAAACTAATATAAAATAAGAAGTAACCTACACAAATTAAAGCAAACAAAAGTTAAACGGGTTTGGCGGTAAACCAGCCAAATCCAAAAAAAAAAAATTCAATTTCTTCCATCTTAAGAAGATTAAAGAAGAAATTAGTGAAATCTCTCTCAAGAGTCTCCTTCAAATCATACCTTCATGCAAACACTCAAAACAAAGATTAAATTGCTCTGATACCATGTTAGAAATGGAAAAAGAAATCTGTAAATAAGCAATACCAGGAAAGAATCTAAGTGAGTAAATGCATGAAAAGATATTACCATAAAATAAGAGAGAGAAAGCTTCAAGCTCCAGCACCATGAGACAAGAAATTTGGAAAGGGGAAAGAAAAGAAAACCCCTTGTGACATTATGAATGAGGCATGAAAAGCCTAAGAAGAAAGAGAGAGAGCAAGAGAGCAATGGCTCATACAATATTTGAGAAGAGGAAGAAACCTCATTGTTGTGAAATGAGAGAAGAGGGTCATCTCTTAAATAGAGATGAGAGAGAGGAGTTAGAATGTAACTCCCATGTCTATGAATGCCACCATTCATATGTGTGTGAGGCCAAGTGTGAGATTCCTCTTAAGGAGGAATAATCTAAAATAAGAAATTACAATACATATTTATCCTCACATATTCCACTAGATGACAAAATAAGATGTAGTGCAAAAAGGACAAAAAATAAATATATTAGGATACCTTGGCTTATATCCTAATATATTATAATAATGAATAAAGGAGTTCTAACCTTGGTTTATAAATACACCAAGGAAAGATTACAACTTCTAACATTTATGATGTGCTTCCTCACCTCCTCATGGATGTTCTTCAAATGTTCAACAAATTCTTCTACTTTAGCACTACTTATCTTGCCTTTATCCAATTACCTAAATTCAGAAGCATTTCTAGGACTACTCCCATATACAATTTGGAATGGTGATTTACTAGTACTCCTATGGACAAAATTATTATATGAAAATTTCTTTTGTGGCAAAATCATATCCCATCCTTATGGCTTGTCTCCAACTAAACATCTCAGCAAATTTCCCAAACTCCTATTCACCACTTTTGTTTGTCCATCAATCTGTGGATGATGTGTAAGAAGTCCATATTTTGTTCTCACATTTGCTTCTTTTTTTTTTCATTTTCTTTTTCCTTTTATGGTTTACGGTATTAAGGGGAGCACCCTTCATCAAATGCCATGGTTGCAAGATATGTACAAATGATTATTGGGGATAATGATTTTTAATTTTCAGGAAAATATAGATGGAGCTAATGCCAAACTAGTTTGCAAAGACTTCTCTTATTATTCCATTTAAAATGAGTGTTAATTTCTACTACCCTCAAGGTTTTCGCTAAATAGAGGGACATTAAAAAGATCTAGTAGCAGAGCCAAGAAATCAGTAATAACCACACAAACTTGCAATGAATTACCAAACTATCATGACAATATAGGTATGTATATATCTGTTGATTCTCCTTTTCCACAATGAAATTGCAATTCTATGAGGTTTTAATTTTCAATAATAAAAATTGCAAAATATCAGTTACCTATCACATAGGTAGGCATAAATTATTTCTAACAGAATAAATATTTTTGGATGTCTGGGTGCGATAGAATCTTTTTTAACCTATTGTATATCATGGAAACAATAAAGCTAACAATTTTTTGATAACACTTACTAAAAGTACACATTGGTTTTCTAAACTAATAATTTTGGATTTACAATTTGAAATTGAGATTATCACCAAGTGTTTACGCAAAAATTTCAAGGAAGAAGAGGTCTTAAATACAATGCTAAGAGCAAAATCTTCACACCTGAATAGTAGGAAAGATGGTAAAATGTGTATAAAAGAAACATGAATAAAAAATGATTTCACATTATATTAAAAAATAAGTGTTACAAATAGGTTGTCATTACATATGAGCACATTCACCTGCGACTATAATATAGGTAACATTGATCGGCAAGGACTCCAATCATAGCCTATTAAACTTTGCTTTGGTCCTAAGCCCATCAATAGAGTGTTCCACTGCCTTGAAATATTATATGCCTTTTACTCAATCAACTTGAATTGCAATTGAAATTAAAAATCACTTTATAAAGTCAAACGTAAAAAATGATATTAATTAATGAATCCAAGAATCCTAATTTAGATTAAAAGAAAATGGTCATAACTCACAAGCTTAAAGTGAATATTATTGGTCCCTGTTGTAGCCATTGCCGTTCTTCTATTTTGAGCTTCTTAATTGCAATGATCGTTGTTGACCCAAATACAAATTTTCCTCTTGATTATTGAAATTGAAGAGGGAAATATGCATTGTTGAATAATTTATTTATAAAATCTTTGAAAAGTCCATATTTAAAAGTTTAAAACATCAATGTTTCAAAACTTTTTTTATAAAAAGTCACGAAAGTTATCTATCTATACTAAACAAAAGATACTATATAAATTTATTATGTTACTAAACTTTTTTTATACAATATAATAATTTGAGGTTCTCACAATTATATTTCCATTTTAAATTAACAATTGATTTTAAAACTTTAATACAAAGTTTATAGTTTAAATTATCATTATTTTAATACAAAACATATTGTCATAAGATACAACTTTTCTTTGTTGGATCGTTATTACAGTAGCATTTATTTTATTTCTAATAAAAAATTTTGTTATTCTTATTACTATATTTAAGTTATACAAAACTAAGATATTAATGTTTTACTTCCTAATTGCTTTCTCAATTACTTTCATTTAAAACATTCCTTTTTTCATAACCTTTTTTTGTTAGTACACATTATAGTTTATTTAATATATCTTTTGTTTAGGACTTAAGGTAATTGGAGTTGTAAGAAAACTCAAAAGCCATTTTAACAAAATATAAATACTTTTTAATTTTTAATTTATTAAGTTTTTACTATTTTGATAATAATACTTTATTTCTATACGTTAAGAATAGTTTATATAATGTTAAATTTGATAATATCCTATGAATATTAAGATATGATCCATAATATATGTATTATTATTATTATTTTTATATTAAGTAATTTACTATCAAATATATGAGGTCTATAACTTTTAATATTAAAAACTGTATTTATTAAATTGGAATATCACTTTACATATTCATATACGAGTTCACCAAAAAATATTTCTTATGGTAGAAAATTAGTTCAAATTCTATGAGTCTTGAAAAAATATATTAAAAAAATGTTAATATATGAGTTCACAAAAAAAAAAATTCTTATGGTGGACTATTAGTTAATATTTTAGTAATGTTAATTTAAAATATATTAAAAAAATGTTGGAAGAACTTTTTTGTTGAGAGGTTTGAAAAACTAGAAATTTTTTATACAATACTTTTTAAATATTGAGATTTTCATAATGAAAATTAGATGTATATCTATGTCTATAATATGCCAATGTTTTTAATTTGGTCTATTATAAATATGAAATCACAACATTTGGTTTAGTATTTTGGAGTATTTCACTATTTCTCATAGGTTCTGTAGAAGCCTAGTTCCCAAATGGCTACCAACACATTATAGAGGAGTTATTAAAAGCTACACAAACTGGGTGGCCAAATAATGAAACCGCAAAAGAAAATGAAAAATGAAAATGTCAACATGACCAACCTAACAACTATAAAACAATTGAAATAGAATTGAGACTGACCTATGGAAAATTATTTTTTATTAGGTTTGTGTTATAGTTTTTTTGTTTTGTGATTTTTTGGTGTGTGCTACTTTCTAAAGCATGTGGGAATTTTAATAAAGCTTTGTCTTTAACTAATGCAAATAATATATCCTAATTATAGCTTTGAATAAATGCAACCTATGACAAGTAAATGTTTCCCAAGAAGTCCACCTTTTATACAAAAAATATATGAAAGTAGAAAAAGAAATAGTGAGTATTATGCTTGTAATAAAGATGTAATAGCTACCAGTAGACACCGTAAAATATTTCAGAGAGTTTCACCCACCTCTAAACAAATACAATCAGAGAGTACTGTAGAAGTAGTGACTGAGAAAGACCTTTGAAACAGTTAGAGTTTCATTGATTACCACCTTTTGTACTACAAATACATGAAAGTAGAAAAATAATTAGAGAATATTATGCATGTAACAAAGATGTGATCATTGCTCACAGACAAGCTAAAAGATTATAGAGAGTTACAACCACCTCTGAACAAATATAGGCAAACACTATTATAAAAGAAGCCATAGAGAAATACCTTCAATGATTTGAGTTCCATCAATTACAGAGACAACAAGCTCCACTACATGAACAGTGTACTTACCACCTAGAAAATGCACTCCATGAACTCCAACGACAATAGAGTAGAAAGAGAAATCAAGAATACTATGACAAAGATAAAGATCAAATAGTTGCTTAGAGATGTGCTAATAGACTAGGAAAAACCTTAAATCCCTTGCAACAAATAGAAGCAAAGAGTATTGAGCACATAAGCACAGAACAAATAGTTCTAACATTACAAGAGAAACTGCATGAAGTTCGACAAAATCCATTGCAAGAAGAAATGAATAAACATGCAAGGATTACACAAAGAAATGACTATATAAGGATTACCCCTTGGATGATCCATTCTTTCTCAACACACATGACATATTATCTGAAGAGCTTGTTCATGACTATGAAGAATTAATTAATCATATTCAAAGACACACAAAATGTAAACAAGGTACATACGTAAGAAAAAAGGGTACAAAACAAAGAAAAGGGTATATCTACTTTATCATGTGATGAGGATGGAAAAAAATATGAACTTTCAAGAAATTATGATAGACTTAATATTCACAATCAAGAAATATCAATAATTTGGAGAGAAAATATTGACTGCCAACAACTTATCTCATAGGAGCTTGTTCTCAAATACATTGCTAAACATGCATCTAAGGCTGAAAATTAATTTGAGACATATAATGACATGTTAAAAAGAATATCTTTAGCCCAAAAAGTTGAAAAAATAGCTCTTATAGCATACAATAAATTTATGGCAAAAATTGTAGCTGAACAAGACACAGGTGCACAAAAAACATGTCACATGCTTCAAAAATTGCCTCTTGTTGTGTGCAGTCATCCTTTTACATCCTTGAATGTTGGTAAAATGATGTTTTAGTAGATAATAGACATGTTAGATAGAAAACAAATACAATCCACATACTTATAGGCACACAGTCACTGAACTCCAGAGCTTGAGATGCTAACACTTCTTGAATCTACACGATCGTACACTTATTCTGCAGATCATAGAAATGATAGGTGGAAAGAAAGAAATGCACAAGACATTGTAAATTTTTACCCAAAGTTTAATAGTATTCCACATGTTGAGTTAGACCAATTTGAAATATTCTATTAGAGTGAGCTACTCTTATACAAACTTTTTTGTATCGTAGAAAATGACAATGACTTGACAAAAGAAAGAATTATTTTAAATTGGACAAACATGAGTGCAAATAGATATCATGTTTTGAATGTCAATCACATGTTAGAATCTAAGAAGAAGAAGAAGAAGAAGAAGAAGAAAAATAAGAAGAAGTAAAAGAGGAGCAAGAAATGATGTCGATGAATGAGTGGTAGATGTTGTCAAAAATGGGAACTTTACATGGTATTACCCTCAATGAACTTGATATTCTTGGCAAGCATGATTTTGATAACAATAACAAATGGGATCAAATTTTCATTCCCCAAGATCCGCATGAAATTGTAACAAAGTTCATAAATACAAAAAAATAACATTGCACAATGTGATAATATCCTACCACATTACCATATACTGAGCTATACATTGTCAACAAGTCAATAAACAACACTTGCAATAATTATAGAACACAACGAATGTCGACCTCACAAACCTCTTTATATGATTATTTAAGGAAAAATTGGTACAGGAAAATCATACTTGATTCACTGCATAAGAAATGCATTGAACAATAATGGTCAACCACAGAAAGGATAACTACTGGTATTGGCTCCTACAAGTGTTACTGCATTCAACGTACATGCATCTACTATATATACAATGCTTAAGATACCTATTAAACAAATGCACCATTACAAGGTAAAGCATTAACTACATTGCAAGAGGAATTAAAATAAATAAGATATGTATTCTTATTAATGAACTAAGATTTATTGGCCCAAAGCTACTACTAAAAATAGGTAGTAGACTACGACAAGAATTTTGTGAAAATCAACATCTCTTCTTTGGTGGCCTTTCCATCCTATTTGATGACCTCGCCCAACTACCCTTTCTGCTATACACATGACGTTCTACTACAAGAACATTGTGGGAGAAATTCAAAACAATCATCACATTAGATAAAATATTTCACCAACAAGGCTATAACATAGAGCAAACATAGTTTCACTAACTTCTATAGAACTTACAAAATGCAAAATTGACAAAAAAGGACTTGAAGCTCCTACTCACTCACACAAACCAACAATTTCATAATATAAAAATGATGAATTTGGCAAATCAATACACCTATTCTCTAGAAATGATCTTGTAAAACTACACAATAAAAATATGTTGAAACTGTTGAATTGTCCAATTGCAATAAGTATAGCAATAAGGACTACATGCAACATGGAATATGCAACTGTTGAAGGAAACTTGAAAAGGAAATCCCATTTTCCAAAGGAAAACATATCATGCTCACAAAAACATATGGACACAAGCAGGGCTTGTAAATGGAGCATTGGTTGAAATAATTGAGTTTGTTTATAGTGATGGTTCCAAACACCCATAACTTCAAGTATACATTGCAACAAGGATTGATAATTACAATGGTCCTCCATGGGATAAAAATGATCCAAAATTAGTACCAATAATTTTGTTGACCTTGGGCACACGGAGGAAAATACCTATAACAATGGCATGGGCTTTAACCATTCACAAATCTCGAGGGATTACACTACACAAAACAACAATTGACATTGGTAAAATTGAAATGCAAGGACTCACATTCACAACAATATCTAAAGTCAAATCACTAAAAAAATTTCACTTCCAACTAGTTTTCCCCCTCGAAAGGTTCACCAAAATGGAAAAAAATCCATACACAATCATAACAAAAGGAGAAGAAGCTCGATTACATCAAATTTCTCTCTCAACAATCGACGTTGCAACATTTTCATACAATGTGCTCTTGTTATGAAATACATGTACAATCATGCTCTTCTCAATATTCTAAAATAATTATGTCTCCACTAATGAAATCTAATTACTTATACAAAAGACCCCAACTCAACATTTCAATGACAGGAAATTGTTCAAATGAATGTCTCAAGATTATTTGGTTAGGTCTACCAATCACTTCATGTTTTATTAATTTTTTTACTTAATGTCTTGTTTGAGAAATCATATATTCTTTGATATCTAGTAGTGAGCTACTCACCAATTCATATTTCACCGCAGAAGGTTTGAGTCAACAAAATTTTTACCAAATTATATTTTACAAATTGGATGCTATAGATGTAGTAAGTATACGATGCTTCACAATATTCACAATTTTACTTGGACCAAATATGTACATTACTTTGGTTTTATTTGGCTAATTTTGTTGTTGTTTCAAACCAAATAGTCCACGATGAATTTGAACATTCTCATTCCCAATATTACGTTCCTATTCTCCATTCCTATGCCTGCAACCAAATGGTCCCTTAGAGGATAACGATATCCCCTAGAGAAGATGACATGATTCTCCAACTACAACGCCCAAATTTGTGACATTTTCTACACTTTATAAGACAAAAGAACATATTAGAAAATAAGTTTTTTGGAGACAAGCAATGGTAAAAATTCCTTGTAAATCATAATTCACTTGAAGAAAAATTATGATTTTATCATTTGCATATGTTTTAGCTCAATATTCCATCCAGTAGTTCAATATCCACTTGTTAGAGTCCAATATCCATGAATGCCTCTCAAAGGTTTTGAGAAAAATTTGGGCCTCTCCTGCCCTCCAAATTAGGTATGAAAACCTCAATTGTAGTCTCATTATTTGCATTAGTGATGAAGGTCCTAAACAAAAATGACCAAATATTTGGCATTGCATATGATGCCTTGGATATTCAATGGACCCCTAGTGGACCTAGATAATGCTTGCCAATAAGATTATGTTTAAGCCTCAAACATACAAAGGATTTGCATCTTCTAAAAAGAAAGGAAGTGTAAAGAACAATTATAAAAACTTTGCTAATGAGGTAGGTGTTGATGTGGAGTAAAGAGAATTTTCTATTTCATTGAATCCTACTACAAATATGATATGTAGTACTAGAATCAAAACCTAGTGAAAAAGGTGTGGAATTAGGGTAACAATAAGAGCTTCTAATAGAGCACTCTAAGAACTATATATGTATTACGTCCCATGGCCCCAAAACTATAATAGGATAAATGTTTAATAATCTCTAGATTTCAATGCATGGAGTGAGAAACGTTACCAACCAGCTAGTTTCGAGACATCTAGGTGGTCTTCTTCAGATGCTCCATTTATTTCCTAATGAAGCTATTTTCAATATTTTGTTATCTCTACAAGTGACAATTGGGTCATGGAAATGATATAAACATTATAGGTGTGCATATAGAATGGCCACCAAATCAAGAAATATTAACACAGTCCTAATTAATACAGAACTTGGATTTGAATATAGTAAATCCCCATTAAAAAGCTTAAATCAAATAACAACACACTGGCCTAAGTTGTAATATTTAATAAATTTCATCATATTTAAATTTCATAAATCTTATGATAAATATCATTGAGAGATTATTATTCAATTAGAAAAAATAAGAATCAATGATCATTTAAATATTAAAAAAAGATAAATTACACAAAGTCTCATAACCAAACTCCATTTTTATCTAATCTTAATTGTTCAAATTTTATCGATAATTAATTTCAAGAATATGCCATCAATTTTATTTTATTGATTTTAAATTAAAATTGAGTTAACAATATTAATTTTTCATATATTAAATCATATAATTTATTATTCATGAATATACTACTTAATTTAATAAAAAATCTTATAATAATACTAACTAAATTTCGTTCATTTTTTTAATATAATTAAAGTTTAAAATATATATTACCAGTTTTCTAAGATGAAAACTGGTAGCTCACAATAACTAAGTAAATCTGTTAATAACTAAGAATGATGAGACAAGAGAGTCCTAAAAGGATGAAGAAATTCTTTCCCTCAAGAAATATATATTATGCAACTTTAAAAAGCCCCATTTACAATAACCATTTAAAGGAAAGTCTAATGCAAAATATTAAATCTGAAATACGTCCAAAAAATTCTTACGATTTCACAATTTTACTTGTACAACAAACAAATATCACATACTTATCACTTAACATGGTAACATGATTATAAATATAAATCATTGTTGACTTTCTATATATATATATATATATATATATATATATATATATATATATATATAATAAGTAATTGGATTTAAGTGCTCACTAGGGAAAGAATCGGGAAAGAAAACCCCAATTCATAGCCAATACAAATGAAAAATTCAACATCAAATACAATTACAACGGGTGAAAGTATTTCTAGGGAGAAACATTGTAATCTTTATCTATAACAATTAAATGTGCTAAGTGTGGAAAGTCATTCACATAAATAGTTAGGGGACACGCTAATCTCCATCCAAAACGCACTAAAGAAAAAATAAAGTCAATTTTTTTTTCCCAGATTCATGAAACGTAGTGATTTTTGTTTCCAAATTTTTTGTTGTTTTTGACTACAAACTATGTAGATCATGAAGATCAAACGCTGAAATTTTCAAAAAAAATCTATGATGTTTTCGATTTTTTGAATATTGGTCAACTATACAATATAGCTACGTCCAATACTTAGTCTTGTGGAACCAAGATTAATACCACTAGACTTCCATAAACTTATAAATCTAAATTCCATTACAACATTTTATATTATTCAAGTATTCCATTTAAATATTATAACAATATATTAATTATTTTTTATTAAATAATAATTTAACCATAAACTATAATCTATAACTAATATATAATACCCTCACACTAATATGGGTGGCTACAAACTATTTTAAGGTGGCAAAATGTAAAATGAACTAACATGAACCTCCGCTAAGATTACAATTGTAGTGATAACAAAATGATTTATTTATTGATTTTAATTTTCCACATACGAGTGACTATTTTCTCATCACGAAGAAATGTTTATCAATTCCCTCCCTTTTCCATGTGTTGTTTTTCCTTGTATTGTAAATGTCCGATACTATCACTTTTTAAATTTATGGTACCATTTTATGATAACATATATCCTCCAATTAGAGACAATGAAATAGCATAAGCACTACACACAGAAGAGGGTAAAGTGGGAGAACAAAATGCTGCTTAAGGAATGGTGAAAATGGAGTGACTCGTATCCCTCTTCATAGGAGTCTAAAGAGAACCTAGACAAAGACAATCAAATAGTTCACATTCACTTCCAAATTCAGCATGCACAACTACAAAGATAGTCACAATTGTGAGGTCTAATAAAAATTCCCCTTCCGTTATGCTATGATGGATACTTTACTCTTGCATTATTATTTATGATTTTCATCCAAACTATTCTTCTTTCTCCTACAAGATTGATTGCACTTCATTTTCTTCAACAACTTTAACTACTTGCGAAGTAGCGATGACTTGTAATCCTTTTTTCTTGTAGTTACCCTTTTTTCACCTTCGTAAACTTGTTTGAGAGCTAACATTAACACCTTGCAATGCTTTCAAATTTTCATTAAAGACTGCTATCTTATTTCATGGCTTTACGACCAAAGAATTTAATTGTTAATGAGACTATGTGACAATGTGATAACTGTGTCAAAATAACTGTTACCATTCATCGCAACCTCATAACTTGGAGCTTTAACTCATCTTTTAACCCTACGATGATGAGAATACATGCTTTTGCTCCTTTGTAACCTTAACCTTAAGTTACTCTTGACCGTATTCGACAAAGCAAATACATTTTTTCGCTCCTTCACAACCTTTATAAATTTTTCTTTATCAAAATAAAAAGATATTGCTTCGTTCCATCACCTAACTCATTCGATCATTGACTTCAAGCTAACCTTGTTTGCACCATCAGAACTTAAATTTCTTTAAGCCAGAACTAAATCATGATCATGCGATCTTTATCTTTCGTTGCTTCGCTGGCTTAAATCTTGAGGTTAACTTTATCTAATTATGAAGATGTGATAGCTTTAGATATTAACTACTATGGTTGGCTCTTCATAGCTTTGTGACTTACCTTTCATCATATGTAATATAGGTTGTGATGTTGTCAAAACCTTTGATATGATCTTCATCTGACAGTTAGGAATCTATCCTCCAAGGGAAATTGACCTTTCAACATGTGACATGGAGATTTAAATGCATTCTACATCACTGATTCAGTTTCCATCTTCATTCTTTCCACCTTTGACTAGGGTGTTCACAATTGTCTAAATAAATGAGCATTCTTGAAGGCTTTTGCTGCTTCCTCTACACTAGGTTTGAATGCTCTTCCTTCTAACCTATTTCCATGATCTGTATCATATCCTTTGGCCTTGATCTCCATGTTCTTTGTTTCCTTTTGCTTTGAATGTAAGTGTGATCTTCTTTTCAAATGCATCCCGTCTTCACCATGCATACTTGATCAAAGCATTATAGTTTTAGAATAACTTCCCTCTCATCTAGGAAATGCATAAAATTACCCTCCCTTTCCTAGTCACCCAATATGGACGAATGCATTATATTTCTTTTGAATTCCCACCTAGATGCACACAAAGGGGTAAATGAGAGGAGAAGTTCCTTAAGGGAAATCTAGACCTAGTCATGACATCACATTAACTCATCCCTAATCCTAGAAGTTTGAAAAATATAGGGGGACTAAAATCAAGCAATAGGATCCTAGGACCCCTAGGGACACATTATTCTTGTTTGTATGGGTTGTAAGGGGTTGTTGGATAACAAAGACATTTGATGATGATATATGTCCCTAAGGGTCCTAGGACTCTTAGGGACACATTATGTTTGTTCATATGGGTCGAAAGGGGTCATTTGATAACCTATGACCCCTTTCAACACATTTGATGATGACATATACCCTTAGGGGCCCTACAATCCCTAGGGATACATTACAATTGTTCAAATTCATCGAAAGAGCTCATAGGATAACCTATGACCCCTTTCAACACAATAGATGATGGTATATGTCCTTGGGGATCCTCGGACCCCTAGGGACAATTTAATATTGGTCAAAAGGGGTCATAGAATAACCTATGCCCTCTTTCAACACATTTGATGATGGCATATGTCACTAGGGGCCTAGGGACACATTACAAGTATTCATATGGGTCGAAAGGGGTCATTAGATAACTTATGACCCCTTTAACCACATTTGATGATGACATATGTCCTTAGTGGTCCTACGACCTCTAGGGACACATTTTTCTTGTTCATATGGGTTGAAATGGGTGATAAGATAATCTATGATCCCTTTTGACACATTTGATTATGACATATGTCCCTAGGAATTTTCAGACCACTAGGGACACATTATACTTGTTCATATGGGTCAAAAGGGGTCATTGGATAACCTATGAGCCTTTCAACATATTTGATGATGCCTTATGTCTCTAGGGGTCCTAGGATCCCTAGCGACACATTATACTTGACCGCTTTCAACACATTTGATGACAACATATGCCCCTAGGGGTCCAAAGATTCCTAGGGACACATTATGCTTGTTCATATGTATCAAAATAACACATTTGTCCCTATATATAATATGGGTTTAATATCCTATATACTATATAATATAATATAATATAATATTTTAAAATTGAATATAGTTTAGTAAAATTTGTTATAATCTAATATGTTAAATGATGTATAATAAAATATATTATAATATAATAAGCTATACTATATTTAATATAATATATTATAAATATATATCTTATAAACTATATATATTAAATATCACAATTTGTAATCACATGGATCATGAAAATTAAAAATACACTTGACTAGGACATCACATGGATCATGGAGGGGATAATCATGACCCTTCCTCAATTTTCAATCCTTGCCCTCCACTTTTGATGTGATTCATTTGCATATTTGGGTGGGAGGATATCAGGTATCCAATATATTGGATATTTGATCAAGCCTTGTAATAACCAAGCCTCCTTGGTCAACTCAAAAAACATGAATTTGTAGCATTGAGGGGTGTTCCAGACTTTGATGACATATTAGATGACTTCTAATCTAATGGAATTCACTAAAACAAAAAGGGTTTGTGGAGGACATTCTCATCTTTTTAGTGATATAATTTTTATCAAGATATTAGTTCAATAAGTATTTATTACTTATTTTTAAATGAATATACTTATAAGATGTTGATTTACACACTAATTGAAAAAATGGCTATAACTTTCAAACTATAAAATAAATTTAAAATCTGAAAGATGTGTCACATTCTAAGCTTTTTCTAATACAATTTTTAAATAAATAAATAATTTTTGTCTTAAATTCCTTAAGGTGGTCAGACACAGGCCCTTTTTTTCTTGATAACATTGTAGCAGAAAATTCAAAATTAATTGTTTATTTGGAATAAAAATACCAAAAAATATGTGTCACACCTAGACATGAGTCTCTTCTAATATTTAAAATCTTATAAAAAAAATTATTAATTATGATTAAGGCAGTTAGACATACACCTACTTCTTAATTTTGTCCTCAAATTTGTGTAACACTATATTAAAATATGAATTTTCAACTGATCAAATTAAATTACTTTTAGGTAAGACCTAGTAGTTTAGAAACTACATTCAATTTCCTAAAGATTTTATTCTTACAACTTTTAATATAAACTTCATAACTAGTTCAAAATTGCACACCAAGTTGACATAAACCTGATTTGCTAATTTTGCATTGTCACCTGAGGGTAGAGTTTCGCCCACCATGATCCTGCACATATGCAACTAGAAGAATCTAATGGTGGTGTGGTTAGGTTTGGAAACAACTCACCCTAGTTGGTAAAAGGTAAATGTTCAATCTTTGAATGGAAAAAAAAACAATGTCGATGATGTCTATTTGGTAGAAGGTCTGAAACATAATTTTTTGAGTATTGGTCAATTAAATGACAAAGTTTATAACCTAGAGTTCAAAGGAGGTATATACAGGATACTTGGAAGATCAAGATATCTGATTGCTGCTAGAAAAAAAACTAAAGGTAATCTATTAGATCTGAATACTATTGTTAATAGTTGTTTGGTCACTACTAGAGTTAAAGATAGTTCACTATGGCATAGAAAGTTCTTTCGTGTGAATTTTGATAGCTTGATCAATAGTAAGTCAAATGTAGTTAGAGGATTGTCTCAACTAGTAAAGCTAGACAATATAATGTGCAAAGAATGTTAGTTGGGTAAATTAACTAGTTCTACTATTGCTAGTGAGACTTCATCATTTAGAATAAATTTTATTTGGTATATATTGCTATTTGTGGCCTTATGAGAATAAGAAGTTATCATGGTGAAAAATAATTTATGAAATTTTTTGATGATTACTCAAGAATGATGCCAGTGACCTTCTTGAAGAAGTCTGAAGCCTTCCAGAGGTTCAAAGTATTGAGAGCACTTGTCGAGAACACACAAGTTTTCAAATGACATTATCTATTTCAGACTTCTTCAAACATTACATCTATATAAGGTATGCCTACCTCTTGTTGGAAGGTGCATGGGAGATTTTTAGTCTATGATTAGAGAAAAAAAACATTTTAATGATGCTCTCTCTCCAGAGTTGAAGATTTTCCAGAATACTTGTTTATTTAAAGGCATATGGTATACATCAACATGATATGTTTAGATCTATGTGCCTATTTGTTGCTAACTTTTTGTACAAGTATTTAATATTAAAAAAGGGCCAATATTAACATGTACAATAAGATAAATTATTAAAAAGAAAAATATTCTTATTTAATGTCAGGATGTTGCATAATTTATTACCATTTGAAAATACTATAAATAAAGTAAATTAAAGATATACATATTTGTTCCTAGTTTTTTTTTTAAATGAAGTTTTTATTTTTCCAATTATTAATTAATAAATTGTAGTTCATTATGGAATTCAAGTTCAACAACTTTGAAATACAACATTGAAAGGATCTTGTAATATAATAGTCTCCTTAAAAGGATAAGGCTTGAAAAAAATAAATCTTGAACTATTAGAAAAATGATGTACATTATCCTTTATTAATATTTATAATATTTATTTGTCCATTACTCATAGGCATTGCATTCACAAGCTCCTAGCCACTCCTCTAGTTGGGGTGAGATTCTTAGAGGTACCAACCAACCTCTGCACTCCATGCTTGTTTTTCCTTAGGTTGATCTTCTCCTAGCCCTTATCCTATCACTTTGAGTGGCTCTAGCTGGCCAAACACTGACAATGGTTGTCCCACTTATTCCAAGTGGCTCCTACAATTGTCTCTTGCAATTTCTCCCACCAAAAAGGATTCAATAGAAGAATATATATGAGGATGGATGGTTCCTCCTAGACCTAACTCCCTATTGATGCATGGGACCAAAAGGATGATCACAATCATCCTCCTTCTATTGGAACTACTTTAGCCACCTAGGGAAGATCTAGCTTATATGGGCTCAACCCATGTTAATTTCATGTTTTTTTTTTCTTACTAGGTTTAGTCTTGTATAATCTCTCATAGGATGATTTCATATACCCCAGATTTAATTGTGAATATGTACTTTTAAATTATAAATACTTAATGGTAAATGACTATTTATAAAAAAAGATGTTGGATTTTTAGAATTTGAAAAGGTAATAAGATATGGAGAGGTCCATGCAAGAGAATATTAGGTTCAAAGCAATCTTGAATCAACCAAAAATTATTCTATTTTGATTTGCCATTTTTTCCATTTCTTTTTTTCATTTCAACAATCATTTATTTGATCAATTCAACACTTGCGATGTTTAGTATATAATTTAGATCTATTATATTTCCTATTCCTATGTTCAAAGCTCTTTTAGTACATTGTTACTCAAGTTATGATTCATCTTCTCTCAGGTAGTGTGTCCTTGTGAATTTTGATCTTGCTATGGGATTCTACATCTGTGGATATTTGGTGGCACTTCCAACAATGCTCTTCGATCATGTGTGAACCTAACTTATAAGAAGGTCAAATGTCCAACCTTTGTTATACATAAAATTAAGAAGCCATGAAATTTTTCAATTAAAATTGGTTATACATAAAAATTAAGAAGCAACAAAGTTTTTGTAATGGAAACTATTTCTTCTTTAATCATTAATGAATCACCACCAATAAATTTACTTATTTTTACAACAAACCAATAGATATTGCTTCCTCAATATAAGCCATTCTAGGTATATTTAGAATAATCATGAACCAATATTTCCTCCTTTCATCTTGTTAAGTCCAAATATGTTTATTCTATTCTCTCAGCCAACCCTTTTGTCCTCGACCACCTTAATTCTTGTTGGAATTTGTCCCTTGCCCAAGATGAATGGAGGAATATCTTATCTAATCTTTGGACTTGGCCCATTGAACCCAAGGTCGCTTGCTTTTTGTGGAGAATGTTGGTCCACAAGTTGCCCTTCAAAAAGCCAGGGGGGGTGCCTAATATCTATTATGTTTGCAGAAAGCCTGAATTTTTTTTTCATATCTTTTTCCATTGCTTCTTTGCTCGAGATATATGGATTCTGTTTGGTCTCAAACTTGATGACAATCTCTTTTGATAATATTATTTTTGACAAAATTAGTGCTAGCAATAAATGGTCTAACATGTTTTGGTCTATTCTTTCCTTTGTTATTCTCTGATTTCTATGGAACTATAGCAATAATGACAGTTTTCAGGGTAAAGGTAGTGCCTTATTGAGCCTTTGAGGAAACTCATATTTGTTTATGTTGCCTTGCATGTTACAGCTGTCTTCAAGATTAAAGAAAATCAGTTTCTCCGACTTCTAAAAGATGAGAAAAGTGTATTGGAAATGAAAGATGTTGACGATTTTAATATCTCATTGGCACACTTCATTCAAAAACTTAAAGAGGAAGAAAACTGGAAGAGGAGAGTAGAGGAGGAAGATGCACCTTTCAAATTCTATGTGCCCTCTCTGGTCCATTTCACTACCAAGGAGTCTAGAGAGGAAGAGGAGGAATAAGAAATACTAGATTTCTAAAGTTTTATCATGAATTTTGATGTATTTATCATTGTAACTCTATTGCAATCATAATGATTGTTGTTTTTGTTGTGTGGTTGAGTAGATCTTAGAAAACAAATGTTAGAGATTGTTGTTTTTTTTAGCATTGTAACTTTCTAAAAACTTTTCCATTAGATTCCTGATATGCAATAGCAATATTTCCTTAGTATTAGTGATCTATATTAAGTGTATTTTTATTAGTCTCCAGAATATTTTAGTACACGTGTACTAACGCATATTTGGCCGAAGATTGATGGGAAACGAACTGTTACCTATAATTTTCGATATCTTCAAACTGAATCAGAACTTTTACTTCCCAACATCTAGAAGTGTGCGTTCCAGATTTATTTGAGAGTGACATCTAAGACATTGCAACACAGATTTCCATTGTTCAGTTATTTTGTATCCTCGCTGCTTTAGATTCCAATGTTTTCTTTGATTATTCCTTCCAATCCAACTTCCAATCACATCAGTTGCCCATAAGTACGAATGGAAATCAGAAACTAAACGGGGAAAACTGAAACCTTAAAACATTCAGACGATGGTGAAAGAAATGTTGAAAGCAAATTGCATATAAAACTAGGCATTCAGATTAACTTCCCATTATTATTATTACCAGAGAGACATTCTTAACTTCTATGATCAGATCTCAATACAAATGCTTTTGGTTTCTCTTTGAAATGAAGCCAAAGCAGGGTGGTCAAGATGGGCCAAAAAGACTTGTGATCGCTCAAGCACCGTCAGACATCTGATCCTCCAATTATGGCTTACAAACTTTAATCCAATTATACCACCCACCTGAAACATCTGTCTTCACTTCTTCTTCGGCAGCAGGTGTCACAACTTCTGCTGCAGGAACAGATGTTTCCTCAGCAGCAGGGGTTTCTTCCTTCTCCACAGGAGATTCAGCAGCAGCAGCAGCAGCAGGGGCTTCTTCTTTCTCAAAAATTTCTTGTGTTGGAGCCTCATTTTCCTCACCTACTTCCTTAGAAACTTCCTTTTCTTCTATTTCTTCTTTGGCAGCAGGGGATTTTGGATCCATGTGAGTCGATCTACATACCTCAACATCGGCCATTTTGGAATTTCAGATGAAGATTTGACAATACAGTAAATAAGATCTATAAATCCCAAAAATCCTGATCGCTGGATCAATTCTGGTGGGTGTTGGACAGTAGAAATAATTCATGCAATACAAGAAGCCTTGGCGACCTATTTACAGGAGAGGAAAGTTGGAAGGATGCTCTGGACTTCGCGTCGCTGGAAATATAAACAATTTAGTACTGAAAAAATAAAATCGGAATGAGAAGGCACCGTCCAAATCCACAAAATGTCATTTGACGTGAGGGAGTCTCGAGATAGTGGAGAGAGTGCGTGCAAACTAGAAAACGTTTAATTTTGTAACCGTAAAGCATCACCGCTGTAATCGAAACATATAATTTAAGGTTTTAAGAATGATTGTATTCGTTGTAATTATTATTATTCCAGTTCAGAGTCTAGTTCCATTGTATTCATTTCTTTACGATGTTTTCGCTTATTATTATAAATTTTAAAATAATATTAATTTTATTAGTCCTGCCTATAAATAGGCGAAGACTACAGTTTTCAATCTATTATTTTCTATTATTCATTTATATTATGGTACCACTAAATTCTTTTATACTATGGTAGTTGTGCAGTTTGTAAGAAAATTCTTTTATACTATGGTACCACTAAATTTTGTCATTAAATGAAATTTATGAATGGTATCACTAAATTTTGTCATTAAATGAAATTTATGAATTTAATTTTCTATAATGTGATTGGATGAGACCATTTTTCCAAGCAATCTTTTTCATTTTTCTTTTGTAGGAAATATAAGTGAAAATAAGGTTTGAGATTTGGCAAAGGTAACAAACATGTCATTTTGAAGGTTTTGTGTGCATTATGCTACATGCCTATGACATATGTAATCACACTATCCTATGTTTAATCTGCCTCCTCCTCACAATTATGCACTTAACTTCTATTCTTAGTGAAATAGTAAAACTGGTTGTGGATTTGGGTACGTTAACAAGGTTGAACCTTCTGTAATTTTGAGCTTCAGTATTTCTTCTATTAATGTGATTATTTTCATTTAAAAATATATGACTATTTCTTATGAAAAAATTAAAATGGTGATTCCTAAACTTGCTTCAATTTGAGAACTACTGTTGTTAATTTGTTTATTTTGATTAATTCAAAGGATAGATTGCAAAAGCTTTGAAAAACTATAGTTCCTAAGGTTAAATTTGAAATGGAAGGTTTTCATTCTAAAAGAAATTGATAAATTTAGGGCATCTCCCTTTTTAAATACCCTTTTCATCTACAAGTATCTTAAATGTTGATAATGCCATGTAAAAAAATGTTGGTGTGTTTTGGGAAATTCTCAAATGGAAAAATGTATGGTCATTTATTTGATTTGCTGATTTATTGTTCAGATCTATAATTATTTATTCTCTACAATTATCTGTATTTTTAAATTTTTTTCAAAAAAAATTCGCCCAATAGGAACTGGGTAGTGAATATTCCATCAGCATCTTCAATATTTGGCGGGCAAATATTCTGAATCTGACAACCACATCTAGCCAAGCCTATCCATTTTTGACATGCTTCCTTTGTTAGAATACTGCGGGTGTTTCATTTTACACATCTTGTAAGGTTGTCCCCCACCGAATGTGGGACTAACCCCCAACGTCTGTTACACCTCCTGCGACAGCTTGTGCTTTGTTTTCACTTATGCAGCCTCATGTTTTTATGCACTTCAAACATCTATCTACCCATGCATGTGGGATTAAACCAATTGTCACCATCTGCCATAAATTGTTGCCTGGCACCAAAATACCTATCGCTAGCCTACTCCGGCATACGTAACCACCATCATCGACCTCTTAATTCCATGACAATCATGAAAGCTTCCTAGCAAGCTCTATTCACCCTGGCTTGAATCTCCAGAAACAACAATGAATGTCTCCAACACTGCGAAAAATCTCTAGCAGCTTGACACATGGACATTGCCACATCATTGATAACATCAGCCCACTGTCACCCATGTGGACATTGCAAAATCAATAGTACAGTCAGCGTACACATCACCATCTACATCCTTTTTCCATATATCTTCTATACATCTGTACAGTACACGCAGGCAGCCATATAATGCTAACATCATCATTACATCACCATGACATCACTAGAGGGGCCCAAATATGTTGGCATCAACAGTTTGATATCCTAAATTGGACGGTCATCTAAATGTCATCTAGGAGAAACTTGAACTGCTACAAAAACCTCTTCACTGTCAAATTTAACCCCATCTTTTACTGATCCGACCCTTCTTCAAATTGATTTTTGATTTTGCAATCTGACTTTGGTAGGCCATATCTCAGCCATCTAGACTCCAAATTAGGTGCATTTTTTAAAATTTTAGCTAGAATTTCTTAAAGTTTTCAGTGGTGTAGTTCTTTTCTGGTTTTGGTGCATGAATTTTTCAGAAATTGCATCTTTTGGTGATTGTACCTGTCCAATCCTACATTTTGCAACTTCAATTGCTCCATATGGGCTCATCTGGACATGAAAATAGGTTCTTTTTTTTTGAAAGTGTGTTATTTTTTGTCTACCTTCCATATCTATAATCATATTATAGGGTTGTGTGGACAAAAATGTCACTTTCAGCATTAAGTCTTTTTCTACATTGTAATGTTTTGATATATCTTTAGAATTATTGTATATCTGAGGTACATTGTAATGTTTCAGTTTTGAACTCCATAAGGAGGTTGTAAAAAGGAAAATTAGAAGTCCACTAAGGCCAAAATTGGCCGGCAACCATTGTAAACGCACTACATATAAAGTGCAAAACGCATCTTTGTTGGGGGGGGTTTCTTAATTGAGTGAAAAGGGAGGCTGTTCTTGGTGTTGTGTTCCTCTTTTCTTGCTGTTTTCTTTCATTTTCTGCATCATGGGAAATTTTAAGTCTCCAAAATTAACACCTCATAACTATGCTACATGGTCCATTAAAATGTGGTGTCATTTAATGCATAAAAGGAGTTTCTCAATATGTAGATGGTACCCTTCCTAAAACAATAGGTGATCAATTATCTACAAAAAACATCTCAGCTTGGGAAATAATGGATAGGAAAACCCTAGGTGATATTTGTTTGGGGGTTGAAGACAAGATCATCTATCATCTCTAGAAGTCTCGTACATCCAAGGAAGCTTGGGATACCCTCAAAAACCTATATGGTAAAGTGTCTGAGGAAGATGTTTTCAAAATTGAAGATGAGCTTGTCTCTTTAGATCCAAAGACATTTGATTCTATACAAGACTTTATCATAAATGTGAATGAATTAAGAGTGAAACTTGATGATTGTGGGAGTCTTATTAAAGATAACAGGTTAATCTATCTCATTCATAATAAGCTACCATCTGAGTACTTCACATTTGTTTCTTCTTATAACACATCAAAGACTACATTGAGGTCTACCTATCATAAAGTCTCTTTTGATCGCTATGCTATACTATTGGATTAAGAAGAAAAGAGGTTGAAATCAATGGGGATTCTCAAGTCATCCAAGTCTAAGGCATTGGTGGCCAATAGTGAGGGTTCTCAATCTTCAAATAAAGGAAAGGGAAAGAAGAAGTAGTGGAAAAATAACACACAAGATGATTTAGAAAAGAAAACACCACCATCAAATCAACAAGGCGAGTCTTCACCAAATTCAGACAAGAAGGGGAACACTAATAAGGAGAAGAAAAAGTGTGCTTATTGCAAGAAATCAGGTCATGATGAACATGAGTGTTATAATAAAAAGATTGATAAGTTGACAGCCATCATAAAGAAACACAATGCTCCACTGCCTAATGATTATAAGGAGAAAGGATCCTCATCTTCAGATTCAAAGGGCAAAGGGTAAGCACTCATGGAAAACTCAAGTTCTTTAGCGGAATGGATTCTTGACTCAAGGTGCCTCATATCATATGGGTTCTTGAAAGGGAGACTTTTCTTCATTGAAGCAATCAAAGGTACCACACATCTTTGTAGGTGATGATACAAAAATGGAAGTTGAAGGGAAAGGAAATGTTGAAATGGAAAATGGAGAATTGAAAGATGTTCTCTATGTTCCTAACCTAAGTTCTAATCTCCTCTTAATTTACCAAACCACTCACCTTGGAGATGGAAATAAAGTTGAGTTCCTTCTAGATTTAGTAATGATGTGATCTCTAAAAGATGATTTAGTGTTTGCAATGGGGAAAGTTAATCATGACAACAAGTTGTATTCTTTCTCCCACTTTGTGCCTAAGTCTCCTTCACATGCTTTGTTGACTCAATATAATCCACAAACCAAATTATGGCATGAGTGGTATGGTCATCTTGCCTTCCACTATCTTTAGCAACTTTGATCACAAAACATGGTCAAAGGTCTACCTACAATCATCTTTTCCAAAGGTGAATTTTCAACATGTTCAGTGGATATGCATCTAGAGGAGAAGTTAACTAAAGGGAAGTCTTCAAGAGCACTAGTTGTTCTTCAATTGGTTCACATGGTACTAGCAGGTTCTTTTGTAGTGACATTAGTTAGCTAGGGTTGCTACATACTTACTTTCATTGATGACTTTTCACGCTACACATGGATCTACTTTCTTCATCACAAGAATGAAGTGTTGGATAAGTTTCTAGCCTTCAAGAGTCATGTTGAACAACAATCTAGGAAAGCTATCAAAGTTATAAGGATAGACAATGAAAGAAGATATGCGAACAAAATACTTAAAGACTTTTGCAAACTCGAGGGTATTAATCTTTAGAATCCACTAGCATTCAGTCCACACAAGATAAATGTTGCAACATTGAGGATACAAACTCTTAAGTCAATGACAAGTTGCATGATACAATCCAAGTCTCTTGATCCATCACTTGAAGTCAAAGCTATAAGTAGTTCCAATCACATACTGAGTAGATCTCCTCATAATACCATAGTTGGAAAGACTCATTTTCAAGTATGGTGTTGTAGAAAACTAGTTGTGAGTCACTTCAGAGTCTTCGGTTGTCCAACATGGGCAAACATATCTTCCAGGGGATGCAAGGCACCACCACCTTGGCCTTGTACTTTCATCGGATATGAAGATAGTGTTAAGGAATACTTACTTATGGATCCTGAGACACATGAGATTTTCATAGAGAGGAATGTACACTTTGAGGAAAGTTGACCAAGCTTATCCTCTAATCCTATCCACACTTCATACATTGTGGAAACTGATAGTGACATCAGTGATAGTGATTCAAGATACTCAGTTATGTAGGATCTTATTGACAGATGCACAGAGAGGTCACAACATTAGCACATTCCACATGCATATATTGCCAGAGTGATAGGTCAAGCACAATAGGGAACACCTTGTCTTCCAGCTTCAACATCAATGGATGACCTTTTAATAGACATTTCAAGTTTTTTTGTGGAGTCACACATAGCAGATTTGGGAGACATCATTGATGATATACATCTTCTCTTTGATGGAGAAGATCCTTCTTCAGTTGTTGCAAGGGCTCACTGTGACCCTCATGTCCATTCTCTACATGATTGATCTTTACAGGTTGATATGATTGTGGATCCTTATGTACAATAGTTGTAGGAGACCTCTTTATTAGTTGAGGAGATAATAGATTATTTAGGATAGGTTCTACATACATCCTTGCTAGATCCGACATTGTTCTTTTTAGCAGCATTGGAACAGGTGACAATCAATATCAACACAGGGATAGTTGAGCAAGTTTCAGAGGCATCATCGATCATCCAGATTCTTTCTACACATAGGGGAAGCATCTCATAAATTGTACCTATGATATTGTTTCTACCAAAGGGGAGGAACATTATTTCGCAGTCCTAGATCAGCTTTTGCATCAGAGCAACTATCACTAATTGACACACTTCATTAGGGTGGGGACAACCTGGTCTCTCTTCTTCTTCTCTTTTATTGGGGGACCTTTTCCTCTTTTGGGATTATGTTCTTCTCATATTTCTCTATTGTATATACTTGATGTATTTCGTAATGGGGGGGTCTTGATTACTCCATCCATCCATGCATCTTGTATTTTCATCTCTCTTTTTGGGGGAGGGTTTTTCCCACGAGGTTTTCCCTCTTTCTCCACTTCATGAGAGATTGCATTTTATTATACCTAGCATGGCCTAGTAGCAGAGACCCATTATACAATGCTATAGAGTTCAGAGTTCTAGCTTCATTGTATTTATCACTTTTATGATGTTTTTGCTTAATATTATAAATTTTAAAAATAAAAATATTAATCTTATTTGTCCTGCCTATAATAGGCGAAGACTACAATTATCAATCTATTATTTTCTATTAATCGTTCCTTTGGTAGTTGTGTAGTTTGTGATGATCATCGAAAAATAATGAAATTACAAAGTTGGATCTATGCATTCCAAGATGCTAAGATGATAGAAGATGAGTCCATCAAAAATTATATAGGAAGAATACCAAAAATTGTTGCAGGTAGTCAATCTCTTCGTGGAACTAAACATGATGATGAGGTTATGGAAGATCTTGAAAAGCCTATCACCACCATTCAAGAAAACAACCTAGATGATTTAACTAGTAATTTCTTGCACCAATGATTTCACAAAGGAATTTTTTTTTGGAAGATTAGAATCTTTTGAAGTAGAAATTAGATAGTCTAGGGAACTAGCTAGAGTTAAGACAACTTTCAATGCTATGCACATTCGTCCTAATCTATCAAGAAGTACAAGCACACGAGGAGACTTTGCAAGTAATAGTAGATATGAAGAAGGAATAGGCCTTCTGGTAAGAAGAGAAAAAGATGGTAAGAAAATATTTAAATGTTGGACTTGTGATGAATATGGTCATTTTGCATCTAAATGTCCTAAAAGAGAGAAAAAGTTTAGAGGAAAATTTAAGCCTAGAAGAGTTAAGGATAGAAATTGTTTATATGCTAATGAGGATGAAGAATCTGATGAAAAGAATCAAAGTGAAAGTGATGATGAATTAGGATTTGTGGATATTAAGGAAGATAACCTTGATAAAGAAATTAGAGAAGAGAGAGCTCTAGTTAGCCAAGTTGAGAAGAAATCAGATTGGATAATTGATATAGTGGATGGTTACATCACATGACTGGTGAAACTAACATTGATGATGTTTACAATGTAACCTATCATAGTACAAGGATTAAATCTATTACTATTGATGGTGAAACTAACACTGATGATGTTTACTTTGTTGATGGTTTGTAACATAATTTGTTAAGTGTTGGACAATTGGTAGACAAGGGATATTTGTTGTAGTACATAGAGAAGACTTGTATTATCAAAGACAAGGATGGTATGCTGATTGGTATTGGAACTAGATCCAAAGGTAATGTATTTTAGTTGAATGCAATTGAAATAACAAGTTTTATTGTAAAGGTTGATAATAGTTGGTTATCGCATAGAAGGTTCTGTCATATAAACTTTGGTAATATCGTGAAAGTTAGTAGTACATTCGTAGTGAGAGATTTGCATAATATTATTAAGCCTAATAATGTTGTCTACGAGGAATGTATTTTGGCTAAATAGAGGAAAGTGTCTTTTACTAGCAAGAAGTTCTAGATACTAGAGAGAAATTGGAGACTATTTGCATAGATCTGAGTGGTCCTATAAGAACTAGAGGATTCTATGGTGAAAGGAACTTTATGATTTTTGTTGATGATTTCACTAGGATGATGTGGGTAGCATTTCTTAAAGAAAAGCTTGAAGCTTTTAAGAAATTTAGGATATTCAAGAAAAGAGTTTAAAATGAATCTGGTGTTAAGATTAAGTGTTTAAGATCAGATAGAGGAGGAGAGTTCACCTCTAGAGAGTTCAACATGTTTTGTAAAGATAATGGAATCAAAATACAATTATCTTCACCTAGAACACTTGAAAAAAATGGGATTTTTAAAAAGGAACAAATACATAGCAGAAGCAACAAGAGAGATGTTATTTGACAATGATGTCTCAAAGAGATTTTGGAGAGAAGTAGTTAAGACTACAGTATATACTCTGAATAGAGTATAGATTAGAAAATTTATGAGTAAGAAATCCTATGAGTTATGGTTTGGTCACTCACCATGAGTCAATTATTTTGGAATATGGAATTAAGTGTTACATAAAGAGAGATGATGATATAGGTAAGTTTGATCCTAGAAGTTATAAAGGTGAGTTTCTTGGTTACTGTTTAAAAAGAAAAGCATATAGATGCTTCAACTATAGAACTAAGACAATAGTTGAGTGCACGGATGTAAGGATTGATAAAAAGTTTGGTACTAAAGAGAAGATGGTAGATTATACCTCTAATGAAGAAGAGGATAATTTTGGATTTGTTAGACATAATGCCAAAGTTCTTTTTGAGACTAACAATGATTTGTAGAATAAAGTATAGAGAAGAACATAGATCTGAACCTAGGGAAGAGATCAGAATTGAGATGTCAACTACTACTTCTACTAGAAACATGACAAAGACTCACCTTCTAGAGTAAATAATTAGAAGCAAGAATAAAAGTGTGATGACAAGGAATAAAGAAAATGAGGAATTGGATCTAATTTCTCAAGTTGAACCTAAGAGGAGGGATGACACATGTAAGGATGATCATTAGATGCAAGCTATGAAAGAAGAACTAGATTAGATTTTGAAAAATGAGACATGGGAATTAGTTCCTAGACCTAAAGACAAGAATGTGATAGGAACAAAATGGGTATTCAAAAATAAGATGAATGAGAAAGGAGAAGTTGTGAGAAACAAGGCCAGACTTGTTTGCAAAGGTTACTCACAATAACAAGGCATAGATTATGAAGAAACCTATGCACCCATGAAAAGAATGGAAGTAGTAAGGATGTTCTTGGCTTATGTAGCAAGCAAAAATTTTAAAGTTTATCAGATGGATGTTAAGTCAACTTTTCTAAATGCTAAACTTCAAGAACTCTACATTGAGCAACTTGATGGATTCCCTCTAACAAAAGATAAAGATTTTGTATGTAGACTAAATAAAGCACTGTACGGTCTGAAGCAAGCACCTAGAAGCTGGTATGCAAGGTTGGATAGGTATTTATCGAAGCTTGGATTTATTAAAGGTACAACAGATGGTAATCTGTATTTGAAGAAAACTAATGATGACCTATTTATCATTGTAATATTTGTGGATGACATGATATTTGGAGGAAATGATGAAGAAAGTGATAAATTTGCTAAAGAGATGAAAAATGAATTTGAAATGAGTGTGATAGGAGAAATGAAGTTTTTCCTAGGATTGTGAATTGTGCAAATTAAAGATGGTCTATTTATTTCACAAACTAAGTATCTAAAATATATTTTTAAAAGATTTGGTTTGGAGAATTGCAAACTTGTAGGTACACTTGTGATAATTGGTCACAAGTTATCTAGTAAAGATGAAACATCTATGGTTGAGTAGAAGAAGTATAGATCTATGATTGGAGGATTGCAACATCTGGCTCACACCATACTAGATATAGAAAATGTAGTCAAGATTGTAGCAAGATTTCAAGCTAATCCAAAAGAGTATCATTATGCAGCAGTAAATATAATATTCATATATTTGAAAGGTACATCTAACTATGGTATATGGTATGATAGATCAAGTGATTTCACCTTGTACATATGTACTAATTCAAATTGGGTAGGCAATATAGATGACAGAATTAGCACCAGTGGTGGAGCATTATTTCTTAGAGGAAGATTGGTTTCTTGGTTGAGCTAGAAATAAGATTGTATATCTTAGAGTATAGCTGAGGCAAACTATATTGTAGCAACAAATAATTGTAATCGAGTTATGTGGATGAAACAAATGTTGAAGGATATTGGAATTGAGTTTATAGAACATGTTATCATTTACTATGAAAAAAAAAGTACAATAAGTATGTCTGAGAATCAAGTATTTCATTCTAAGAATAAGCACATATTTAAAAAGTATCATGTTTTGAGAGAAAAGGCAGAAAAATAAGAAATAAGGTCAGAGTATGTAAGCACTAAAGATCAAATTGTAGATATCTTTATAAAGCCTTTTCTTAAAGATGCTTTTGAGTACCTAAGAGGTGTGTTAGGGGTTATGCCCCTACCTAATTTAGAGTAGTTGATGCAAGGAGTGCATTAGTCTAGTGGTACAAAGAACTATGGTTAGACTGGACTAAATGCTAATGCTTTATGTATAGGGGAGTATCTGATATGAACTAGGTCATGAAGAACTCTAGGTATTTGGTATTGAACGATGTCTTTGGACACTTGAGTTGGTTTGAATAGCTGATTAGCAATTGGTATTGAGATTGACACCTTTGACATTGATGTCAATGAGAGAGAGAATGTACATGAAAAACATTTTGAGAGAATGTACATAAGTAGTGAGAAGAGATGAATCTATTGAGATGGAATTAGGGGAGAGTTATCTCTTTAGGGAGATTTAGAAAGATTCATGCAAGTGCATAGAAGGATGTGTAAGTGCACAAATTCAACTAACAAGTATTGCAAGTTGTTTATTGTGAACAACTATTGCCGATCCTAAAAGAAGAAGCAGAACAATACAACATTCCATAAGATCTCAAATTAATGAAGAGAATTCGAGAAGAATACAAAGGAAAAGTATAGTTTGGTATTCTTGGAACTAAGATATTTTCCATCTATGTTGCCATCAATACCAAGGAGGGAGATTGTTAGAATGAATGTTGATGATACTATATTGGGGGAGTATCCTAGAAATTGAAGAGCATTGATATGTTGCATTCATGATTTTATTTGTCATTGATGTCAACACTATAGTAATTCTATTAAGACTAGAAGAATACCAGTCAAAAATCTTAGCATGCACAATAGTTGAGGAAGTTTCAAATGATGTATAGTGAGTGACATGTTCTTGACATTGTATTGATGACATGGTTCAAAGGACTAAGTCTGATTCAATGTTGTATGGAAGTTACACCTGTTTTACTAAAATCAATGCAGAAATAGAGCATTGGAAAACAAAGTTTTGATGATCTATCACTATCTTTCATCTAAGATGTAATGAAGGTGATGCACATATAATAGTGATAGAGGATGATTATATGGTGACACTAGCATATGCACAAGATAGTGTTTCACATGTGTAAAGTTTGGTATAGACTGTGAGGTGACAGTGTTGTTGTAATTGTGAATTAATTAATTATATTATTTTAATTAATTGAGAAGGCCTCAATGCTAACTCAAGAAATTATTATGAAGATATGGTATAAAGGAAAGTTTATTTCCTTTTTTATAAAGAGACTTGGATAGAGAGGATCAAGTGGAATACAGAGTATTAATGCACAACTCAAGAAGGAGCAAAATTCTTACTGAATGCACATAAGAAATCCAAGAGATTATTTGATGCATAGTATGAAATCTAGTTACAAGATCAGAAGGAGAAAAAGTTTGGTTGATAGGATAGAGACAAAGGAAGAAGTACATTTTAGTTCTATTATTCTGCAAGGAATAATATAGAGATATTTTGGCAATGGGTTCTTTGATCTTAACCTTGAAGCTATTTGGGCAGTGGGTCCAACTATCTTCCACAACTCCTAACAAGGTTGACACAACTCCTAATAGGTATTTGAAGTCTCCTAATAGACTCATATGTATTTAATGTTGTAACAGGGTCTATCCTCTAACAAGGAATATTTTCCCCACTGGGGTTTTCCCTCTAATCGAGGGTTTCCCTAGTTAAGATATTTGGTGTGAATTGTGCATGGGTACCTAGGTGTGGTTTTAGTTTATATTACTCACATGGTTAATTTTGTTTAAGGTTAATATTTGCAATGATATTTGTATAATTGATTCATCCCCCCCTCTCAGTTATATCCGTGGACTATATATTCTAACAATATAAGGATGTTCAAAAGTTTGTGAAGAGTTGTGGAATTTGTCAAGTTGCAAAAGGAGTAAGTTAGAATATTAGATTGTATGCACCTATTTTTATTTCTAAGAAACCTTAGAGTGCCATTGATATGGATTTTGTTCTTGGATTTCCTAAAACAACAAAGGGGTATTATTTGATATTTGTTGTTGTGGATCAATTTTCTAAAATGACTCATTTTATACCATGTAAGAAGACATTAGATGCTACGCATGTTTCTGAAATTTTATTCAAAGAGATTGTTAGATCGCATGTATTACCAAGAAATATTATTTCTCATAGAGACACTAAATTTGTTTGTTATCTTTCGAGAACTTTGTGGAAGAAGATGGGTATAGAGTTGAAGTTTAGTTCTACATTCCATCTGTAAACTTATGGATAGACAGAGGTTGTGAATAGAAGATTGGGTAAATTTTTGAGATGGTTAGTTGGAGATAAACCACATAATTGGGAGATTTAATTGGTGCAAGCTGAGTTTACTTATAATAATTCTATGAATAGAAGGGAAAACACCTTCTGAGATTGTTACTAGAATGTAGCCTAGAGGAGTATCAGATTTAAAGGATGTTGCTAGTGAAGTAAAGGGAAGTGTTGTAGAAGAAGAATTTGGTGATTTTATGGAGTCTTTTTATAAGGAAGTGAAGCTAAAATTGGAACAAAGTAATCAAAATTAGAAGGAGAATGTTGATAAGTCTATAAGGCATCATGTTTTTTAAGTTGGTGATGAGGTGATTGTAAGGAAACTCAGGTGCAGAAATAGCTTCCTACACTAATCTCATAAGGAAAGTATGGTGCAAGTCCTTTTAAAATCTTCTACACTTATAGATTCAATATCATGTAGACAACAATATAGCAGGAAACCATGCATACAGAAAATAGACAGAGAAAGAAACACATAAGCTAAAGATTTTTCGGTGGGGAAAAACCATTCGGTAAAACAACCCCACCCTTCTAGAACCTGCACACTGTATTCTCTTCAACACAAGATTAAAATACACTTGCAATGCAAGTTCAACATCAATAATAGAAGACTCCAGTAGCACCTTAGTACCTGCAAGCTTTCATCTATCACTCTATTGCATTTCAACATGCAATACTCATTTTATGAACATCTTAAGACCCAACAAAATGCCCACAAAGGAGTTGGGCATTTTTCATGGCTCAACCACCAAGAAACATGCACAATGCCACATGTACATCCAACACCAAGAAAAGGGCATCCATCCCTTGAATAGGCAATGACAACTTGTCATAGAATTTGCCAAAAATAGTGGTCACAAGAGAAGTGTAAGGGAATCCGTCATACCAACCTATTTTTGGCATATTCTCTTACACACACCAACCACCCATTCTTGGGTGCCCACATAGGCCTCATGTCATAAGATGCTCTTACACCTGTCATAGCTTATTCCTTAAATAGCTCTTACGCATCATAGGAATCTGTCATAACCATTTTAGCCATGATCTCCTTCACAGACTTCAAGATGCCGACACATGTAAGTGATCAACATGCCAACTAGACATGTACACTCACATTTACATATTATTTGCAAAAATACATTTTACAAAACAAATAATAATAATAATAAGAATTATACAAGGTTGAGACACCTTATTCCTAACATTCTCCCACTTGTCAAACACCTTGTAAGAGCAACATGAACATAACAAGAACTAACCGCTATAGGCCGAAAGGCCCATAGACTCTGAACACCATCTGAACTTCTCAGTGCCCACTGGTTTCTTTAATGCATTTGCAACATTCTTCACATTATCTACCTTCTCCAAATTTACCTTTCCATCTTCCACCATATCTCTCACAAAGTGAAACTGCACATCAATGTGCTTCGTTCTGGCATGGAAAGTTGTATTCTTTGCAAGGCAAATAGCACTATGACTGTCACACCAAATAGTAATCTATTTTGCATCAACACCAACATTAGAACACAATCTCTTAAGCCAAATGGCTTCCTTACAAGCATGAGTAGCAGCCATGTAATCAGCTTCTGTTGTGGACAAAGCAACCACAGATTGTCGCTTACTCATCCAACTGATGGCACCACCAAACATAGTGAACACATAACCACTGGTGGATCTCCTGCGATCAATATCACTTGCCCAATCTCAATCCACAAACCCATGAATGCAAATTGAATGCGGAGATCCAGAAGAGTTACCATGATAACATATGGAGTAATTTGATGTACCCCTCAAATATCTGAATACTCACTTAACTACATCCCAATGTATCCGTCCAAGATTAGCCATAAATTGACTAAGGACTCCCACTACTTGGGCAATGTCTGGTCTAGTATAGACCATAGCATACATAAGACTGCCAACTACACTAGCATAAGGTACTCTACTCATGTCTTCCACCTCACTAGGAGATTTTGGAAAATCATCTACAGATAACTTTGTTCCCACTGAAATAGGAACACATAGTGGTCTACAATCTGCCATGCTGAACCTATCCAACACAGACTTCACATACTTACTCTGACTCAACCAAAGTTTTCTATTAGACTTGTCTCTACTGATTTCCATACCCAAGATGTACCTATCTGCCCCAAGATCTTTCATCTCAAATTGTGCTGACAACTGAGATTTAAAATCAGAAATCATACCCTTACCCTTCCCAAACAGCAACATATCATCAACATATAATGCAACAATAAGAAGGCGATCATTTTCAATTATGAAATAAACACAATGATCTGATTTCGATCTTACAAATCCAATTGGCAACAAAAAGGCATCAAACTTAAGGTACCACATCCTAGGAGATTGCTTCAAACCATATAGAGATTTCTTCAGTCTGCAAACAAAGGATTCTTTACCTTTAACAATGTAGTGCTCAGGCTGTGACATATAAATCTCTTCCTCCAAATCACCATGAAGGAAAGCTGTCTTTACATCCATCTGTTCTATCTCTAAATCATATGATGTAGCAAGAGATAACATAAATCTAATGGATGTCAACTTTGCAATAGGAGAGAATATTTCACCATAATCTATTCCTTCCACCTGTGAATACCCCTTTGCAACCAATCTAGCTTTGTGCCTTTCAACACTGCCATCTGTACAGAATTTCTTCTTGAACACCCATTTACAGCAAATAGATTTTCTCCCTTTAGGGAAAGGTATAAGGTCCCAAGTTTTGTTTTTCTCTAATGAAGCCATCTCATCATCCATAGCCTCAATCCAGAAACCTGCATCTTTCATGCCTAAAGGCTCTTTCACAGATCTAGGCTCATTAGTGTTAGTAATCAAAGCAAAAGCACAACTGGAATCTAACATAGAATAACCAAACCTTTCTGGTTGCTTTCTTTTTCTCATGGATCTCCTCAAGCGCTGAGGTTGAAGTTGTTCTTCCTCTTATTCTGAATTGTTAGAGCTGCTAGAGCTCTCCTCATCATTAGACCCAGCATGGTCTCTCTGTTCAATCTTCTCAGGGGTAGGAGGCAACTGAACAACATCTGTTTCCTTTTCTTTTTCATTTGGTTGTAGCACAATAGGAGAAAATGTTAGCTCTCTAAAAATAACATTTCTGCTATACAACACCTTACTAGTCACAAGATCCCAAAGCTTGTATCCTTTCACACCAGCACTGTACCTGAAGAAAATACATTTAACAGCTTTGTTTTCCAACTTAGATCTTTTCTCCTTTGGGACATATGAATAAGCTTCACAACCAAAAGCACAAAGATGTCTAATTGAAGGCTTCTTACTAGACCACACCTCCATGGGTGTCTTACCAACAAGGGTTGATGTAGGAGATCTGTTAACCAGATAGCAAGCAGTGGCCACAGCTTCAACCCAAAACCTTTGTTCTACACCAGCTCCACAAAGCATACTCCTAGCCTTCTCCATCAGTGTCCTATTCATTCTCTTTGCAACTCCATTTTGCTCCAGGGTATAAGGAGTTTTGTTATGCCTCTCGATACCTTGTTCTTTACAGAACTATTCAAACTCTGCTAAGCAAAACTCACCACCATTGTCAGTTCTCACACACTTAATCTTCTTACTAGTCTAATTCTCTACAAGGGCTTTAAATTCCTTGAATTGACTAAAGACTTGTCTTACTTTTAAGGAAATAAATCCATGACCTTCTACTGTAATCATCTATGAAAGATACAAAAAATACAGAATTGGAAATCGAAGGAACTTTTAAAGGACCAAATACATCAGAATGAATAAGATCCAAAACATTAGAAGATTTGTGAGAAATAGAGTAAAACTAAACATGATTTTGTTTACCATTTACACAGTGTTCACAGAAGTCGAACTCAAGATTGCAATCATTTAACCCCTTAACAAGATTTTTGTTTTTCAGGGTTCTAATACCCTTCTCACCAATGTGGCCAAATCTCATATGATAGAACATTTTCTTTTCTGCAGGAAGCTTTCCTTCCAAAGTGTTTGCATTGCCATCGGAACCAATAACCACAGAATTCTTCATTGCTCATTTAGATGGTGAGGATGAAGAACTGTTACATAGAGGAATATATGCATCTAGCTAAAACAAAGTACCTCTCCTAGTACCCTTATCAAGAACCATTGATCCTCTAATCATCTTAAATCCTTCTTTCAAAAAAACAACTTGCACACCTACATTGTTCAACATAATTACAGATAATAGGTTTCGTGCTAGACCTAGAATGTGCATAACTCCATTGATTCCCTTTACTCATCCATTAGGAAATTTGATAGTGACCCTTCCGCGTCCAACTATCTTCAGGTGAGAAACATCACCCAAGTACACCTTTCCACCATCAAACTCTTCATATCTTGAGAACTAGTTTTGATGAGAGGTCATGTGAAAAGATGCACCCGAGTCAACCAACCACACATCATCAGATGCATGGGCTTCCAAAGCTACAATGAATGCATCACCATCTTCTTGAGATTTTTCAGAACCAAAATCTGAGGCTTTCTTCTTCTTCTTAGGCTCTTTACAGTCTTTATGGAAGTGCCCAGTCTTGTCATAGTT
This sequence comes from Cupressus sempervirens, assembly GCA_028749045.1. NCBI lineage: Eukaryota > Viridiplantae > Streptophyta > Pinopsida > Cupressales > Cupressaceae > Cupressus > Cupressus sempervirens. The sequence continues at coordinate 603,420,341 of CM053787.1, forward strand.
CCAACATTTTTCCTTGGACTTATTGGAAGTCTTTGACTTCCCACGAGATTTGGATCTACCCTTATTGTCAAACTTATTGTCATTTTTCTTTCCTCTTTTCATGGATCTCCCACGAACAATAAGGGCTTCTTTTTCTGAAACAGAAGCCTTTCTCTGCATCTCCTCTGATAGCAGCGAAGACACCACATCATCCATTTTGAAGGTGACTAATGTGCTTCTGAGAGCCATCACAAGATGGTCCCATGAATCCGGTAAAGAACACAAAAGTGTGTAGCAATGATCCTCCTCCTCTAACTTGACACTAGTAGATGTCAACTATGCAGCCAGCAAATCAAACGCATTTAAATGATCCGTTAAGGATTGACCTTCCTCCATTCATAGAGAATACAACTTCTTCCTTAGGAACAACTTGTTCACCAGAGATTTGGCTTGATACATGGCCCCAAGTCTTTCCCACAAACTATATGCAGTTTTCTCATCTAGAACATTCAGAAGGTCTGCATCGGTTAAGCAAAGTCTTATGAGACCCTTAGCTTTATGGTCTTTGATATCCCAATCTGATTGAGTTATAGTTGCTGGTCTTGTAGCGCTTGTCATCACTTCCCATAGGTCACGATCTTCCAACATGTCTTCCATCTTGAGTTTCCACAACTCAAAATTAGTGCCATTAAATTTCTCCACCTCCATTCTTCCATATGATGAACTCGCCATCTCAATCTACAATAAGATTTAGGATACTCTACACAAGACTCCCACTCAACTTGAGATTAGCTCAAAAAATCACTACCCAACAACTAGGATCAAAAGTTGATCAAACTCTAACACCACTTGTAAGGAAACTTGGGTGCGAAAATAGCTTCCTACACTAATCTCGTAAGGAAAGTATGGTGCAAATCCTTTTAAAATATTCTACACTTACAGATTCAATATCATGTAAACAACAATATAGTAGGAAACCATGCATGCGGAAAATAGACAGAGAAAGAAACACATAACACAAAGATTTGCTGGTGGGGAAAAACCTTTCAGTAAAACAACCCCACCCCTCCAGAACCTGCACAATGTATTATCTTCAACACAAGATAACAATACACTTGCAATGCAAGTTCAACATCAACAATAGAAGACTCCAGTAGCACCTCAGTACTTGCAAACTTTCATCTATCACTCTATTGCATTACAACATGCAATACTCATTTTATGAACATCTTAAGACCCAACAAAATGCCCTCAAAGGAGTTGGGCATTTTTCATGGCTCAACCACCAAGAAACATGCACAATGCCACATGTACATCCAATACCAAGAAAAAGGCATCCATCCCTTGAATAGGCAATGACAGCTTGTCATAGAATCCGCGAAAAATAGCGGTCACAAGAGAAGTGTAAGGGAATCCGTCATACCAACCTATTTTTCGCATATTCTCTTACACACACCAACCACTCATTCTTGGGTGCCCACATAGGCCTAATGTCATAAGATGCTCTTACATCTATAATAGCTTATTCCTTAAATAGCTCTTACACGTCATAGGAATCTGTCATAACCATTTCAGCCATGATCTCCTTCACACACTTCAAGATGCCGACACATGTAAGTGATCAACATGCCAACTAGACATGTACACTCACATTTACATATTATTTGCGAAAATACATTTTACAAAATAAATAATAATAAGAATAGGAATTATACAAGGTTGAGACACCTTATTCCTAATAGTGATGGTCATGTCAAAGGCACTAAGGAAACAATAGGAGAAGAGACCACAATTAAGGAGGAGCGACCAGATGATCAAAGTGTATCTAAGGTACAAGTGTCGAGTGCCAGTTCTCCATATGAAGACCAAGTAAATCAACAAGACTTAGTTAGAAATCAAGGATGTTTATGACAATCACTCTTAGAACATCAATCCCTTAACAAATGATGCTTTGGAGAAGATACTGAAGAATTCCACCATGATAACTAATTTATATACAATTTGTGTATTGGTGAGAACTAATGAAATTGCAAAAGTAGATATGGTCAAGAAGCAAGTCCTACACCTAGAACATACACACAAGGTGAAGAGAAGAAAGAGGATAGTCAGATTGTCAAGCCTAAAGAATTGAAGGTGACTACTACTGTAGAGGAACAAATTTCTATCTAGACTCTAGTTACCTTACTAGTTTCAGAGACTCCTACTAGTAGTTAGGTTCTTTAGAGGCCATGAGCACTCAAGACATGCCATTGAAGATATCTAGGCCAAGTGTGGAGACATCTAGTAGATCAAAATACATATCTAATAGAGATGTGAGTCTTGATGAGGTGATTGAACTTCCAAAGTTTGATCTTACAAAAATCACCATTGAGAAGATGATCATTCTACAAGAATCTTTACATAGGAAAAAACACGCAGAGTTGTTGAGAAGGGAGCATAATCAGAAGAAAATGCTTCATGACATCAAAGACATATTTCTTGATGCTTTCAATCTCCCAAATCCTAATGAAGAGAAACCTATTCTTGAGTAATTGGTAAATATTGTTGACAAGATAAATGATGACGACCTAGACTCAAACATTAAACTATTGGAGTGGTCGGAAAGGAAGTTTCAGAAAAAAGTTCTTGAATAGATATCTAGTGCCATTGTACTAAGATAGGTTGAGTTAGTAACCTAGATGGAAGATGAGAAAAAGGCATTGGAGAATATCTTTTCTCTATACACAAAGCTTTGTGATGTGAATTTATTCACACAAGAAGCATAGAGGGTTATTGATCGGTTGGAAGGAGATCTACAATCCATAGGTATTACATTGGAACTAACTCTAGGTCAAAATCAAACTCATTTTCAACGATTACTCTCTACTCAAGGTCAACTAGGAGTACTCCAAAAGATAGATGCTAAAATTTGTGCTACCTTGATCAACATCCAATCCATCTTGACCCCATACATGGAAGTGTTAGACAAGGAAATAGCCTTTGTTGACACATTGATGAAGAAAAATTCTCATCTTTCCACTCATGAAGGCTTAATTAATCTTTCTTCCGAGCTAGATATCCAATATTAGTCTCTATAGGTAGCATGTAAAAATTGGGATGCAACATTGAAGATCACCATGGAGGTCCAGAAAACATTTTTGGACAAAGACACTATCAGTGTACCACCAAAATGACATGTGTGTCAAAAAGGGGGAATGAGAAAGTAAAGGAATGAAGATGATAAGAGGAACATAGTTTTGAGACGAAAATAGAGGACAACAATAGTACATCATATTTAATCATCGAGAGTTATATAGAATTTAGATACAGTAAGGAACACTCAACTCGGGATGAGTTATAAAATTTTGGAGAGGTATGACTGTTAAGTCATTAGTTGTGCAAAAAAATTTAATGTTGTGTGAGATACAGATTATCTGTGTGATGCTAATAAGTTAAGTTGTATATTCATGCCAAAGTGTTTTTTTCACTCATGTCAAAGGGGGAGATTGTTGATCTTATTTTGGTTTTGACAAGAAGTGACAAAATATTTAAGTCATTACTTAACATAAATCTTTATGTACCAAGTAAGTAGTTTATGCTGAGCAATATACGTAGTTAGTGCCAAGCACCAGTGTGTGCCAAGTAGATGGTATCTGTTGAGTCACTCAAGTTTTGAGAAAGAAATATATGCTAAGTGATTCATATGTTGAGTAAAACAATGGATGCTAAGTCAATCATGAACTGAGTTGCAACATTGAAGAATAGTGAATACCAAGCATCAAAGCTTTCAAGTGCCAAGTAAATAGTTTTGGAAATAGTTGTTTGTAATGACATAAAATCCAATGTAAACCATTTTAGGGCTGACTTCAGGATTTTTTTATGATTCTAGAAGATATATATGAAGGTATATTGAGAATCCCTATGCAGTGCATGCAACCAATCATATTGAGGGATGTTTTAAGCGATAAAATGGGTGAATCACAATCATTGATTCCTACCTAAACCTAGGTCACCTATGTCTTCTTAAGGAGGGAAAATCCTAAAGAATCATACATGTGCAGATGAGAAGAGAAGGAAGAATGCTAAGTATAATCAGAGCATTTGTGGTGACTATGGAGGCTGTGATCATGTTATGAATTGTAGAATAAGTTAGAGAGAATAGAGGAAAGAAAAGAAATGATAGAAGAGATACATTTGATCTGGAGGATCAAGTATACATCAGGAAAGAGGAGATATGATATCTAGTAGAAAGGTGCTAACCGAAGGATAAGGGCTGAAACATTCTAACATGTGAATCAATAAAAATCTCTTAATCGATTAGTCCTAGCAAGCTTTTGTAAAGACTTTAACAAGGTGCTTACTTTATTGTAAGTTGAATTCCTCTAACCAAACACAATTCTAACAAGGTATTGAAATGCATTAACATGGTAAGATTTAATAGTCTTTATAAGCCTTTAACAGGGCATACGTTTCATAGGGTATATCATACTTTATGATTAAACTTATTGTAACCTTAATTTGATACGGTTTACAACTGTAGTAGTGAATATTTGTGGGTTTCATCCCCACTCTAGTTTACCTTCTCATTGAAGGGTTTCTAGGTAACAAATTTAGTATGTTATGTGTTATTTGTTTCATGCTATGGATGAACATGTTTAGTTTCCTATTTCAATTTACATGCAAATTGTGAGATGGATTTGTGTTTAATGTTTTATGGTTAAAGTTTTGAAGTTCTAATTCACACCCACGACGACCCCCCCACCCCCTCCCTCTTCGGAGTTTACTTTCCAATTGTTAATTCCAATAATCTGTTCTGTCATCCCTTTGTCCACATTTTTGATTATTAGGCACACGTTTCATTTTCTATCAATCTTTACTATTGTAGTCTCATTAGGGGAAGGTATCATGATAGAGAGGTAGTGATTCTTCACCTTCATAAAATACTTGCCCATGATTTCTATCCATTTTACCAGGTACAAAAAATCTAATTCTACTGATTTATGTTTACTTTGGCTTTATTAGAGCTTTATTGATTATAGGAAATACTTAACAAAAATTATGGTTGCCTACAAACATTAACAAATCCAAATCATTATAGTGTATAAATGTGTCACCTACCTAAAGTAGGCTTTGTTGTGCCAATAAGGCAAGCTAAAACTAGACTCCAATGTGCCTTGTAGACATCTAGGTGTGTATAATTTTCCCTCTTTTGAGGTCCACCATAGAAGTTGCTTTTTGCAATACATTTGTTAGATGAAATGTTGATGAATGGTGCTCCCTTTAATACCATAAACCATAACAGAGAACAAAGAAATAACAACAAATGCAAGAACAAAATATGGACTTCATATTTGTGCTACAAATGTAGAATTACATAATTCAAAAGCACAATATGCTAACCCACATGGGTGGCTTCATTACCATAATCTGCAAGACAAGCTGTGAATTATCACCCAGAGATATCCTAGACAATGTCTGGGCCTTTCTCAAATATGCAATTTTATGCTGCTTAGGAAGGTTCTAGACAATAAAACTTAATACATAGTTCTGACTGGCCCTAACAATACATATAGAGTCAGCCAAATACATCTATGACAATTATTTTAGATAGTTTGGGTAGCCCAACATTGAAAGGCCATAACTCTTGAACTGTTGCTTTGATTGGCTATTATAGCCACTTTTTGGAAATGCAAGGTCTTGATCTACAAGCTCAAAATTGGATAAGCACCCTTCTATCGAGTCTTTGGACCTCATCCAGGCACTCTAAGGCCTCGAAAGGTGAGCTTGAAGATTTTTCTGCAATTTTTTCCACCGAAAATCCATAATAGTTCTTCTCTGATACTTAAGCTAGAGCAATTAGATTTTTATGTTAGGCTTATAACTCTAAAATGAACCTTCATTTAGAAAATGAGAACAATCCAAGCTCATATGAAAAACTTACTAAAAATAGCAAGTTCCCATAAATAGTACCTCCCTATCTACTAGTCCTTATTAAAATAGAAAATACTGAAAATAAATTTTTTTTGGGTGATGCAAGATTGCTCATACACCTAGGATGCTCCTACATTAGACACTTGGGGAAATTTGAGAAGTGACTCTATCATGTCTCAAGTGTTTAGAGGAAAACCAAGACAGTGAACCTGCTCCCTTGCTAGCCATGATGAATCATCTACTTACTTCACTTTCCATTTGACCAGGTATTCCTCATAAGTTCTATTCCTTGTACTTTTTCCAACATTACTTTCTAGTATCTCCTTAATCTCCTTTGTAGCCGAACTAGGTACTGCAATAATCCATTGCGCTTCTGCAATGTCATCTCCATCACCGTCTTCATAATACTTTGTCAAATCTAAAATATTTAATACTGGTGAAATATTCAATTTAGCAGGCAACTCTACTTCATAAGCATTTCTAAAGTGATACCTTTTCACTATCTTGCATAGTCCAAACTTCTTCATCTTCAACTTATTATATGTGCCCACTGGAAAATGCTCCCTTTTCAAATGAACCATGACTTCATCTCTAACATGAAATTCTCTATACCTCCTTTTTACATCTACCTTAGTCTTGTATTGGGTATTTATCTTTATGATGTGCTTCCTCACCTCCTCATGGATGTTCTTCAAATGTTCAATGAATTCTTTTGCTTCAGCACTACTTATCTTTCCTTTATCCAATTACCTAAATTCAGAAGCATTTCTGGGACTACTCCCATATAGAATTTGGAATGGTGATTTACTAGTACTCCTATTGACAAAATTATTATATTAAAATTTCTTCTATGGCAAAATTATATCCCATCCTTATGGCTTGTCTCCAACCAAACATCTCAACAAATTTCCCAAACTCCTATTCACCACTACTATTTGTCGATCAGTCTGTGGATGATGTGTAAGAAGTCAATATTTTGTTCTCACATTTGCTTCTTTTTTTTTCTTTTTCTTTTTTCCTGTTATGGTTTACGGTACTAAGGGGAGTACCCTTCATCAAATGACATGGTTGCAAGATATGTACAAGTGATTATTGGGGATAATGATTTTTAATTTTCAGGAAAATATAGATGGAGCTAATGCCAAACTAATTTGCAAACACTTCTATTCTTATGCCATATAAAATGAGTGTTAATTTCTACTACCCTCGAGGTTTTCGCTAAATAGAGGGACATTAAAAAGATCTAGTAGCAAAGCCAAGAAATTAGTAATAACCACACAAACTTGCAATGAATTACCAAACTATCATGACAATATAGGTATGTATATATCTGTCGATTCTCCTTTTCCACAATGAAATTGCAATTCTATGAGGTTTTAATTTTCGATAATAAAAATTGAAAAATATCAGTTATCTATCACATAGGTAGGCATACATTATTTCTAACAGAATAAATATTTTTGGATGTCTGGGTGCGATAGAAATTTTTTTAACCTATTGAATATCATGGAAACAATAAAGCTAACATTTTTTTGATAACACTTACTAAAAGTACACCTTGGTTTTGTAAACTAATAATATTGGATTTACAATTTGAAATTGAGATTATCACCAAGTGTTTACTCAAAAATTTCAAGGAAGAAGAGGTCTTAAATACAATGCTAAGAGAAAAATCTTCACACTTGAATAGTAGGAAAGATGGTAAAATGTGTATAAAAGAAACATGAATAAAAAATGATTTCACGTTATATTAAAAAAATAGTGTTACAAATAGGTTGTCATTAGATATGAGCACATTCACCTGCGACTATAATATACGTAACATTGATCGGCAAGGACTCCAGTCATAGCCTATTAAACTTTGCTTTGCTCCTAAGCCCATCAATAGAGTGTTCCACATCCTTGAAATATTATATGCATTTTACTCAATCAACTTGAATTGCAATTGAAATTAAAAATCACTTTATAAAGTCTGACCTAAAAAAAGATATTAATTAATGAATCTAGGAATCCTAATTTAGATTAAAGGAAAATGGTCATAACTTACGAGCTTAAAGTGAATATTATTGGTCCCTGTTGTAGCCATTGCCGCTCTTCTAGTTTGAGCTTCTTAATCTCAATGATCTTTGTTGAACCAAATACAAATTTTCCTCTTGATTATTGAAATTGAAGAGGGAAATATGCATTGTTTAATCATTTATTTATAAAATCTTTGAAAAGTCCATATTTAAAAGTTTAAAACATCAATGTTTCGAAACTTTTTTTATAAAAAGTCATGAAAGTTATCTATCTATACTAAACAAAAGATACTATATAAATTTATTATGTTACAAAACTTTTTTTATACAGTATAATAATTTGAGGTTCTCACAATTATATTTCCATTTTAAATTAATAATTGATTTTAAAACTTTAATACAAAGTTTATAGTTTAAATTATCATTATTTTAATATAAAACATATTGTCATATGATACAACTTTTCTTTGTTGTATAGTTATTACAGTAGCGTTTATTTTATTTCTAATATAATTTTTTGTTATTCTTATTATTATATTTAAGTTATAGAAAACTAAGATATTGATGTTTTACTTCCTAATTGCTTTCTCAATTACTTTCATTTAAAACATTCCTTTTTTCACAAACCTTTTTTTGTTAGCACATGTTATAGTTTATTAAATATATCTTTTGTTTAGGACTTAAGGTAATTGGAGTTGTAAGAAAACTCAAAAGCCTTTTTAACAAAATATAAATACTTTTTAATTTTTAATTTATTAAGTTTTTACTGTTTTGATAATAATACTTTATTTCTATATGTTAAGAATACTTTATCTAATGTTAAATTTGATATTATCCTATGAATATTAAGATATGATCCATAATATATGTATTATTATTATTATTTTTATATTAAGTAATCTACTATCAAATATATGAGGTCTATACTTTTTAATTTTAAAAATTTTATTTATTAAATTGGAATATCACTTTACATATTCATATACGAGTTCACCAAAAAATATTTCTTATGGTAGAAAATTAGTTGAAAGTCTGTGAATCTTGAAAAAATATATTAAAAAAATGTTAATATATGAGTTCACCAAAAAAATATTTCTTATGGTGGACAATTAGTTTATATTTTAGTAATGTTAATTTAAAATATATTAAAAAAATGTTGGAAGAACTTTTTGTTGAGAGGTTTGAAAAACTAGAAATTTGTTTATACAATACTTTTTAAATATTGAGATTTTCATAATGAAAATTAGATGTATATCTATGTCTATAATATGTCAATGTTTTTAATTTGGTCTATTATAAATATGAAATCACAACATTTGGTTTAGTATTTTGGAGTATTTCACTGTTTCTCATAGCTTCTGTAGAAGCCTAGTGCCCAAATGACTACCAACACATTATAGAGGAGTTATTAAAAGTTACACAAACTAGGTGGCCAAATAATGAAACCACAAAAGAAAATGAAAAATCAAAATACCAACATGACCAACCTAACAACTATAAAACAATTGAAATAGAATTGAGACTGGCCTATGGAAAATTATTTTTTATTAGGTTTGTGTTACAATTTTTTTGTTTTGTGATTTTTTGGTGTGCGCTACTTTCTAGAGCATGTGGGAATTTTAATAAAGCTTTGTCTTTAACTAATGCATATAATATATCCTAATTATAACTTTCAAGAAATGCAACCTATGACAAGTAACTATTTCCCACGAAGTCCACCTTCTATACAAAAAATATATGAAAATAGAAAAAGAAATAGAGAGTATTATGCCTGTAATAAAGGTGTAATGGATACCTATAGACACCGTGAAATATTATAGAGAGTTTCACCCACCTCTAAACAAATACAATCAGAGAGTACTATAGAAGTAGTGACTAAGAAAGACCTTTGAAATAGTTAGAGTTTCATTGATTACCACCTTTTGTACTAGAAATACATGAAAGTAGAAAAATAATTAGAGAATATTATGCATGTAACAAAGATGTGATCATTGCTCATAGACAAGCTAAAATATTATAGAGAGTTACAACCACCTCTGAACAAATACAGGCAAACACTATTGTATAAGAAGCCACAGAGAAATACCTTCAATGATTAGAGTTCCATCAATTACAGAGACAAGAAGCTCCACTACATGAACAATGTACTTACCACCTAGAAAATGCACTCCACGAACTCCAATGACAATAGAGTAGAAAGAGAAATCAAGAATACTATGACAAAGATAAAGATCAAATAGTTGCTTAGAGATGTGCTAATAGACTAGGAAAAACCTTAAATCCCTTGCAACAAATAGAAGCACAGAGTATTGTGTACATAAGCACAGAACAGATACTTCCAACATTACAAGAGAAACTGCATGAAGTTTGACAAAATCCATGTTGCAAGAAGAAATGAATAAACATGCAAGGATTACACAAAGAAATGACTATATAATGGTACACAAATGACTATATAAGGATTACCCCTTAGATGATCCATGTTTTCTCAACACGCATGACATATTATTTGAAGAGCTTGTTCATGAGTATGAAGAATTAATTAATCATTTTCAAAGACACACAAAATGTAAACAAGGTACATGCGCAAGAAAAAAGGGTACAAAACAAAGAAAAAAGTATATCTACTTTATCGTGTGATGAGGATGGAAAAAAAATATGAACTTGCAAGAAATGATGATAGACTTAATATTCACAATCAAGAAATATCAATAATTTGGAGAGAAAACATTGACTGCCAACAAGTTATCTCATAGGAGCTTGTTCTCAAATACATTGCTAAACATGCATCTAAGGCTGAAAATTAATTTGAGACATATACTGACATGTTAAAAAGAATATCTTTAGCCCAACAACTTGAAAAACTAGCTCTTATAGCATACAATAAATTTATGACAAAAATTGTAGCTGAACATGACATAGGTGCACAAAAAACATGTCACATGCTTCAAAAATTGCCTCTTATTGTGTGCAGTCATCCTTTTACATCCTTGAATGTTGGTAAAATGATGTTCTAGTGGATAATAGAAATGTTAGATAGAAAAAAAATACATTCCACATACTTATAGGCACACAGTCATTGAACTCCAGAACTTGAGATGCTAACACTTCTTGAATCTGCATGATCATACACTTATTCTGCAAATCATAGAAATGATAGGTGGAAAAAAAGAAATGCGCAAGACATTGTAAATGTTTACCCAAAGTTTAATAGTATTCCACATGTTGAGTTAGAGCAATTTGAAATATTCTGTTGGAGTGAGCTACTCTGATACAAACATTTTTGTATCATAGAAAATGACAATGACTTGACAAAAGAAAGAATTATTACAAATTGGACTAACATGAGTGCAAATAGATATCATGTTTTGAATGTCAATCACATGTTAGAATCTAAGAAGAAGAAGAAGAAGAAGAAGAAGAAGAAAAAGAAGAAGAATCAGAAGAGTAGCAAGAAATGATGTCGATGAATGAGTGGTAGATATTGTCATAAATGGGAACTTTACATGGTATTACCCTCAATGAACTTGATATGCTTGGAAAGCATGATTTTGATAACAATAACAAATGGGATCAAATTTTCATTCCCCAAGATCAGCATGAAATTGTAACAATGTTCATAAATACAAAAAATTAACATTGCACAATGTGATAATATCCTAGCACATTACCACATACCGAGCTATCCATTGTCAACAAGTCAACAGACAACACTTGCAATAATTATGGAACACAACGAATGTCGACCTCACAAACCTCTTTATATGATTATTCAAGGAAAAATTGGTAGAGGAAAATCATACTTGGTTTACTGCATAAGAAATGCATTGAACAATAATGGTCAACCACAGAAAGGATAACTACTGGTATTGGCTCCTACAAGTGTTACTGCATTCAACGTACATGCATCTACTATATATACAATGCTTAAGATACCTATTAAAAAAATGAAGCATTACAAGGGAAAGCATTAACTACATTTCAAGAGGAATTAAAATAAATAAGATATGTATTCTTTTTAATGAACTAAGATTTATTTGTTAGTGTAGTTTTTTATTTTTCCTATTTTGCTAGGTTTTTCCTACACTTTTAATAATCTCGCTTAGGTTAATAAAGCATGTCTTATTAGGTGAATGGTTGTGAGGTGTCACCTTCCTACATGTGAGCATCCATTAGCTATCTTGGGAAGATACTTTGCTATCTTTAGTCCGATAGATGGTTGCTCCTCTTTGGTTGGTGTTGCCACCTCCTCCCTCTTCCTAGCCTATATAAGCATGCTACCTGGCTTGTATTTGGATCTCTTGTTTTTGCGTCCTCTTAATGCTATTTTGCTTCCAGCATTTGCATTACTCTCTTGGAGACTAACTCTACGATGCTATTTTGATTTTGTATCATTTGCATTCATAGTTTAGATATTTACTCTTTGCACTAGTTGTCTGGGTTATTAATCTTATCAGATTCTAACATGGTATCAGAGCTTTTCTAAGTGCAAGAGTAGATTTTAGTTTCCTTATTTGAGAGATTCGGAGGGGGGGGGGGGGGGAAATAATCTTTATTGTAGTTTTTTGAAAAATGAAGTATGCTCTTCTCTTGCATCTTTGGATGATCCTAAGAATCAGAAAAGTTTTAAAAAAAATGATTTTTTTCTGGGGTTTCAATCTCAAATCTGACAACCAACTTGCATATTTGGAGTTTTCAATCAGTTTTGCAGGTTCCAGCATGCCATTGATGGACTTAGGAAACTGATCCATCATTTGCATGTCATATTCTTGTTGCTGGGGTCATTTTTTGATTTTTGGAGCCATTTTTTACTGTTAAAGGTGTTTGATTTACACTACAGCAACATCTTCTATACATCAGCAAGAAAAATGCTTTCTAAGTTTTGTTTGCAGCTCTGAAAAACCATCTGGGTATCTTTTAGACTTTGCATGCAAGCTATATATTTTGCAGAATCGAGCATGCAAAGCTACAGCCATACCCCTCTCCGTTGGCAGTTGTAGATTTGAACATAGTTTTCAAATGTCTCATTCTTGCTCATACGGACTCCGATTTTGATTATTATTGTTATGAACTTGGCTATTTTTTTGTGCTCTATCCATTAGTGGAGTTTTTTTTCAATTTCCATACATGAATTCTTCAGAAATTGCAGATTCTCAACCGTGACTATGCACAGTTCTCATTTTGAAAACTTCAGAGGATCATAACTTTCTCATACGACCTTGTATCGAGGCGATTCTTTTTTTGAAAGTGCATGATTTTTCGAGTAGATCATAGTGGTGCTATTTTTTTCCTTGATTATTGTGCCCAAGAATCACTTTTAGCATATGCTCTTCATGAGGAGGCCCTGTCGATTTTTCTTCCGTAACTTGAGCATACAAACATATTTTTTTGATCCGAAAAATGTGTCGAAAGGCTGGTTCTGAGACAAAGATGATGGTAAAAGTTTTTTTGATTTTTTCTATAGTCTGGTTGCCTATTGTGGCAGTCAAAGTCAGATGTTCCATTTTTCCTTCCAGGAGCCATATCTCGCTCATTCGAACTCTTTTCTGGGCTCACCAAATATCGTTGGAAAGCTGGTTCTATGAGTTATTCATTTGCAGAGGTCTTTTATCCAGATTCTACTCTAGGTTATTTCTTTTTCAAGTTTTGCACTTTTGCACTCTGGCAGATTACTTGGATTCTACAGGCGTTGGAATCTCTTCTTCTATTCTTTTGGCTCACTCTTCTTTCTAACTTCTGAGCATTGTATGCTTCTATTCTATTGCATTCCTTTTCTTGTAAATGCACTAAGATAAAGTGCCTGCTTTTGCATATCTGGGATCTGTAGGGCCCATTTACCGTTACACCAAAAGCCATGACTGTTAGTGAACATGGAACACCACATAATTAACCACCTGTGGGTAGGGGAGTGCGTCGCATCACCCAAAAATCTCCCCCTCGACGCGCATACCAGGTGCTTACGCGGGTCGAGAAGGCACCAGGGAGATTTGAACCCATGACCAGGCCAAAACCAGGCTCTGATACCAATTGTAGGGCCCATTTACCGTTACACCAAAAGCCATGACTGTTAGTGAACATGGAACACCACATAATTAACCACCTGTGGGCAGGGGAGCACATCGCATCACCCAACAGGATCTTGTACACCTTGTGTTTGTTTTTACTCGCACTCAGTTATAAAGTGTCATGGGGGGTCATGATGTTTTGCCATTTTGTGCTCATCCACCTTTTTCAAGTAAATTTTTCTTCCATGACATTAGCCCATGCAGTGTGTCGGTGACACTGCCCTTTATCCTATGCTTGTCCTTCTATTGCACTATTGGTGTTCCTGATTCTTCTTCTTGCAGATGTTTTTGGCATTGTATTTCAGTGTTCCTGTCACCCCTCTCCTTGTTCAACATTATGGGCGAGTTCACCTATTGCCTCTATTGCTTCTTATGTTCAGTTGAGTGATCTACGTATTCAATTTTTGTTCCTATGTACTAGGTAGATGCAGTGGCTAGGCACCTATGCATTTTAGTGAGATGGTTCATCTACTATATAGACACTCATTCATTCCTACCTTTGGAGGTCACCTCTTCAATTGATCAGTTCTTTAGACTTTATCTTCTCTACCTAGTCATGGACTATTTCAGTGGGGGTTCCAGCAGTTTCTTCTGACAGTGTTTAGAGCTTAATGCTTTAGAGATGCTTCGTGCTCTTTTTTGTTCCTCTCTTTGGGACATTTCTTAGATTGGAGGCTTCGTTTCCTTCATCTAGTTCTTTTTCTTGTATTGGGTACCTGATCAAGCCTTGTTGCTGAGACTTATTTTCCTGCTCTCATAGCTTTGCTAGGATAGCATCCACCTAAGCTTCGCTTATGGGGGGGTGTTAGTGTAGTTTTTTATTCTTCCTATTTTGCTCAGTTTTTTCTACACTTTTAATAATCTCGCTTAGGTTAATAAAGCATGTCTTATTAGGTGAATGGTTCTGAGGTGTCACCTTCCTACATGTGAGCATCCATTACCTATCTTGGGAAGATACTTTGCTATCTTTAGTCCGATAGATGGTTGCTCCTCATTGGTTGGTGTTGCCACCTCCTCCCTCTTCCTAGCCTATATAAGCATGCTACCTGGCTTGTATTTGGATCTCTTGTTTTTGCGTCCTCTTAATCGTATTTTGCTTCCAGCATTTGCATTACTCTCTTCAAGACTAACTCTATGATGCTATTTTGATTTTGTATCATTTGCATTCATAGTTTAGATATTTACTCTTTGCACTAGTTTTTTGGGTTATTAATCTTATCAGATTCTAACATTATTGGCCCAAAGCTACTACTGTAAATAGGTAGTAGACGACAACAAGAATTTTGTGAAAATCAACATCTCTTCTTTGGTGGCCTTTCCATCCTATTCGATGACCTCGCCCAACTACCCTTTGTGCTATACACATGACATTCTACTACAAGAACATTGTGGGAGCAATTGAAAACAATCATCACATTAGATAAAATATTTCACCAACAAGGCGATAACATAGAGCAAACATAGTTTCACTAACTTCTACAGAACATACAAAATGCAAAATTGACAAAAAGGGACTTGGAGCTCCTACTCACACACACAAACCAAAAATTTCATCATATGAAAAGGATGAATTTGACAAATCAATACACCTATTTTCTACAAATGATCTTGTGAAACTACACAATAAAAATATGTTGAAACTATTGAATTGTCCAATTGCAATAAGTATAGCAATAAGGACTACATACAACATGGAATATGCAACTGTTGAAGGAAACTTAAAAAGGAAATCCTATTGTCCAGAGGAAAACATATCATGCTCACAAAAACATATGGACACAAGCAGGGCTTGTAAAAACAGCATTGGGTGAAATAATTGAGTTTTTTTATAGTGATGGTTCCAAACACCCATAACTTCCAGTATACATTGCAACAAGGATTGATAATTACAATGGTCCTCCATGGTATAAAAATGATCCAAAATTAGTAGCAATAATTTTGTTGACATTGGGCACACGGAGGAAAATACCTGTAACAATGGCATGGGCTTTAACCATTCAAGAATCCCAAGGGATTACACTATAAAAAACATTAATTGACATTGGTAAAATTGAAATGCAAGGACTCACATTCACAACAATATCTAAAGTCAAATCACTAAAAAAATTTCACATCCAACTAGTTTTCCCCCTCGAAAGATTCTCCAAAATGGAAAACAATCCATACACAATCATAACGAAAGGAGAAGAAGCTTGATTACGTCAAATTGCTCTCTCAACAATCAAGGTTACAACATTTTCATAGAATGTGCTCTTGTTATGAAATACATGTATAATCATGCTCTTCTCAATATTATAAAATAATTATATCTCCACTAATGAAATCTAATTACTTATACAAAAGACCCCAACTCAACATTTCAATTGACAAGAAATTGTTCAAATGAATGTCTCAAGATTATTTGGTTAGGTCTACCAATCACCTCATGTTTTATTAATTTTTTTACTCAATTTCATGTTTGAGAAATCATATATTCTTTGATATCTAGTAGTGAGCTACTCACCAATTCATATTTCACCGTAGAAGGTCCGAGTCAACAAAATTTTTACCAAATTATATTTTACAAATTGGATGCTATAGATGTAGTAAGTATACTATGCTTCACAATATGCACAAATTTACTTGGACAGAATATGTACATTACATTGGTTTTATTTGGCTAATTTTGTTGTTGTTTCAAACCAAATAGTCCACGATGAATTTGAACATTCCTTATTGTGTTTGGCAACCCACTTCATAGAATAGTTCTTCAAAGACAACAACACAATTTTCCATGCTTCGACATAGAGTTAGAATACATATAGAAACAACCAAGAATGAAATAGGCAAGATGATTGATCCAAGAAAATTGGGCAATTAGTTCTAAAATATACTAGCATTTACTTGTAATAGGTGTGATATTATATAACCATATAAATTTGCTATTAATTTTTAGCTTGGCATTGTAAAAGAAGAAGATTTACAAATACAATTATTTTGGGGTGTATCAATCATTTGTCATTCTCATGAAAAAATTCACAATTTTTTAATTTTACAATTGGCTTAACCCTTAGACCTATGGGTACAAGTACTAGTTAAGTTGATAGGCTTTTCACTATGGACATCGCCCACTGGTGGGAAATTGTCTAATGTTGGAAAATTGTTGGATGGTGCCAAATTGTCTTATGCCATTAAATTCACGAAGTTGTTTGGCCATCAAGATGTTGTGATGCCCAAAAAGATGAGTGTTGCATACATTTAGGAAATTTCAGCTAGGTAAATTAACGTCGAGATGTTTGGAGTGACTAAGGTTATTGCAGTGTAGAGCAAAAAGGAAGCATGAAAGGAGTTATCTGGATACCAAGAAAATCTCATTGTCGATTGCTAGGGCTCGATGATATTGTTTAAATATATGAATTAACGCCACAATCATTTGGGAAATAACTGGATTAAAAATGGAAGAGGGAAATGATTGGATTAAAAATGGAAGCGAGAAAATTATAGAAAACCTTGGAAAGAATGCTTCATCTAACACTAATTTTTTAATAAATCTGAATAAAAATATGGTTCGCATCAAAGAGCTCATTACAAAGAACAAGGTGAGAGTTTCAACAACATATCATTCTACATTCTGGATATTTGAAAATGGAAATGACAAAGATTGGTTTCATGGCCTTAGTCACCACTCTTTACCATTCTCTTTTAGGATTGTAATTCATCGAGAGCTTCGTTGGAGACAAAAGCTAGTGGTTTACCAAGAGCTCTAGGAAAAAAAATGTATGTTATTTCATATAGGATAGGGAAAAAAAATGAGCAAAGGAAAATGTGTTAAAAGAACTCACAACTTAGACATGGAGGAGTAAATATGAAAACTACCCAAAATCCCAATAAAGAAGAAGTTCTTACGACCTATTTGGTTTCTGGAATAGGAATAGAAAATTTGGAATATGTTGTATATTTTCTATTTGGTTCGTCAATATGAATATGTATTTTTATTTTGCCTCTAAAATGAGCTTATACCAATTCTAAAAAATAACTGTTATTGGAATAACCGCTCTCATTCCCAATATTACATTCCTATTCTCCATTCCTATGCCTGCAACCAAACATTCCCTTAGAGGATAACGATATCCCCTAGAGAAGATGCCATGATTCTCCAACTATGACACCCAAATTTGTGACATTTTCTACACTTTATAAGACAAAAGAAAATCTTAAAAAATAAGTTGTTTGGAGACAAGCAATGGTAAAAATTCCCTATAAATCATAATTCACTTTAAGAAAATTTATGATTTTATCATTTGCATATGTGTTAGCTCAATATTCCATCCAGTAGTTCAATATCCACTTGTTAGAGTCCAATGTCCACGAATGCCTCTCAAAGGTTTTGAGAAAAATTTGGGCCTTTCGTGCCCTCCAAATTGGGTATGAAAACCTTAATTGTAGTCTCATTATTCGCATTAGTGATTAAGGTCCTAAACGAAAATGACCAAATATTTGGCATTGCATATGATGCCTTGGATATTCAATGGACCCCTAATGGACCTAGATAATTCTTGCCAATAAGATTATGTTTTAGCCTCAAACATACAGAGGATCTGCATCTTCTAAAAAGAAAGGAAGTGTAAAGAACAGTTATAAAAACTTTGCTAATGAGGTAGGTGTTGATGTGGGGTAAAGAGAATTTTCTATTTCACTGAATCTTATTAAAAATATGATATGTAGTACCATAATAAAAACCTAGTGAAAAAGGGATGGAATTAGGGTAACAATAAGAGCTTCTAATAGTGTACTCTAAGAACTATATATGTATTATGTCCCATGCCCACAAAACTATAATAGGATAGATGTTTAATAATCTATAGATTTCAATGCATGGAGCGAGAAACATTACAAACCAGCTAGTTTCGAGACATCTAGGTGGTCTTCTTTAGATGCTCCATTTATTTCCTGATGAAGCTTTTATCAATATTTTGTTATCTCTACAAGTGACTATTGGGTCATGTAAATGATATAAACATTATAGGTGTGCATATAGAATGGCCACCAAATCAAGAAATATTAACACATTCCTAATTAATACAGAAGGATTTGAATATAGTAAATCCCCATCAAAAAGCTTAAATCAAGTAACAACACACTGGCCTAAGTTGTAATATTTAAACAATTTCATCATATTTAAATTTCATAAATCTTATGATAAATATAATTAAGAGAGTATTATTCAATTAGAAAAAATAAGAATCAATGATAATTTAAACATTAAAAAAGGATAAATTACACAAAGTCTCATAACCAAACTCCATTTTTTTCTAATCTTGATTGTTCAAATTTTATCGATAATTAATTTCAAGAATATGCCATCAATTTTATTTTATTGATTTTAAATTAAAATTGAGTTAACAATATTAATTTTTAATATATTAAATCATATAATTTATTATTCATGAATATACTACTTAATTTAATAAAAAATCTTATAATAATATTAACTAAATTTCATTCATTTTTTTAATATAATAAAAGTTTAAAATATATATTACCATTTTTCGAAGATGAAAACTGGTACCTCACAATAACTAAGTAAATCTATTAATAACTAAGAATGATAAGTTGAGAGAGTCCTAAAAGGATGAAGAAATTCTTTCCCTCAAGAAATATATATTATGCAATTTTAAAAAGTTCCATTTACAATAACCATTTAAAGGAAAGTCTAATGAAAATTATTAAATCTTAAATACGTCCAAAAAATTCTTACAATTTCACAATTTTACTTGTATAACAAACAAATATCACATACTTATCACTTAACATGGTAACATGATTATAAATATAAAAATTTCATTGTTCTCTCTCTCTCTCTCTCTCTCTCTCTCTCTCTCTCTCTCTCTCTCTCTCTCTCTCTCTATATATATATATATATATATATATATATATATATATATATATATATATATATATATATATATATAATAAGTAATTGGATTTAAGTGCTCACTATGGAAAGAATCGGGAAAGAAAACCCCAATTCATAGCCAATACAAATGAAAAATTCAACATCAAATACAATTACAATGGGTGAAAGTATTTGTAGGGAGAAACACTGTAATCTTTATCTATAACAATTAAATGCACTAAGTGTGGAAAGTCATTAACATAAATAGTTAGGGGACACGCTAATCTCCATACAAAATGCACTAAAGAAAAAAAAAAGACAATTTTTTTTTCTCAGATTCATGGAACGTAGTGATTTTTGTTTCCAATTTTTTTTTTGTTTTTGACTACAAACTATGTAGATCATGAAGATCAAACGCTGAAATTTTCAAAAAAAACTCTATGATATTTTCAATTTTTTGAAAATTGGTCAACTGTACAGTATAGCTGCGTCCAATACTTAGTCTTGTGGAACCAAGATTGATACCACTAGACTTCCATAAACTTATAAATCTAAATTCCATTACAACAATTTATATGATTCAAGTATTCCATTTAAATATTATAACAATATATTAATTATTTTTTATTAAATAATAATTTAACCATAAACTATAATCTATAACTAATATATAATACCCTCACACCAATCTGGGTGGCTACAAACTATTTTAAGGTGGCAAAATTTAAAATGAACTAACATGAACCTCCACTAAGATTAAAATTGTAGTGATAACAAAATTATTTATTTATTGATTTTAATTTTCCACATACAAGTGACTATTTTCTCATCACCAAGAAATGTTTATCGATTCCCTCCCTTTTCCATGTGTTGTTTTTCCTTGTATTGTAAATGTTTGATACTATCACTTTTTAAATTTATGGTACCATTTTATGATCACATATGTCCTCCAATTAGAGACAATGAAATAACATAAGCACTGCACACAGAAGACGGTAAAGTGGGTGAACAACATGCTACTTAAGGAATGGTGAAAATGGAGTGACTCGTATCCCTCTTCATAGGAACCTAAAGAGAACCTGGACAAAGACAATCAAATAGTTCACATTCACTTCCAAATTCAGCATGCACAATTGCAAAGATAGTCACAATTGTGAGGTCTAATAAATATTTCCCTTCCCTTATGCTATGATGGATACTTTACTCTTGCATTATTATTCATGATTTTGATCCAAACTATTCTTCTTTCTCCTGCAAGATTGATTGCATTTCATTTTCTTCAACAACTTTAGCCACCTGCAAAGTAGTGATGACTTGTAATCTTCTTTTTTTGTACTTACCCTTTTTTCACCTTTGTAACCTTGTTTGAGAGCTAACATTAACACCTTGCAATGCTTTAAAATTTTCATAAAAGACTGCTATCTTATTTCATGGCTTTACGACCAAAGAATTTAATTGTTAATAAGACCATGTGACAATGTGATAATTGTGTGAAAATAACTGCTACCATTCATTGCAACCTCATAACTTGGAGCTTTAACTCATCTTTTAACCCTACAATGATGAGAATACATGCTTTTTCTCCTTTGTAACCTTAACCTTAGGTTACCCTTGACCATATTCGACAGTGCGAATACATTTTTTCGCTCCTTCGCAACCTTTATAAATTTTGCTTTACCAAAATAACAATATATTGCATCATTCCATAACCTAACTCATTTGATCATTGACTTCAAGCTAACCTTGTTCGCACCATCACAACTTAAATTTCTTTAAGCTAGAACTAAATCATGATCATGCGACCTTTCAACATGTGACATGGAGATTTAAATGTGATAGCCTTAGATCTTAACTGCTATGGTTGGCTCTTCACAACTTTGTGACTTACCTTTCATCATATGGAATATAGGTTGGGATGTTGTGAAAACCTTTGATATGATCTTCATCTGACAGTTAGGAATCTATCTCCAAGGGAAATTGACCTTTCAACATGTGACATGGAGATTTCAATGCATTCTACGTCATTGATTTGGTTTCCATCTTCGTTCTTTCCACCTTTAACAAGGGTGTTCACCATTGTCTAAAAAAAGAGCATTCTTGAAGGCTTCTGCTGCTTCCTCTACACTGGATTTGAATGCTCTTCCTTCTAACCTATTTCCATGATCTATATCATATCCTCTGGCCTTGATCTCCATGTTCTTTGTTACCTTTTGCTTTGAATGTAAGTGTGATCTTCTTTTCGAACGCATCCCATCTTCACCATGCATACTTGATCAAAGCATTATATAACTTCCCTCTCATCTAGGAAATGCATAAACTTACCCTCCCTTTCCTAATCACCTAATATGGATGAATGCATTATATTTCTTTTGAATGCCCACCTAGATGCACACAAAGGGATAAATGAGAGGAGAAGTTCCTTAAGGGAAATCTAGACATAGTCATGACATCACATTGACTCATCCCTAATCCTAGAAGTTTGAAAAATATAGGGGAACTAAAATCATGCAATAGGATCCTAGGACCCCTACGGACATAGTATTCTTGTTCGTATGGGTCATAAGGGGTCATTGGATTAACAATGACATTTGATGATGATATATGTCCCTAAGGGTCCTAGGACTCTTAGGGACACATTATGCTTGTTCATATGGGTCGAAAGGGGTCACTTGATAACCTATGACCCCTTTCAACACATTTGATGATTACATATGCCCTTAGGGGCCCTACGATCCTTAGGGATACATTACAATTGTTCAAATTTATGGAAAGATCTCATAGGATAACCTATGACCCCTTTTGACACATTAGATGATGGTATATGTCCTTGGGGATCCTAGGACCCCTAGGGACAATTTAATATGGGTCAACAGGTGTCATAGAATAACCTATGCCCTCTTTCAACATATTTGATGATGACATATGTCGCTAGGGGCCTAGGGACACATTACACTTATTCATATGGGTCAAAAGGGGTCATTAGATAACTTATGACCCCTTTCAACACATTTGATGATGACATATGTCCTTAATGGTCCTAGGACCTCTAGGGACACATTTTTCTTGTTCATATGGGTTGAAATGGGTGATAAGATAATCTATGATCCTTTTGGACACATTTGATTATGACATATGTCCCTAGGAATCTTCAGACCTCTAGGGACACATTATTCTTGTTCATATGGGTCAAAAAGGGTCATTGGATAACCTATGAGCATTTCAACATATTTGATGATGCCATATGTCTCTAGGGGTCCTAGGACCCCTAGCGACACATTATACTTGACCCCTTTCAACACATATGATGACAACATATGCCCCTAGGGGTCCAAAGATTCCTAGGGACACATTATGCTTGTTCATATGTATCAAAAGAAAACTTTTGTCCCTATATATAATATGGGTTTAATATCCTATATACTATATCATATAATATAATATAATATTTTAAAATTTAATATAATTTAGTAAAAAAAATTATAACATAATATGTTAAACTATGTATAATGAAAATATATTATAATATAATAAGCTATACTATATTTAATATAATATATTATAAATATATAACTTATAAACTATATATATTAAATATCACAATTTGTAATCACATGGAGCATGAAATAAAAAATACACTTGACTAGGACATCACATGGATCATGGAGGGGATAATCATGACCCTTCCTCAATTTTCAATCCCTGCCTTCCACTTTTGATGTGATTCATTTGCATATTTGGGTGGGAGGATATCTGGTATCCAATATATTCGATATTTGATTAGGCCTTGTAATAACCAAGACTCCTTGGTCAACTCAAAAAACATGAATTTGTAGCATTGAAGGGTGTTCTAGACTTTGATGACATATTAGATGACTTTTAATCTAATGGAATTCACTAAAACAAAAAGGGTTTGTAGAGGACATTCTCATCTTTTTAGTGATATAATTGTTATCAAGATATTAGTTCAATAAGTATTTATTACTTATTTTTAAATGAAAATACTTATAAGATGTTGATTTACACACTAATTGAAAAATGGCTATAACTTTCAAACTATAAAATAAATTTAAAATCTGAAAGATGTGTCACATTCTATGCTTTTTCTAATACAATTTTTAAATAAATAATTTTTTTTTTTTAAATTCATTAAGGTGTTCATGTTAGTGTAGTTTTTTATATTTCCTATTTTGCTAGGTTTTTCCTACACTTTTAGTAATCTCGCTTAGGTTAATAAAGCATGTCTTATTAGGTGAATGGTTGTGAGGTGTCACCTTCCTACATGTGAGCATCCATTAGCTATCTTGGGAAGATACCTTTCTATCTTTAGTCCGATAGATGGTTGCTCCTCATTGGTTGGTATTGCCACCTCCTCTCTCTTCCTAGCCTATATAAGCATGCTACCTGGCTTGTATTTGCATCTCTTGTTTTTGCATCCTCTTAATGCTATTTTGCCTCCAGCATTTGCATTACTCTCTTGGAGACTAACTCTATGATGCTATTTTGATTTTGTATCCTTTGCATTCATAGTTTAGATATTTATTCTTTGCCTTAGTTTTCTTGGTTATTAATTTTATCAGATTCTAACATGGTATCAGAGCTTTTCTATGTGCAAGAGTAGAGTTTAGTTTCCTTATTTGAGAGATTCGGGGAGGGGGGGTGGGGCTAATAAACTTTATTGTAGTTTTTTGAAAAATGAAGTATACTCTTCTCTTGCATCTTTGGATGATCCTGAGAATCTGAAAATTTTTGACAAAAACAATTTTCTCTCGGGTTTCAATCTCAAATCTGACAACCAACTTGCATATTTGGAGTTTTCAATCAGTATTGCAAGTTTCAAAATGCTATTGTTGGACTTAGGAAGCTGATCTAGCATTTGAATGTCATATTTTGGTTGTTAGGGTCATTTTTTGATTTTTGGAGCCATTTTTTATTGTTAAAGGCATCTAATTTACACTACAATAGCATCTTCTGTACATGAACAAGAAAAATGCTTTTTAAGTTTTGTATGCAGCCTCGAAAAACCATCTGGGTATCTTTTAGATTTTGCTTATAAGCTGTATATTTTGCAGAATCGAGCATGAAAGGCTATAGCCATACCCCTCTCCATTGGCAGTCACAGATTTGAATGCAATTTTCAAATATCTCGTTCTTACTCATACAGAGTCTGATTTTGATGATTCTTGTTATGAACTTGGCTATTTTTTTGTGCTCTATCCACTAGTCAAGTTGTTTTTTGATTTTCATGCATGAATTCTTCAAAAATTGCAGATTCTTAGCTGTGACTGTGCTCAGTTCTCATTTTGGAAACTTCAGAGGATCAAAAATTTCTCATATGACCTCATATCAAGGTGATTCTTTTGTTGAAAGTGCATGATTTTTCAAGTAGATCGTAGTGGTTCTATTTGTTTCCTTGATTATTGTGTCCAAGTTTCACCTTTAGCATATGTTCTTCATGAGGGTTTGTGATGCATTGAAATCAAGACCACTAAATATTTCTTTCTAGCGGTAGTTGTAAACGCACTATAATAAAGTACCAAATCATATTTCTTTTGGGGGGGGGGGGGGGGGGGTTCTTTGATTGAGTAAAGGCAGCGGGGGGGGGCATTTTCATGGCTAGGTTCACTTCTTTTTAGCATTTCTTCATCATGGATCAAACAAATATGGCCATCCTAACTCCACACAATTACTTTGAGTGGAAATCATGCATGACAATTCACTTAAGAAAAGCTGGATTAAATAGGATAACTGTGGGACTTGAAATTGAACCTGCTAAAGATGAAGATAAGCCTAAGTAGTTTAACAAATGCGATGAGGCATATGGAACATTGTGTTTGTCTGTTTCTCCTGACTTGCTATTTCACATTGAGTCTTTGGATACACCAAATGAAGTATGGACAAAGCTAGAAACACTATTTGGCACACAAGATTCAATGAGGGGTCATATGTTGGAAAATGAATTAATTAGATTGAGTCCAGGCAATTTCAACACAATCCAAGATTTCTTCACCAAATTGAAATCACTAAGGCTATAGTTAAAACAATGTGGAATTGAAAAGAAAGATGAACAACTGATTCTTAGTATTCTCTCTAAGCTAAGTTCAAAATATTTTGTGTTTGTCTCTACCTTCTATGATACTAAGGGTGCACTTGGTACTCAATTCGCCATGCCATCTTTAGATGATTTTTCTTTCAATCTCACTCGAGAACAGGACAAGCTAATCCAAATGGGCACTCTTAAGTCCTCTAAATCACATGCCTTGGCTGCCAACCAAGGCACAAAAGAACAACAAGGACAAAGTAGTAACAACAATACTAAGGACAAGAAACAAAAGAACAGCGAGGAGAAGAAGGATTAGGTACCAGATTCTTCAAAAGAAACTATTGATACACCATCTTCCAAAGGCGATAAGCCTAAGAAAGAAAAGGTCAAATGTGCCTATTGTAAAAGACCTAGTCATGATGAACATAAATGTTTGCAGAAACAACTTCATCACTTGACATACATTGTTGAGAAAAATATTATCAGTGTTCCTGAGTCTATCAAACAAAGTTCTAATGAAGGGTCTAACAAAGAAAAAGAAAATAGCAAGGGGAAACGAAAGGGCAAGGCTCTTTTTGTAGTTGCTTCCTCACCATCCACTTAGGTTCTTGATTCAAGTACTTCACACCACATGGCTTCAGCTAAGGAAGAAATTGCATCCATGATGTTCCTTGTGTACCATCAATTTCAACTAATCTCCTATAGGTATACCAAATAATTCACACAAGTTTAGGAAAGCAGGTTGAGTTCACTCCTAGTTCAGTGGAGATATGTGAGGTTCACAATGGTTCTATAGTTGCAGTTGGGAGAGCAGATCATTAATCATGATTCTATATGTTTTCTCACTTTGTTCTTGATCCTCCTTTGACTATTTTTCTCACTCACTCTAATGATGTGACTAGATTATGGCATGAGCGATTTGGCCATCTTAACTTCCACTACTTGCATCAGCTTAACCAGCACAGCATGGTCACAGGGTTGCCTTCTACTTTGACATTGGACTTAATTGGAATACATGATAGATCTAATGGGTCAGATTCACTTGATCAGTCTTCTACTTCCACTTCTGATGGAAAGAGTGATTCAGAGGACTCACCTCCTTCCTCTCCAAGTCATCATTCACAGGTTGATGATTGTCCTCTAGATTTTCCATCTTCTGGTCCACTTTGGGCTAGATAGACCTTGCAGTTTGCAAGTGATTGGGTTGGGGATCCATCAGACACCAGGCGAACTCGTTCACAATTCCAGGATGCTCCACATGTCTTCAGTGCTATTGCCTCAAATCCACAATCCTTTCATGAGGCTTTTGGTAATTCTGAGTGGGATACAGCTATGCAGGAAGAGTATAGTTCCTTGATGAGGAACCACACTTGGGATCTTGTCCCTTTTCCTAAGGGAAGAAAACTTGTTCGATGTAAGTGGATCTACCGGACAAAATTTGCAAGCTTTGTTGGAGGTGCAGGATGCTTCATCTTTTGGGGGGGCCTCTTCCTCTCACTTGGAGTCCTAATTTTCTTTGGAGAGTCTCTTTTCTCTCTCTTTTGGGGGAATTTTATGTACATGGGTACCTCATTAGGCTTCACTTGTCGGGACCCATTTCTACATCCACCTTAGCTTCACTTATGGGGGGGTGTTAGTGTAGTTTTTTATTTTTCCTATTGGCTAGGTTTTTCCTACACTTCTAGTAATCTCGCTTAGGTTAATAAAGCATGTCTTATTAGGTGAATGGTTGTGAGGTGTCACCTTCCTACATGTGAGCATCCATTAGGTATCTTGGGAAGATACTTTAGGTGTCACCTTCCTCATTGGTTGGTGTTGCCACCTCCTCCCTCTTCCTAGCCTATATAAGCATGCTACCTAGCTTGTATTTGCATCTTTTGTTTTTGCATCCTCTTAATGCTATTTTGCTTCCAGCATTTGCATTACTCTCTTGGAGACTAACTCTATGATGCTATTTTGATTTTGTATCATTTGCATTCATAGATTAGATATTTATTCTTTGCACTAGTTTTCTGGTTTATTAATCTTATCAGATTCTAACAGGTCAGACACAGGCCCTTTTTTTCTTGATAACATTGTAGCAAAAAATTAAAAATTAATTATTTATTTGGAATAAAAATGCCAAAAAATATGTGTCACATCTATACATGAGTCTCTTCTAATATTTAAAATCTTATAAAAAAATATTATTAATTATGATTAAAGTAGTTAGACATACAACTACTTCTTAATTTTGTCATAAAATTTTTGTAACACTGTATTAAATATGAATTTTCAACTGATCAAATTAAATTATTTTTAGGTAAGACCTAGTAGTTTAGAAACTACATTCAATTTCCTAAAGATTTTATTCTTACAACTTTTAATATAAACTTCATAACTAGTTCAAAATTGTACACCAAGTTGACATAAACCTGATTTGCTAATTTTGCATTATCACCTAAGGGTAGAGTTTCACCCACCATGATTGTGCACATATGCAGCTACAAGAATCTGATGGTGGTGTGGTTAGGTTTCGAAACAACTCACCCTAGTTGGTAAAAGGTAAATTTTCAATCTTTGAATGGACAAAAAAAAAAAAACAATGTCGATGATGTCTATTTGGTAGAAGGTCTGAAACATAATTTTTTGAGTGTTGGTCAGTTAAATGAAAAAGTCTATTACCTAGAGTTCAAAGGAGTTATATACAGGATACTTGGAAGATCAAGATATCTGATTGCTGCTAGAAAGAAAACTAAAGGTAATCTATTAGATCTTAATACTATTGTTAATAGTTGTTTGATCACTACTAGAGTTAAAGATAGTTCACTATGGCATTGAAGTTTTGTCATGTGAATTTTGATAGTTTGATCAATAGTAAGTTAAATGCAGTTACAGGATTGTCTCAACTAGTAAAGCCAGATAATATAATGTGCAAAGAATGTTAGTTGGGTAAATTAACTAGTTGTACTGTTGCTAGTGAGACTTTATCATTTAGAATAAATTTTATTTGGTATATATTGTTGTTTGTGGCCTTATGATAATAAGAAGTTATCATGGTGAAAAATAATTTATGAGATTTATTGATGATTACTCAAGAATGATGCCAGTGACCTTCTTGAAGAAGTCTGAAGCCTTCTAGATGTTCAAAGTATTGAGAGCACTTGTTGAGAAGACACAAGTTTTCAAATGACATTATGTATTTCAGACTTCTTCAAACATTACATCTATATAAGGTATGCCTACCTCTTGTTGGAAGGTGCATGGGAGATTTTTAGTCCATGATTAGCGAAAAAAACATTTTAATGATGCTCTCTCTCTCTAGAGTTGAAGATTTTCAAGAATACTTGTTTATTTAAAAGCATATGGTATACATCAACATGATATGTTTAGATCTATGTGCCTATTTTTTGCTAACTTTTTGTAAAAGTTTTTAATATTAAAAAAGGGCCAATATTAACATGTACAATACGATAAATTATTAAAAAGAAAAATATTCTTATTTAATGTCAAGATGTTGCATAATTTATTACCATTTGAAAATATTATAAATAAAATAAATTAAAGATATACATATTTGTTCCTATTTTTTTTTTAAAATGAAGTTTTTATTTTTCCAATATTAATTAATAAATTGTAGTTCATTATGGAATTCAAGTTCAACAACTTTGAAATAAAACATTGAAAGGATCTTGTAATATAACAGTCTCCTTAAAAGTATAAGGCTTGAAAAAAATAAATCTTGAACTATTAGACAAATGATGTACATTATCCTTTATTAATATTTATAATTTTTATTTGTCCATTACTCATAGGCATTGCATTCACAAGCTCCTAGCCACTCCTCTAGTTGGGATGAGATTCTGAGAGGTACCAACCAACCTCTCCACTCCATGCTTGTTTTTCCTTAGGTTGATCTTCTTCTAGCCCTTATCCTATCACTTTGAGTGGCTCTAGCTGGCCAAACACTGACAATGGTTGTCCCACTTATTCCAAGTGGCTCCAACAATTGTCTCTTACAATTTCTCCCACCAAAAAGGATTCAATAGAACAAGATATATGAGGATGGATGGTTCCTCCTAGACCTAACTCCCTGTTGATGCATGGGACCAAAAGGATGATCACAATCATCCTCGTTCTATTGGAACTACTTGAGCCACCTAGGGAAGATCTAGCTTATATGGGCTCAACCCATGTTAATTTCATGTTTTTTTTCTCTTACTAGGTTTAGTCTTGTATAATCTCTCATAGGATGATTTCATATACCCTAGATTTAATTGTGAAATACTTTTAAATTATAAATACTTAATGGTAAATGACTATTTATAAAAAAAGATGTTGGATTTTTAGAATTTGAAATGGTAATAAGATATGGAGAAGTCGATGCAAGAGAATATTAGGTTCAAAGCAATCTTGCATCAACCAAAAATTATTCTAGTTTAATTTGCCAGTTTTTCCATTTCTTTTTTTCATTTCAACAATCATTTATTTGATCAATTCAACACTTGCAATGTTTAGTGTATAATTTAGATCTATTCTGTTTCCTATTCCTATGTTCAAAGCTCTTTTAGTACATTGTTACTCAAGTTATGATTCATCTTCTCTCAGGTAGTGTGTCCTTGTGAATTTTGATCTTGCAATGGGATTCTACATCTGTGGATATTTGGTGGCACTTTCAACAATGCTCTTGGATCATGTGTTAACCCAAATATGGGATAACAAACTTTCAAACATGTTATGCCATTATTTCCTTATGATTAAAAGGACTGAATCTATTTTAATGTAATAGGTTTCTTGGTCTTTAGGAATGTCCTTGATCTTGAGGTTGATCCATGTGTCATAGTGCTTATATATTGTGATTGATGTACTACTAGAGGTAGTAGTATATTGATTAGTGAAGAACCATAAATTGTTTTATCTTTAGAATTGGGTCTAATGCCTCTGACCAAAGACTATAAGAAAGTAGACATGTATGAACCTGACTTATAAGAAGGTCAAATGTCCAACCTTTGTTATACATAAAATTAAGAAGCCGTGAAATTTTTCAATTAAAAT
The DNA here is from genome assembly GCA_028749045.1 of Cupressus sempervirens. NCBI lineage: Eukaryota > Viridiplantae > Streptophyta > Pinopsida > Cupressales > Cupressaceae > Cupressus > Cupressus sempervirens. The sequence goes on from CM053787.1 coordinate 603,451,262, forward strand.
TGGTTATACATAAAAATTAAGAAGCAACAAATTTTTTGTAATGGAAACTATTTCTTCTTTAAGCATTAATGAATCACCACCAATAAATTTACTTATTTTTAGAACAAACCAATAGATATTGCTTCCTCAATATGATTAATTCATATTAAGTTAATCTAGTGAAATTCTAAAACATTGTATCATAAATGTACTTGCATCTATTTCTAATGTATATTAAAGTGATGGTTATAATGCATTCATATTAAATTGGTTATTATGAATCAAGTTTTAATCTTTAGAACTGATCAGGAGTCTTTGCTTCCCTAATATTAGTGATTCATATAGAGGGAACCTTTTTGAACTAAAAGAATATTCTTTTTATATACATATTAGCATATTTTGGAATGGAAAGTGAAGTGATACTTACATCTTCATTTGTGAAAAAGTAATTATTACTACTCAAATCTTTAGAATTAATCATGAGCTCTTGTTTCCTTAATATTAGGGGAATTCATATTGAGTGTATATTTAAACTTATAAAAGTAATACCTCAATCCTCATCTATCGTAATAAATTTTAGTTAGCTTTGGAGTGTATTATGAACCATTGCTTCTGTATAATTAGTGACTAATATTAATTTTTTTGAAGTTCTAAGATACTTCAGTACACATTAACACCTTGTATAATGAAAGTGAAATGATAGTTACATTCTACTCTATAACATCTTAATTTTTATATATATTTCTAAGCATCTTCTTAAATATCAATGATCCATAAAATTATCAAGTTCTAAAAAGCTTTAATATAAATTCACATATTTGTAATAAAAATAAAATAATATTTATATCTCCGTAACAAATCATCTGTTACCTATGATTTTAAACATCTTTAAAATTTATTATATCTGAAATCATTTACCATACCACTGTTAGAATGTCAATGCCAATTTTTTTGAGAATGACATCTTACAAAATTTACTCTTGTAAAGATAGTGCAACTTAGATTTCCATTCTTTAATTATTTTGTTTCCTCAAAGATTAAAGAAGGCCTATCAGATTCGCAATGGAGAACAAAGTGACAATTATTTCCTCTTTTAATGATTAATGAGTTGCAGACTAATCTTTTTAAATAGAAAAAACTAAGAACTATTGCATTATTGAAATTAGCAATTCATGTTAAGGGAATCTTATGAAATTGTGAAACATTTTAATATATATACTAGCATCTATTTTTAATAGAGGAAAAAGTGATAGATACATAACCTGCATGATGGATAGACTGTTAACAATCATATTTCCACGCTCAAACAGATATAAGCCATTCTAGGTATATTTAGAATAATCATCAACCAATATTTCCTCCTTTCATCTTGTTAAGTCCAAATATGTTTATTCTATTCTCTCAGCCAAGCCTGTTGTCCTCGACCACCTTAATTCTTGTTGGAAATTGTCCCTTGCCCAAGATGAATGGAGGAACATCTTATCTAATCTTTGGACTTGCCCCATTGAACCAAAGGTCGCTTGCTTTTTGTGGAGAATGTTGCTCCACAAGTTGCCCTTCAAAAAGCCAGGAGGGGTGCCTAATATCTATTATGTTTGCAGAAAGCCTGAATTTTTTTTTCATGTCTTTTTCCATTGCTTCTTTGCTCGAGAGATATGGATTCTATTTGGTCTCAAACTTGATGACAACTTCTCTTTTGATAATATTATTTTTGACAAAATTAGTGCTAGCAATAAATGGTCTAACATGTTTTGGTCTATTCGTTCCTTTGTTATTCTCTGATTTCTATGGAACTATAGCAATAATGACAGTTTTCAGGGTAAAGGTAGTGCCTTATTGAGCCTTTGAGGAAACTCATATTTGTTGATGTTGCCTTGCAGGTTACAGCTGTCTTCAAGATTTAAGAAAATCAGTTTCTCCAACTTCTAAAAGATGTTGACGATTTTAATATCTCATTGGCACACTTCATTCAAAAACTTAAAGAGGAAGGAAACTAGAAGAGGAGAGTAGAGGAGGAAGATGCATCTGTCAAATTCTATGAGCCCTCTGTGGTCCATTTCACTACCAAGGAGTCTAGAGAGGAAGAGGAGGAATACGAAATACTAGATTTCTAAAGTTTTATCATGAATTTTGATGTATTTATCATTGTAATTCTATTGCAATCATAATGATTTTTGTTTTTGTTGTGTGGTTGAGTGTATCTTAGAAAACAAATGTTAGAGATTGTTATTTTTTTTTAGCATTGTAACTTTCTAAAAACTTTTCCATTAGATTCTTGATATGCAATAGCAATATTTCCTTAGTATTAGTGATCTATATTAAGTGTATTTTTATTAGTCTCCAGAATATTTTAGTACACGTGTACTAACGCATATTTGGCTGAAGATTGATGTGAAACGAACTGTTACCTATAATTTTGGGTATCTTCAAACTGAATCAGAACTTTTACTTCCCAACATCTAGAAGTGTGCGTTCCAGATTTATTTGAGAGTGACATCTAAGACATTGCAACACAGATTTCCATTGTTTAGTTATTTTGTATCCTCGCTGCTTTAGATTCCAATGTTTTGTTTGATTATTCCTTGCAATCCAACTTCCAATCACATCAGTTGCCCATAAGTACGAATGGAAATCAGAAACTAAACGGGGAAAACTGAAACCTTAAAACATTCAGAAGATGGTGAAAGAAATGTTGAAAGCAAATTGCATATAAAACTAGGCATTCAGATTAACTTCCCATTATTATTATTACCAGAGAGACATTCTTGACTTCTATGATCAGATCTCAATACAAATGCTTTTGGTTTCTCTTTGAAATGAAGCCAAAGCAGGGTGGTCAAGATGGGCCAAAAAGACTTGTGATCGCTCAACCACCCTCAGACATCTGATCCTCCAATTATGGCAGGGGTTTCCTCAGCAGCAGGGGTTTCTTCCTTCTCCACAGGAGATTCAGCAGTAGCAGCAGCAACAGGGGCTTCTTCTTTCTCCACAACTTCTTGTGTTGGAGCCTCATTTTCCTCACCTACTTCCTTAGAAACCTCCTTTTCTTCTATTTCTTCTTTGGCAGCAGGGGATTCTTCTTCTGCTTCCTTTGCAGGTGTTGTTTCTTCCACCACATCTTCTTTCTCTTCCACAATTTCAGTAGGTGGGGCTTCAGCCTTCAGAGGCACTTCTTCAATTGCAGGGCTCACTTCAGCGGGCATGGCAGCTAACTGCACAAATCGATCACAACATATAAGTTAACTCAGATCATTCAAGACCGATTCTTTAGCATGCATGATCAATTGAACAGATCGATGCATGTGAGTCGATCTACATACCTCAACATCGGCCATTTTGGAATCTCAGATGATGATTTGACAATACAGTAAATAAGATCTATAAATCCCAAAAATCCTGATCGCTGGATCAATTCTGGTGGGTGTTGGACAGTAGAAATAATTCATGCAATACAAGAAGCCTTGGCGACCTATTTATAGGAGAGGAAAGTTGGAAGGATGCTCTGGACTTTGCGTCGCTGGAAATATAAACTATTTAGTACTGAAAAAATAAAATCGGAATGAGAAGGCACCGTCCAAATCCACAAAATGTCATTTGACGTGGGGGAGTATCGAGATAGTGGAGAGAGTGCGCGCAAACTAGAAAACATTTAATTTTGTAACCGTAAAGCATCACCGCTGTAATCGAAACATATAATTTAAGTTTTTAAGAATGATTGTATTCGTTGTAATTATTATTATATATACAACAGTGCTAAGTTAAAATGCTATAGAGTTCAGAGTTCTAGCTTCATTGTATTTATCACTTTTATGATGTTTTTGCTTATTATTATAAATTTTAAAAATTAAAATATTAATCTTATTAGTCCCACCTATAATACGCGAAGACTACTGTTATCAATCTATTATTTTCTATTAATCCTTGCCTTGGTAGTTGTGCAGTTTGTAACAAAATTCATTTATACTATGGTACCACTAAATTTTATCATTAAATGAAATTTAATGAATTTAATTTTCTATAATGTGATTGGATGAGGCCATTTTTCCAAGCAATCTTTTTCATTTTTCTTTTGTAGGAAATATAAGTGAAAATAAGGTTTGACATTTGGCAAAGGTAACAAACATGTCATTTTGGAGGTTTTGTGTGCATTATGCTACATGCCTATGACATATGTAATCACACTTTCCTATGTTTAATCTACCTCCTCCTCGCAATTATGCACATAACTTCTATTCTTAGTGAAATAGTAAAATTGGTTGTGGATTTAGGTAGGTTAACAAGGTTGAACCTTCTGTAATTTTGAGCTTCAGTATTTCTTCTATTAATGTGATTATTTTCATTTAAAAATATGACTATTTCTTATGAAAAAATTAAAATGGTGATTCCTAAACTTGCTTCAATTTGAGAACTATTGTTGTTAATTTGTTTATTTTGATTCATTCAAAGGATAGATTGCAAAAGCTTTGAAAAACTATAGTTCCTAAGGTTAAATTTGAAATGGAAGCTTTTCATTCTGAAAGAAATTGATAAATTCAGGGTATCTCCCTTTTTAAATACCATTTTCATCTACAAGTATCTTAAATGTTTATAATTCCATGTAAAAAAATGTTGTTGTGTTTTAGGAAATTCTCAAATGGAAAAATGTATGGTCATTTATTTGATTTGTTGATTTATTGTTCAGATCTATAATTATTTATTCTCTACAATTATCTGTATTCTTTAATTTTTTTCAAAAAAAATTCGCCCACTAGGGCTTGCAAAGAATTTTTTTTTGCAGGAACCGGGCAGTGAATATTCCATCAGCATCTTCAATAATTGGCGGGAAAATATTCTAAATCTGACAACCACGTCTAGCCAAGCCTATCCATTTTCGACATGCTTCCTTTGTTAGAATACTGCGGGTGTTTCATTTTACACATCTTGTAAGGTTGTCCCTCACCGAATGTGGGACTAACCCCAGCTAGTTGTTTTCAAAATTTCTAGCGTAGTGATTTTGGTAATGGCGAATGTTTTTTGACACTTGAACAGCTCCGATGCTTGGCACCGACCCCCAACGTCTGTTCCACCTCCCGTGACAACTTGTGCTTTGTTTTCACTTATGCAGCCTCATGTTTTTATGCACTTCGAACATCTATCTACCCATGCATGTGGGATTAAACCAATTGTCACCATCTGCCATAAATTGTTGCCTGGCACCGAAATACCTATCGGTAGCCCACTCTGGCATATGTAACCACCATCGTCGACCTCTCAATTCCATGACAATCATGAAAGCTTCCTAGCAAGCTCTATTCACCCTGGCTTGAATCTCCAGAAACAACAATAAACATCTCCGACACTGCTAAAAATCTCTAGCAACTTGACACATGGACATTGCCACATCATTGATAACATCAGCCCGCCCTCGCCCACGTGGGCATTACCAAATCAGTAGTAATGTCAGCGTACACATCACCATCTGCATCCTTCTTTCCATATATCTTCCATACATCTATAAAGTACATGCAGGTAGCTGTATAATGCTGACATCATCATTACATCACCATGAGATCACTAGAGGGGCCCAAATATGCTGACATCAGCAATTTGCTATCGTAAATTGGACGGTCGTCTGAATGTCATCTAGGAGAAATTTGAACTGCTACAAAAACCTCTTCACTGTCAAATTTAACCCCATCTTTTACTGATCCAACCCTTCTTCAAATTGATTTTTTATTTTGCAATCCAAATTTGGGAGGCCATATCTCGGCCATCTAGACTCCAAATTATGTGCATTTTAAAAAATTTTGGCTAGAATTTCTTAATGTTTTCAGTGGTGTAGTTCTTTTCTAGTTTTGGTGCATGAATTTGTCAGAAATTGCATCTTTTGGTGATTGTACCTGTCCAATCCTACATTTTGCAACTTCAATTGCTACGTATGGGCTTATCTAGACATGAAAATAGGTTCTATTTTTTTTCAAAGTTTGTTATGTTTTGTCTACTTTCCATATCTATAATCATATTATAGGGTTGTGTGGACAAAAATGTCACTTTTAGCATTAGGTCTTTTTCTGCACTGTAATGTTTTGATATATCTTCAAAATTGTTGTATATCTGAGGTACATTGTAATGTTCCAATTTTGAACTCCATAAGGAGGTTGTAAAAAGGAAAATTAGAAGTCCACTAAGGCCAAAATTGGCAAGCAACCATTGTAAACGCACTACATATAAAGTGCCAAACACATCTTTGTTGGGGGGGGGTTTCTTGATTGAGAGAAAAGGGAGGGTGTTCTTGGTGTTGTGTTCCTCTTTTCTTGCTATTTTCTTTCATTTTTTGCATCATGGGAAATTTCAAGTCTCCAAAATTAACACCTCATAACTATGCTACATGGTCCATTAAAATGTGGTGTCATTTAATGCATAAAAGGAGTTTCTATATATTTAGATGGTACCCTTCCTAAACCAATAGGTGATCAAGTATCTACAACGAACATCTCAGCTTGGGAAATAATGGATAGGAAAACCCTAGGTGATATTTGTTTGTGGGTTGAAGACAAGATAATCTATCAGCTCTAGAAGTCTCGTACATCCAAGGAAGCTTGGGATACCCTCAAAAACCTATATGGTAAAGTGTCTGAGGAAGATGTTTTCAAAATTGAAGATGAGCTTGTCTCTTTAGATCCAAAGACATTTGATTCTATACAAGACTTTATCATAAATGTGAATGAATTAAGAGTGAAACTTGATGACTGTGAGAGTCTTATTAAAGATGATAGGTTAATCTATCTCATTCATAATAAGATGCCATCTGAGTACTTGACATTTGTTTCTTCTTATAACACCTCAAAGACTACTTTAAGGTCTACCTATCAAAAAGTCTCTTTTGATCCCTATGCTATACTGTTGGATGAAGAAGAAAAGAAGTTGAAATCAATGGGGATTCTCAAGTCATCCAGGTCTAAGGCATTGCTGGCCAATAGTGAGGGTTCTCAATCTTCAAATAAAGGAAAGGGAAAGAAGAAGAAGTGGAAAAATAACACACAAGAGGATTCAGAAAAGACAACACCACCATCAAATTGACAAGGCAAGTCTTCATCAAATTCAATAAAGAAGGGGGACACCAATAAGGAGAAGAAAAAGTGTGCTTATTGCAAGAAATCGGGTCATGATGAACATGAGTGTTATCATAAAAAGATTGATAAGTTGACAACCATCATCAAGAAACACAATGCTCCACTACCTAATGCTTATAAGGAGCAAGGATCCTCATCTTTAGATTCAAAGGGCAAAGGGTAAGCACTCATGGAAAACTCAAGTTCTTTAGCGGAATGGATTCTTGACTTAGGTGCCTCATATCATATGGGTTCTTGAAAGGGAGACTTTTCTTCATTGAAGCAATCAAAGGTACCACACATATTTGTAGGTGATGATACAAAAATGGAAGTTGAAGGGAAAGTAAATGTGGAAATCAAAAATGGAGAATTCAAAGATGTTCTCTATGTTCCTAACCTAAGTTCTAATCTCCTCTCAATTTACCAAATCACTCACCTTGGAGATGGAAATAAATTTTAGTTCCTTTTAGATTTAGTAATGATGCGATCTCTAAAAGATGATTCAGTGTTTGCAATGGGGAAAGTTAATCATGACAACAACTTGTATTCTTTCTCCCGCTTTGTGCCTAAGTCTCCTTCACATGCTATGTTGACTCAATATAATCCACAAACCAAATTAGGGCATGAGTGCTATGGTCATCTTGCCTTCCACTATCTTTAGCAACTTTGATCACAAAACATGGTCAAAGGTCTACTTGCAATCATCTTTTCCAAAGGTGAATGTTCAACATGTTCAGTGGATATGCATCTAGAGGATAAGTTAACTAAAGGGAAGTCTTCAAGAGCACTAGTTGTTCTTCAATTGGTTCACATCATACTAGTAGGTTCTTTTGTAGTGACATTAGTCAGCCAGAGTCGCTACATACTTACTTTCATTGATGACTTTTCATGCTACAAATCGATCTACTTTCTTCATCACAAGAATGAAGTGTTGAATAAGTTTCTAGCCTTCAAGAGTGTTGCTGAACAAAAATCTAGGAAAGCCATCAAAGTTGTAAGGATAGAGAATGAAATAAGATATGCGAACAAAAGACTTAAAGACTTTTGCAAACTCGAGGATATTGATCTTTAGAATCCACTAGCATTCAGTCCACACAAGATAGATGTTGCAACATTGAGGATACAAACTCTTAAGTCAATGGAAATTTGCATGATACAAGCCAAGTCTCTTGATCCATCACTTGAAGTCAAAGCTATAAGTAGTTCCAATCACATACTGAGTAGGTCTCCTCATAATGCCTTAGATGGAAAGACTCATTTTCAATCATGGTGTTGTAGAAAACTAGTTGTGAGTCACTTTAGAGTCTTTAGTTGTCCAACATGGGCAAACATATCTTCCAGGGGATGCAAGGCACCACCACCTTGGGCTTGTACTTTCATCGGATATGAAGACAGTGTTGAGGAATACTTACTTATGGATACCTAGACACATGAGATTTTCATAGAGAGGAATGTACACTTTGAGGAAAGTTGACCAAGCTTATCCTCTAATCCTATCCACACTTCATACATTGTGGAAACTAATAGTGACATCAGTGATAGTGATTCAAGATACTAAGATATGTAGGATCCTATTGACAGATGCAGGGAGAGGTCACAAAATTAGCACATTCCACATGCATATATTGCCACAGTGATAGGTCAAGCACAATAGGGAACACTTTGTCTTCTAGCTCCAACATCAATGGATGACCTTTTGATAGACATTTCAAGTTTTTTTGTGGAGTCACACATAACAGATTTGGGAGACATCATTGATGATATACACCTTCTCTTTGATGGAGAAGATCCTTCTTCAGTTGTTGCAAGGGCTCACTCTGACCTTCATGTCCATTCTCTACATGATTGATCTTCATAGGTTGATATGATTGTGGATACTTATGTACAATAGTTGTAGGAGGCCTCTTTATCAGTTGATGAGATAGTAGATTATTTAGGATAGGTTCTACATACATCCTTGCTAGATTTGAAATTGTTCTTTTCAGCAACAATTGAAGCGGTGACAATCAATACCAACATAGTGATAGTTGAGCAAGTTTCAGAAGCATCATCGATCATCAAAATTCTTTCTACACGTAGGGGAAGCATCTCATTTGTACCTATGATATTGTTTCTTCCAAAGGGGAGGAGCATTATTTAGCAGTCCTAGATCAGATTTTTCATCAGAGCAACTATCACTAATTGACACACTTTATTAGGGGGGGGGGACAACCTTGTCTCTCTTCTTCTTCTCTTTTATTGGGGGACCTTTTCGTCTTTTGGGATTATGTTCTTCTCATATTTCTCTATTGTATATACTTGATGAATGTCGTAATGAGGGGGTCTTGATTACTCCATCCATCCATGCATCTTGTATTTTCATCTCTCTTTTTGGGGGAGGGTTTTTCCCATGAGGTTTTCCCTCTTTCTCCACTTTATGAGAGATTGAATTTTATTATACCTAGCATGGCCTAGTAGCAGAGACCCATTGTACAATGCTATAGAGTTCAAAGTTCTAGTTTCATTGTATTTATCACTTTTATGATGTTTTTTCTTATTATTATAAATTTTAAAAATAAAAATATTAATCTTATTTGTCCTCCCTATAATAGATAAAGACTACAATTATCAATCTATTATTTTCTATTAATCCTTGCGTTGATAGTTGTGTAGTTTGTCATGATCACCAAAAAATGATGAAATGACGAAGTTGGATCTGTGCATTCCAAGATGCTAAGATTATAGAAGATGAGTCCATCAAAAATTATATAGGAAGAATACCAAAAATCGTTGCAGGTATTCAATCTCTTGGTGGAACTAAACATGATGATGAGGTTATGGAAGATCTTGAAAAGTCTATCACCACCATTCAAGAAAACAACCCAGATGATTTAACTAGTAATTCCGTGCACCAATGATTTCACAAAGGAGATTTTTTTTGGAAGATTAGAATCTGTTGAAGTAGAAATGAGACAGTCTAGGGAACTAGCTAGAGTTGAGACAACTTTCAGTGCTATGCACATTCGACCTAATCTATCAAGAAGTACAAGCACATGCGGAGACTTTGCCAGTAATAACAAATATGAAGAAGGAATAGGCCTTCTGGTAAGAAGAGAAAAAGATTGTAAGAAAATATTTAAATGTTGGACTTGTGATGAATATGGTCATTTTGCATCTAAACGTTCTAAAGAGAGAAAAAGTTCAAAGGAAAATTTAAGCCTAGAAGAGATAAGGATAGAAATTGTTTATATACTAATGAGGATAGAGAATCTTATGAAAAGCATCAAAGTGAAAGTGATGATGAATTAGGATTTGTGGATATGAATTAAGATAACCTTGATAAAGAAATTAGATAAGAGAGAGCTCTAGTTAGCCAAGTTGAGAAGAAATCAGATTGGCTAATTGATAGTGGATGTTCACATCACATGACTGGTGAAACTAACATTGATGATGTTTACAATGTAACCTATCATATTACAAGGATTAAATCTATTACTATTGATGGTGACACTAACACTGATGATGTTTACTTTGTTGATGGTTTGTAACATAATTTATTAAGTGTTGGACAATTGGTAGACAAGGGATATTTTTTCTAGTACATAGAGAAGACTTGTATTATCAAAGACAAGGATGGTATGCCGATTGGCTAAATAGACGAAAGTTTCTTTTACTAGCAAGAAGTTCTAGATACTACAGAGAAATTGGAGACTGTTCACACAGATCTGAGTGGTCCTGTAAGAACCAAAGTATTATATGGTGAAAGGTACTTTATGATTTTCATTGATGATTTCACTAGGATGATGTGGGTAGAATTTCTTAAAGAAAAGTTTGAAGCTTTCGAGAAATTTAGGATATTCAAGAATAAAGTTCAAAATGAATCTGCTGTTAACATTAAGTGTTTAAGATGAGATAGAGGAGGAGAGTTCACCTCTAGAGAGTTCAAGATGTTTTGTAAAGATAATGTAATCAAAAGACAATTATCTTCACCTAGAACAGTTAAACAAAATGGGATTTTTGAAATAAGGAACAAATACATAGTAGAAGCAACAAGAGAGATTGTATTTGACAATGATGTCTCAAAGAGATTTTGGAGAGAAGTAGTTAACACTACAGTATATACTCTAAATAGAGTATAGATTAGAAAAGTTATGAGTAAGAAACCCTATGAGTTATGGTTTGGTCACTCATCATCAGTCAAGTATTTTTGAATACGAAATTAAGTGTTACATAAAGAGAGATGATGATATAGGTAAGTTTGATCCTAGAAGTGATGAAGGTAAGTTTCTTGGTTACTCTTTGAAAAGAAAAGCATATAGATGCTTCAACTATAGAACTAAGACAATAGTTGAGTGCACAGATGTAAGGATTGATAAAAAGTTTGGTACTAAAGAGAAGATGGTAGATTATAACTTTGATGAAGAAGAGGCTAATTTTGGATTTGTTAGACATAATGCCAAAGTTCTTTTTGAGACTAACAATGATTTGTAGAATAAAGTATCTGTTGAGCATAGAGAAGATAATTAGAAGCAAGAATAAAAGTGTGATGACAAGGAATAAAGAAAATGAGGAATTGGGTCTAATTTCTCAAGTGGAACCTAAGAGCAGAGATGAGGCATGTAAGGATGATCATTGGATGCAAGCTATGAAAGAAGAACTAGATCAGATTGTGAAAAATGAGACATGGGAATTAGTTCCTAGACCTAAAGACAAGAATGTGATAGGAACCAAATGGGTATCAAAAATAAGCTGAATGAGAAAGGAGAAGTTGCGAGAAACAAGACAAGACTTGTTTGCAAAGGTTACTCACAATAAGAAGGCATAGATTATGAAGAAACCTATGCACCCATGAAAAGAATGGAAGTAGTAAGGATGTTCTTGGCTTATGCAACAAGCAAAATTTTTAAAGTTTATCAGATGGATGTCAAGTCAACTTTTCTAAATTGAGAACTTGAAGAAGTCTACATTGAGCAACTTGATGGATTCCCTCTAATAGAAGATAAAGATTTTGTATGTAGACTAAATAAAGCACTGTACGGTCTGAAGCAAGCACCTAGAAGCTGGTATGCAAGGTTGGATAGGTATTTATCAAAGCTTGGATTTATTAAAGGTACAACAGATGGTAATCTGTATTTGAAGAAAACTAATGATGACCTATTTATCATTGTAATAATTGTGGATGACATAATATTTGGAGGAAATGATGAAGAAAGTGATAAATTTGCTAAAGAGATGAAAAATGAATTTGAAATGAGCATGATAGGAGAAATGAAGTTTTTCCTAGGATTGTGAATTGTGCAAAATAAAGATGGACTATTTATTTCACAAACTAAGTATCTAAAATATATTTTTAAAAGATTTGATTTGGAGAATTGCAAACTTGTAGGTACACTTGTGATAATTGGTCACAAGTTATCTAGTAAAGATGAAACATCTATAGTTGACTAGAAGAAGTATAGATCTATGATTGGAGGATTGCAACATCTGAATCACACCATACTAGATATAGAAAATGTAGTCAAGATTGTAGCAAGATTTCAAGCTGATCCAAAAGAGTATCATTATGCAGTAGTAAATATAATATTCATATATTTGAAAGGTACATCTAACTATGGAATATGGTATGATAGATCAAGTTATTTCACCTTGTATAGATGTATTAATTCAAATTGGGTAGGCAATATAGATGATAGAATCAACACCAGTGGTGGAGCATTATTACTTAGAGGAAGATTGGTTTCTTGGTTGAGCAAGAAATAAAATTGTATATCTTAGAGTATAGCTGAGGCAAACTATATTGTAGCAACAAATAACTGTAATTGAGTTATGTGGATGAAACAAATGTTAAAGGATATTGGAATTGAGTTTATAGAACATGTTATCATTTACTATGATAACAAAAGTACAATAAGTATGTCTAAGAATCAAGTATTCCATTCTAAGACTAAGCACATATTTATAAAGTATCATGTTTTGAGAGAAAAGGCAGAAAAATAAGAAATAAGGTTGGAGTATGTAAGAACTAAAGATCAAATTGTAGATATCTTTACAAAGCCTTTTCTTAAAGATACTTTTGAGTACATAAGAGGTGTGTTAGGGGTTATGCCCCTACCTAATTCAGAGTAGTTGATGCAAGGAGTGCATTAGTCTAGTGGCACAAAGAGCTATGGTTAGACTGGACTAAATGCTAATGCTTCATGTATGGGGGAGTATCTGATATGAACTAAGTCATGAAGAACTCTAGGTATTTGGTATTGAAAAATTTCTTTGGACACTTGAGCTGGTTTGAATAGCTGATTAACAATTGGTATTGAGATTGACACCTTTGACATTGATGTCAATGAGAGAGAGAATGTACATGAAAAACATTTTGAGAGAATGTACATAAGTAGTGAGAAGAGATGAATCTATTGAGATGGAATTAGGGGAGAGTTATCTCTTTAAGGAGATTTAGAAAGATTCATGCAAGTGCATAGAAGGATGTGTAAGTGCACAGATTCAACTAACAAGTATTGTAAGTTGTTTATTGTGAACAACTATTGCCGATCCTAAAAGAAGAAGCAGAACAACACAACATTCCATAAGATCTCAAATTAATTAAGAGAATTTCAGAAGAATACAAAGGAAAAGTATAGTTTGGTATTCTTGGAACTAAGATATTTTCCATCTATGTTGCCATCAATACCAAAGAGTTAGATTGTTAGAATGAATGTTGATGATACTACATTGGGGGAGTATCCTAGAAATTGAAGAGCATTGATATGTTGCATTCATGATTGTATTTGTCATTGATGTCAACACTATAGTAATTCTATTAAGACTAGAAGAATACTAGTCAAAAATCCTAGTATGCACAATAGCTGAGGAAGTTTCAAATGATGCATAGTAAATGACATGTTCTTGACGTTGTATTGATGACATGTTTCAAAGGACTAAGTCTGATTCAATGTTGTATGGAAGTTACACCTATTTTACTAAAAGCAATGCAGAAATAGAGCATTGGAAAACAAAGTTTTGATGATCTATCACTATCTTTCATCTAAGATGTAATGAAGGTGATTCACATATAATAGTGATAGAGGATGATCGTATGGTGACACTAGCATATGCACAAGATAGGGTTTCACATGTGTAAAGTTTGGTATAGGCTATGAGGTGACAGTGTTGTTGTAATTGTGAATTAATTAATTATATCATTTTAATTAATTGAGAAGGCCTCAATGCTATCTCAAAAAATTATTATGAAGATATGGTATAAAGGAAAGTTTCTTTCCTTGTTTATAAAGAGACTTGGATAGAGAGGATCAAGTGGAATACAGAGTATTAATGCACAACTCAAGAAGGAGAAAAATGCTTACTAAATGCACATAAGTAATCTAAGGGATTATTGGATGCATAGTATGAGATCTAGCTACAAGATCTGAAGGAGGAAAAATTTGGTTGATAGGATAGAGACAAAGGAAGAAGTACATTTTAGTTCTATTATTCTGCAAGGAAGAATATAGAGATATTTTGACAATGGGTTCCTTGATCTCAACCTTGAAGATATTTGGGCAGTGGTTCCAACCATCTTTGACAACTCCTAACAGGGTTCACACAACTCCTAATAGGGTTGGAATCTCCTAATAGGGATTCAAAGTCTCCTAATAGACTCATATGTATTTAATGGTGTAACAGGGACTATCCTCTAACAAGGAATATTTTCCCCATTGGGGTTTTCCCTATAATCAAGGGTTTCCCTAGTTAACATATTTGGTGTTAATTGTGCATGAGTACCTTGTTGTGGTTTTAGTTTATATTACTCATATGGTTTAATTTATTGAAGGTTAATATTTTTAATGATAGTTGTATAATTGATTCATCTCCCTCTCTCAGTTATATCCGTGGACTATATATTCTAACAATATAAGGATGTTCAAAAGTTTGTGAAGAGTTCTGGAATTTGTCAAGTTGCAAAAGGAGTAAGTTAGAATATTAGATTGTATGCACCTATTTTTATATCTGCGAAATCTTAGAGTGCCATTGATATGGATTTTTTTCTTGGATTTCCTAAAACAACAAAGGGGTATTATTTTATATTTGTTGTTGTGGATCAATTTTCTAAAATGACTCATTTTATACCATGTAAGAAGACATTAGATGCTATGCATGTTGCTGAACTTTTATTCGAAGAGATTGTTAGATTGCATGTATTACCAAGAAATATTATTTCTCATAGAGACACTAAATTTTTTGGTTATCTTTGGATAACTTTATGGAAGAAGATGGGTATAGAGTTGAATTTAGTTCTACATTCCATCCGTAAACTGATGGATAGACAGAGGTTGTGAATAGAAGATTGGGTAATTTTTTGAGATGGTTAGTTGGAGATAAACCGCATAATTGGGAGATTTAATTGGCACAAGCTGAGTTTACATATAATAATTCTATGAATAGAAGGGAAAACACCTTTTCAGATTGTTACTAGAATGTAGCCTAGAGGAGTATCAGATTTAAAGGATGTTGCTCATGAAGTAAAGGGAAGTGCTGTAGGAGAAGAATTTGGTGATTTTATGGAGTCTTTTTATAAGGAAGTGAAGCTAAAGTTGGAACAAAGTAATCAAAAGTACAAGGAGAATGTTGATAAGTCTATAAGGCATCATGTTTTTGAAGTTGGTGATGAGGTGATGGTTCATTTGAAGAAATGGATATTTCATGTTAGAACATATAGTAAGTTGAAGATAAGAAGTTTAGACCTTCTACGATGTTTAAGAAGTTTGACAATGCACATGCTTATGAAGTTGAGTTACCTAATGACATGAATATATCCCCTATATTCAATGTTGCTAATTTGTATAAATATCAACACTTAGATGATGAAGTTGGTGTACCTGATGATTATCCTAAGAAGCATATTAAAGAGGTTGAATAGATATTGGATTAGAGGGTTGGTAAAGCACAATAGTAAAAGAATACTATGAATATTTGGTAAAGTAGACAATAGACTAGTTGAAAATGTAACATTGATTTCTCAATTTGAGTTGGATTCAACTCACGTTGTGACATTTCAGTGATTGATGAAAATCATTTCTTTCTACCCTGGTTGTCTAATGTAGGAGCATCTTGGGTTGATGTGTTATCATTTTCATTTGTGTTCATTCTATCAGATGTTTTTGAGTTGTAGTCATTGCCAAGTTGTATCAATTATCGAGTTCTAGTAATTTTGCAGTATTAATCGAGTTGTAGTTATCCCAAGTTGTGTTAACCTTTGGGTTAGTGTCTTACCCAATTTCACTTTGTAGTATTGACCAAGTTATCTAGTGTGTGTTGAGTTATCTAGTATTGGCCAAGTGTTCCTTCATGTGCCGAGTGAGCCTATTATTTGTTGATGCTTGGTTCCTTCTTTAGTTGAGTTTTCTTTGTCTATTTTTAGTGTGAGCCGACTTGTGTGTTTAATTTTCATTGTGAATTTAATGATAGGATATTGTCTTGGGATGTGTAAAAACCATTTTTAGGTTAGGCTTTGTATTGTGTAATGTTCTAGAATCTTTTGTAAGTCATTTTGGCAAGTATAAATAGGGTGTTTAGGATTAGAAGTTGGGGCCAGAAGTGAGAGCACCAAAAAGTTTAATGCATATGTGTTTGGAAGTGTGAATTTGAAGCTAGATCATGGATCTTGAATGTATGTATGTTGATAAATTGATGAATCAATAAAAGAATCTTGTTCTCTCTCCTTAGTGTTGTTCTTTGTGTGTTTTCTTCCATTGTGGTAACTCTACAAGGTGGTTTGCATTGCTAGGTGTGCCTTTGGCCCTAGCTATTAATATCCCTCCTTGCATCATCTGATCAAGCGGATCAAGTATACATTAGGAAAGAGGTGATCTGATATCTAGTAGAGAGGTGCTAACAGAAGAATCAAGGCTAAAACATTCTAACAGGTGAATACATTAAAATCTCTTGACTGATTAGTCCTAGCAGGCTTTTATAAATGCTTTAACATGGTGCTTACTTTATTGTAAGTTGAAGTCCTCAAACTAGGCACACTTCTAACAGGGTTTTGAAATCCTTTAAAATGGTAAGATTTAATGGTCTTTGTAAGCCTTTAATAGGGTAGACCTTTCAAAGGGTAGATCATAGTTTATGATCAAACTTATTGTAACCTTAATTGGATACACTTTACAACTATAATAGTGAAAATTTGTGGGTGTCATCTCCACTCCAGTTTTACCTTCTCAGTGGAGAGTTTCTGGGTAACAAATTTACTGTGTTATGTGTTATTTGTTTCATGCCATGGATGAACATGTTTAGCTTTCTATTTCAATTTACATGCAAATTACGAGATGGATGTGTGGTGAATGATTTATGGTTAAATTTTGGAACTGGTGATTCACCCCCCCTGTTAGAGTTTACTTTCCCATTGTTAATTCCAACACTTGGAATCAAAGTGTTTTTCTTTAGAAAGAAAAGCTTTGAAGCTTTGTGGAAAGATCTTGAAGATGAAGGTCTACAAGTTGGGAAAAGTCATTGAGAACTAGAAGATTGAAATCCAACTTGCCCTACACTAGCTCAATGAAGCAAGAGATGAGTTGCTCATTAAAGAGAAGGAAAGAGATAGTTGTCGAGGAAAATGACACACATTACAAAGAGAAGGACACTATTGAATTATTTGTAGATGGAAACTCAAGTGAGTTCGATGCAACAGTTGCATATCTGATGGAAAAGAATGGTGCCCTAACTAAAAAGGTCAAAAATCTTAAGATAGATCAAGAAGTCCAATTAGGATTGCTATGTGAGGTGATTGAGTAGAAAAAGAAAGCTGAGGAAGACAAAGTCATGTTTGAAGATGAAAAAAGCACACTAACCAATAGACTGGAGGAGAAGACATCAGAGGTACAAAGGACTACTAATATGAAACTAGAGATAATGAATCAAGCAATGATTTCCAACCATGAATTGAATAGAAAGGACATTGAGATGACAACCTTGAAGTTATAGAATAAAAAACTAAGGAATGAACTAAGAAGAGAGAGAGAATTTGTTGAAAGTTTCAACAAACCTAGAAAAGCCGTCAAATACTTGCAAAATTGATGAGATCTCCTAGATCTAACAATGATATTGATGTATTGGGATACACCAATGCTGAGAAAGGTGAATCTTCCAAAAGTGGTGAACAAAGAAACAACAAAGGAAAGAACTACATATCCACTTGTCATAATTTTGGAAAGTTAGGTCATACAAAAAGTGTTTATAGGAGCAACAATGAAAATTATAATCCTAAGAAGAAATTAATAGGTTACTATCACAAGTACAAAAAGCAAGGACATCAGGAACATGAATGTAGGACCAAGACCTCAAGCACACAAAGATTTGAAGGATATTGCCATAATTGTTGGAAGTATTGACATACAACATATGAATGAAGATCTAATGCCAAGTGTGCATCAAACAAGTAGACAAAGGTACAATAAAAGGTATAGTTGTCACTATTGTCAAGAGTAAGGACATGTTCTTGAAAATTGCATTAGAAAACATTTCAAAAGTGATTAAAATAGATGGGTGAGTCAAACTAAATGTTTTAGCTATTTGAATACTGGTCAAATCAACAAAAACTATACAACAAGGTACCAACCAAAGAATTCAATAAAGGAAAGAAGAAGGTTGATGTTGAGAAAGTCAAAGTGCAGATGAAAAAGACATGGCAGAAAAAGGAAGGTTGCAACACAATTTTAGATGAGATCACTTCAATCAATGGATCAGGTGATCACATCACCCCCAAGTAGGAAATCAAAAGGTATGCATGGGACTGATATGTTAATGATATATTTAACATTAGTTCCAAGAATCTAAGTTTTGAAAAGATTATATATGCATGAATTAAGATGTAATGCAATAGTTAGAACCTAGAAGAAATGTTTAGGTTTTTTAGTTTTCATGTTTTCGCCGAGCATGAAAGATTTAATAGTTACTACGGAGTGTGAATGGAATTTTAGTTGATGCTGAGCTATGAAGGTATGGTAGTATTGACTGTGCATGCCATGTGAGTCGAGAAAAGTGGAAGTCATGTGTAAGTTTAGTGAGTTGGAAACCCTATATTGACTGAGCTTACAACTATGCAAGCATTAAGCATTTAATGCAAAACTTTAGGGGTTATATAGTCATTTCTTGAGTCATTCGCATTCATTCAAGAGCAAAGAGAGCATGAAGAGCATGAAGGTGAATTGCAGTAGGAGACTCTTTTGTTTTCAAGTTGAACTCAATTGTAGCTCAATATATTCATCAGATTGTGAAGGTATTTTACTAGTGCCAAGTTTCGCTGTTTGAGTTTTTGTAAACCCTAGGTATCAAATATGGTAGCATGATCTTCTTAAAATGTTAGAAAAGAGGGAAAGGAAGTGTTGAATGTGTAACTGATTAGTAATGAGATTAGACAACCATCTTTCTAGGAACTAATTGAAATTGCATACAAAGGAGACCTCTCTGGTGCGTTATCGATGATACTACCAAAAGTCTTAATGATTTAGGATGTCAAGTGTTTCTATACATGGAAAGTTGGAAGTATAAGTGATGTGCAGATAAGGGAATTTTATAGTCAACTTTTTGATGATGGATTTTTAAGGGAAGAGAATAAAATTTTAGAAAGGAAAGGGTTGACTCGTGCCCTAGATTTCCCTAATGTATTCAAAGACATAATGGATCAAGATTGCACTTAGTAGAATACATGAAAATTTTGTTTGGCTAGAAGATGGCCCCATTAATATTACTAAAAGGATCATTAGCCGAGTGTTAGGATATCCTACCCTAGATTGACCTAAGAGCATGCGAAGTGATTCAAAAGAGATGATTAAGAAGAACACAGGTGCAAATGGAATAATAGGGGAATGTCTATTGATTCTATCTTAGACCCCCTAATTTCTTATGCTATAAGAGTAATATCTCATAAGTTTTTTCAATCTTGCAGGATTAAATAGTGTATCTTACATGGCTATACGTTTGGAATAAAAAATAGTAAAGAGAGACCATACCTATGACCTTGTTGATTTGCAACTTCAACAACTATCTAAAAATTTGTAGGCCATAAGGAAAACCAAGAGTGCATCTTACAAATTTGTCTCTTTTTTAGTTTGTATATTCTTTTATGTGCAGAACACATTTCCTTCATTTGGGAAAGTTTCTTGGAAGACCAATAGGTCTATTGCAATTCAAATTGGAGAATTCATAGAGCAACTTAGAGACAACTCTATGTTAGTAATGACAAGTTATTTTGAGAACTTTAAGAAGTCTATGAAGAAAAGGTTAAGAATTATAGTATTACTAGTTGAGAAATATTATAATGATGTTTCCTTCTAGTTGATGTTGATTATACATATGTGCAAGCATTCCTACCCAGGGTCAGATGGCTTAATCCCTTGCCATATGAGATAAATATTGATGAAGCATCAGTAGCTATTACATCTCTATTGGAAGAGGAAATAGATAAAAGTGCCACCTCATTTGAGAATTATGAGGAAGCCAAGTCCAAAATTACAATTGACTTGAAGACAACTTTTGTGGTAAGAAACAAGAATAAACTTGTGAAGAAGCCAAAAGAGAGATTTGGTGAAGGGGGAGATGAAGATGAGGAAGAGGAAGAACAAGTCCAAGCCCCTTTGGAAATTACTCAAGAACAAGGAGAATACGAGGGAGCTCATGAAGAAGTTTTCAAGGGAGAAGAAGGTTGTGAACTATCACAAAAAAAGCATGTGGTTCTTGTTACTAGGGCTAGCACAAGGGTAACCACTAAGAAACTCAAGGTTGTAGAGAAACTTAAACGTAAGAGGACAATTACTTCAACAGAGCTTTGCCAACCTATGAAGAAGACATATGAAAGAAGAAAATATGTAGCTCCAGCTGAGTCAGATGAGGAGAAGACAAAATCAGATGACATGAGTCAATTCAAGGTGGTAAGCCACAATCCCTCCTCTAATTTAGATAATTTGTGTGACAATATAACATCAAATACAAATTTGTTTTGTTTTGCACTCACAGATTTTGATAAGATAGGTAAAGTTGAACAAAATACTATTGAAGAAGCCATATATGTGATGATGCCTACATTCAGAATAACTCGTATAGAGATCTCCAACTCATTACTTAAGAGTCTTTATGACTTAGTTGAGCAGAAATGGAAATAAAATTTACAAACAAAAAGAGAGATAAGGGTAACCACTTTAGCCCAAGTCATGCCTAAATTATGAATGATAATGATAGATGAGGCTATGGAGTTGCACAAAAGTAAATTTACTCCAAAATATAGAGCATTGAGTATATTGAAGAAGACCATAGAGAATGTGGTAAATAAGAGTAAAGAAATATGGAGAACTATTTACAAGTTATGAATTCCTACTATAATAGAGAAAAGTAAGCAAAAAATGCAAAAACCTTAGAAAGTTGAAAAAAAGGTAGCTGAGATTGCAAAAGATGAGTCAATCAAGGATCGTCATGTCAAAGGCACTAAGGAAAGAATAGGAGAAGAGACCACAATTAAGGAGGAGCAACCAGATGATCAAAGTTTATCTAAGGTACAAGTGCCGAGTGCTAGTTCTCCACATGAAGACCAATTAAATCAACAAGACTTGGTGAAAAATCAAGGATGTTTATGACAATCACTCTCAGAACATAAATCCCTTAACAAATGATGCTTTGAAGAAGATATTGAAGAATTCCACCATGATAACTAATTTATGTACAATTTTTGTATTGGTGAGAACTAATGAAATTGCAAAGGTAGATATGGTAGCAGAAGAGGAGAAGAAAATTGACCCATTAAGTGTGCCCCTAGATGTAAAAATTGTAGAAACATAGAGTACAAGCACTGCACAATAAAGTGTTGTTACAAAACTAGTTGCATTACTTCTTGTGCCATTCATTTCTCACAAGCAAGCCTTGATTACAATTGAGAAGGATGGAACATAAATCAGATTAGGTCAAGAAGCAAGTCCTGCACCTAGACCACAGACACAAGGTGAAGAGAAGAAAGAGGATAGTCAGATTGACAAGCCTAAAGAATTGAAGGTGACTACTACTGTAGAGGAACAAATTGCTATCTAGACTCTAGTTACCTTACTAGTTTTTAAGACTCCTACTAGTTGTTAGGTTCTTTAGCGGCCATCAGCAATCAAGACATGCCATTGAATATATCCACGCCAAGTGCAGAGACATCTAGTAGATCAGAAGACATATCTAATAGAAATGTGAGTCTTGATGAGGTGATTGAACTTCCAAATTTTGATCTTACAAAAATCATCATTGAGAAGATGATCATTCTACAAGAATCTTTACATAGGAAAAAACACAAAGAGTTGTTGAGAAGGGAGCATAAGCAAAAGAAAATGCTTCATGACATCAAATACATATTTCTTGATGCTTTCAATCTCCCAAAGCCTAATGAAGAGAAACTTGTTCTTGAGTAATTGGTAAATATTGTTGACAAGATAAATGATGATGACCTAGACTCAAACATTAAACTATTGGAGTGGTCAGAAAAGAAGTTTCAGAAAAAAGTTCTTTAATAGATATCTAGTGCCATTGTACTAAGATAGGTTGAGTTAGCAACCTAGATGGAAGATGAGAAAAAGGTATTGGAGAATATCTTTTCTCTATACAAAAATTTTTGTGATGTGAATTTATTCACACAAGAAGTACAGAGGGCTATTGATCGGTTGCAAGGAGATCTACAATCCATAGGTACTACATTGAAACTAACTCTGGGTCAAAACCAAACTCATTTTCAATGATTACTCTCTACTCATTTCCAAAAGAAAGATGCTAAAATTTGTGCTACCTTGATCAACATCCAATCCATCTTTACCCCATACATGGAAGTGTTACACAAGGAACTAGCCTTTGTTGACACATTGATGACAAAAAATTCTCATCTTTCCACTCATGAAGGCTTAGTTAATCTTGCTTCCGAGCTAGATATCCAATATTAGTCTCTACAGGTAGCGTGTAAAAATTGGGATGCAACATTGAAGATCACCATGGAGGTCCACAAAACATTTTTGGACAAAGACACTATCAGTGTACCACCCAAATGAGATGTGTGTCAAAAAGGGGGAATGAGAAAGTAAAAGAATGAAGATGACAAGGGGAACATAGTTTTGAGACGAAAATAGGGGACAACAATAGTACATCATATTTAATCATCAAGATTTATATAGAATTTAGATACAATAAGGAACACTCAACTTGAGATGAGTTATAAAATTTTGGAGAGGTATGACTATTAAGTCATCAGTTGTGCAAAAATTTTAAATTTTGTATGAGATACAAATTATCTGTGTGAATCAAATAAGTTAGTTTGTATATTCATACCAAAGTGTTTTTTCCACTCATGTCAAAGGGGGAGATTTTTGTTCTTATTTTGGTTTTGACAAGCAATGACAAAGCACTTAAGTCATTACTTAACATAAATCTGTATGTACCAAGTAAGTAGTTTATGCCTAGCAATCTACGTAGTTAGTGTCGAGCACCAGTATGTGCCAAGTAGATGGTATGTGTTGAGTCACTCAAGTTTTGAGAAAGAAATGTATGCTAAGTGATTCATATGCCGAGTAAAACAATGGATGTTGAGTTATTCATGAACTGAGTTGCAGCATTGAAGAATAGTGAATGTCGAGCATCCGAGCTTTCAAGTGCCAAGTAAATATTTTTGGACATAGTTGTTTGTAATGGCATAAACTCCTATGTAAACCATTTTTGGGCTGACTTCAGGATTTTTTTATGATTCTAGAAGATATATATGAAGGTCTATTGAGAATCCCTATGCAGTGCATGCAACCAATCATATTGAGGGATGTTTTAAGCGATAAAATGGGTGAATCAAAATCGTTGATTCCTACCTAAACCTAGGTCACCTACGCCTTCTTAAGGAGGGAAAATCCTAAAGAATCATATATGTGCAGATGAGAAGAGAAGGAAGAATGCTAAGTATAATCAGAGCACTTGTGGTGACTATGGAGGTTGTGATCATGTTATGAATTGTAGAATCAGTTAGAGAGAATAGAGGAAAGAAAAGAATTGATAGTAGAGATACATCTGATCAGGAGGATCAAGTATACATGAGGAAAGAGAAGATTTGATATCTAGTAGAGAGGTGCCAACTGAAGGATAAGGGCTATAACATTCTAACATGTGAATCAATAAAAATCTCTTAATCGATTAGTCCTAGCAAGCTTTTGTAAAGACTTTAACAAGGTGCTTAGTTTATTGTAAGTTGAAGTCCTCTAACCAGACACAATTCTAGCAAGGTGTTGAAATGCATTAATTTAGTATGTTATCTGTTATTTGTTTCATGCTATGGATGAATATGTTTAGTTTGCTATTTCAATTTACATGCAAATTGTGAGATGGATGTGTGGTTAATGTTTTATGGTTAAATTTTTGAAGTGTTAATTCACACCCACAACACCCCCCCCCACCCCCCTTCGGAGTTTACTTTCCATTTGCTAATTGCAATGGTCTATTCTATCATCCCTTTGTCCACATTTTTGATTATTAGGCACACCTTTCATTTTCTATCAATCTTCACTATTGTAGTCTCATTTGGGGAAGGCATCATGATAGAGAGGTAGTGATTCTTCACCTTCATAAAATACTTGCCCATGATTTCTATCCATTTTACCAGGTACACAAAATCTAATTCTACTGATTTATGTTTACTTTGACTTTATTAGAGCTTTATTGATTATAGGAAATACTTAACAAAAATTATGGTTGCCTAAAAACATTAACAAATCCAAATCATTATAGTGTATAAATGTGTCACCTACCTAAAGTAGGCTTTGCAGTGCCAACAAGGGAAGCTAAAACTAGACTCCAATGTGCCTTGCAGACATCTAGGTGTGTATAATTTTCCCTCTTTTGAGGTCCACCATAGGAGTTGATTTTTGCATTACATTTGTTAGATGAGTGTTGATGAATGGTGCTCCCTTTAATACCATAAACCATAATAGAGAACAAAGAAACAACAACAAATGCAAGTACAAAATATGGACTTCATATTTGTGCTGCAAATGCAGAATTACATAATTCAAAAGCACAATATGCTAACCCACATGGGTGGCTTCATTACCATAATCTGCAAGACAAGATGCGAATTATCACCCAGAGATGTCCTAGACAATGTTCAAGCCTTTCTTAAATAGGCAATTTTATGTTGCTCAGGAAGGTTCTAGACAATGAAACTTATTACATAGTTCTGACCAACCCTAACAATACATATAGAGTTAGCCAAATACATCTTTGACAATTATTTTAGATATTTTGGTTAGCCCAACTTTGAAAGGCCATAACTCTTGAACTGTTGCTTTGATTGGCTATTATAGCCATATTTTGGAAATGCTAGGTCTTGATCTACAAGCTCAAAATTGGATAAGCACCCTTCTGTCAAGTCTTTGGACCTCATCCAGGCACTCTAAGGCCTCCAAAGGCAAGCTTGAAGATTTTTTTGCAATCTTTTCCACCAAAAATCCATAATAGTTCTTCTCTAATACTTAAGCTAGAGCAATTAGATTTTTATGGTAAGCTTATAACTCTAAAATGAACCTTCATATAGAAAATGAGAACATTCCAAGCTCGTATGTAAAACTTACTAAAAATAGCAAGTACCCATAAATAGTACCTCCCTATCTACTAGTCCTTATTAAAATAGAAAAGACTGAAAATAAATTTTTTTTGGGTGATGCAAGATTGCTCATACACCCAGGATGCTCCTACATTAGACACTTGGGAAAATTTGAGAAGTGACTCTATCACGTCTCAAGTGTTTAGAGGAAAACCAAGATGGTGAACCTCCTCCCTTGCTAGCCATGATGAATCATCTACATGCTTCACTTTCCATTTGACCAGGTATTCCTCATAAGTTCCGTTCCTTGTACTTTTGCCAACATGACCTTCTAGTATCTCCTCAATCTCATTTGTAGCTGAACTAGCTACTGGAATAATCCATTGCACTTCTACAATGTCATCTCCATCACCTTCTTCACAATACTTTGTCAAATCCAAAATATTATATACTGGTGAAATATTCAATTTAGTAGGCAACTCCACTTCATAAGAATTTATAAAATAATTCCTTTTCACTATCTTGCATAGTCCAAACTTCTTCATCTTCAACTTATTATATGTGCCCACTGGAAAATGCTCCTTTTTCAAATGAACCATGACTTCATCTCCAACATGAAATTCTTTATACCTCCTTTTTACATCTTCCTTAGTCTTGTATTGTGTATTTATCTTTATGATGTGCTTCCTCACCTCCTCATGGATTTTCTTCAAATGTTCAACAAATTCTTTTGCTTCATCACTACTTATCTTGCCTTTATCCAATTACCTAAATTCAGAAGCATTTCTGGGACTACTCCCATATACAATTTGGAATGGTGATTTACTAGTACTCCTATTGACAAAATTATTATATGAAAATTTCTTCTGTCACAAAATCATATCCCATCCTTATGGCTTGTCTCCAACCAAACATCTCAGCAAATTTCCCAAACTCCTATTCACCACTTCTGTTTGTCCATCAGTCTATGGATGATGTGTAAGAAGTCCATATTTTGTTCTCACATTTTCGTCTTCTTTTTTTCCTATTATGGTTTACGGTATTAAGGGGAGCACCCTTCTTCAAATGCCATGGTTTCCAGATATGTACAAATGATTATTGGGGATAATGATTTTTAATTTTTAGGAAAATATAGAAGGAGCTAATGAAAAACTAATTTGAAAAGACTTCTATTCTTATGCCATATAAAATGAGTGTTAATTTCTACTACCCTCGAGGTTTTCACTAAATAGAGGGACATTAAAAAGATCTAGTAGCAGAGCCAAGATATCAGTAGTAACCAAACAAACTTGCAATGAATTACCAAACTATCATGACAATATAGGTATGTATATATCTGTTGATTCTCTTTTTCCGCAATGAAATTGCAATTCTATGAGGTTTTAATTTTCAATAATAAAACTTGCAAAATATCAGTTACCTATCACATAGGTAGGCATAAATTATTTCTAATAGAACAAATATTTTTGGATGTCTGGGTGCGATATAAATTTTTTTAACCTATTGTACATCATGGAAATAATAAAGCTAACATTTTTTTGATAACACTTACTAAAAGCACACATTGGTTTTGTAAACTAATAATTTTGGATTTACAATTTGAAATTGAGATTATCACCAAGTGTTTACTCAAAAATTTCAAGGAAGAAGAGGTCTTAAATACAAAGCTAAGAGCAAAATTTCCGCACCTGAATAGTAGGAAAGATGGTAAAATGTGTATAAAAGAAACATGAATAAAAAATGATTTCACATTATATTAAAAAAATAGTGTTACAAATAGGTTGTCATTAGATATGAGCACATTCACCTGCAACTATAATATAGGTAACATTGATCAGCAAGGACTCCAGTCATAGCCTATTAAACTTTGCTTTGGTCCTAAGCCCATCAATAGAGTGTTCCACTGCCTTGACATATTATATGCATTTTACTTAATCAACTTGAATTGCAATTGAAATTAAAAATCACTTTATAATGTCAGACCTAAAAAACGATATTAATTGATGAATCCAGGAATCCTAATTTAGATTAAAAGAAAATGTTCATAACTCAGAAGCTTAAAGTGAATATTATTGGTCCCTATTGTAGCCATTGCCGCTCTTCTATTATAAGCTTCTTAATTGCAATGAGCTTTGTTGAAACAAATACAAATTTTCCTCTTGATTATTGAAATTGAAGAGGGAAATATGCATTGTTGAATCATTTATTTATAAAATCTTTGAAAAGTCCATACTTAAAAGTTTAAAACATCAATGTTTTGGAACTTTTTTTATAAAAAGTCACGAAAGTTATCTATCTATACTAAACAAAAGATACTATATAAATTTATTATGTTACTAAACTTTTTTTATACAATATAATAATTTGAGGTTCTCACAATTATATTTCCATTTTAAATTAACAATTGATTTTAAAACTTTAATACATTTTATAGTAGCGTTTATTTTATTTCTAATATATTTTTTTGCTATTCTTATTATAATATTTAAGTTATACAAAACTAAGATATTGATGTTTTACTTCCTAATTGCTTTCTGAATTACTTTCATTTAAAACATTCCTTTTTTCATAACCTTTTTTTGTTAGTACACGTTATAGTTTATTAAATATATCTTTTGTTTAGGACTTAAGGTAATTGGAGTTGTAAGAAAATTCAAAAGCCTTTTTAACAAAATATAAATACTTTTTAATTTATAATTTATTAAGTTTTTACTGTTTTGATAATAATACTTTATTTCTATACGTTAAGAATACTTTATCTAATGTTAAATTTGATATTATCCTATGAATATTAAGATATGATCCATAATATATGTATTACTATTATTATTTTTATATTAAGTAATTTACTATCAAATATATGAGGTCTATAATTTTTAATATTAAAAACTGTATTTATTAAATTGGAATATCACTTTACATTTTCATATATGAGTTCACCAAAAAATATTTTTTATGGTAGAAAATTAGTTGAAATTCTTTGAATCTTGAAAAAATATATTAAAAAAATGTTAATACATGAGTTCACCAAAAAAATATTTCTTATGGTGGACAATTAGTTAATATTTTAGTCATGTTAATTTAAAATATATTAAAAAAATGTTGGAATAAATTATTTGTTGAGAGGTTTGAAAAACTAGAAATTTTTTATACAATACTTTTTAAATATTGAGATTTTCATAATGAAAATTAGATGTATATCTATGTCTATAAAATGTCAATGTTTTTAATTTGGTCTATTATAAATATGAAATCACAACATTTGGTTTAGTATTTTGGATTATTTCACTATTTCTCATAGCTTCTGTAGAAACCTAGTACCCAAATGGCTACCAACACATTATAGAGGAGTTATTAAAAGCTACACAAACTGGGTGGCCAAATAATGAAACCGCAAAAGAAAATGAAAAATGAAAATGTCCACATGACCAACCTAACAACTATAAAACAATTGAAATAGAATTGAGACTGACCTATGGAAAATTATTTTTTATTAGGTTTGTGTTACAATTTTTTTGTTTTGTGAATTTTTGGTGTGTGCTACTTTCTAAAGCATTTGGGAATTTTAATAAAGCTTTGTCTTTAACTAATGCATATAATATATCCTAATTATAGCTTTGAAGAAATGCAACCTATGACAAGTAAATGTTTCCCATGAAGTCCACCTTCTATACAAAAAAATATGAAAATAGAAAAAGAAATAGAGAGTATTATGCCTGTAATAAAGATGTAATAGCTACCCGTAGACACTGTAAAATATTATAGAGAGTTTCACCCACCGCTAAACAAATACAATCAGAGAGTACTGTAGAAGTAGCGACTAAGAAAGACCTTTGAAACAGTTAGAGTGTCATTGATTACCACCTTTTGTACTACAAATAGATGAAAGTAGAAAAATAATTAGAGAATATTATGCATGTAACAAAGATGTGATCATTGCTCACAGACAAGCTAAAAGATTATACAGAGTTACAACCACCTCTGAACAAATACAGGAAAACACTATTGTAGAAGAAACCATAGAGAAATACCTTCAATGATTAGAGTTCCATCAATTACAGAGACAACAAGTTCCACTACATGAACAGTGTACTTACCACCTAGAAAATGCACTCCATGAACTCCAGCGACAATAGAGTAGAAAGAGAAATCAAGAATACTATGACAAAGATAAAGATCAAATAGTTGCTTAGAGATGTGCTAATAGACTAGGAAAAACCTTAAATCCCTTGCAACAAATAGAAGCACAGAGTATTGAGCACATAAGCACAGAACAAATAGTTCCAACATTACAAGAGAAACTGCATGAAGTTCAACAAAATCCATTGCAAGAAGAAATGAATAAACATGCAAGGATTACACAAAGAAATGACTATATAATGGTACACAAATGACTATATAAGGATTACCCCTTGGATGATCCATGCTTTCTCAACACACATGACATATTATCTGAAGAGCTTGTTCATGAGTATGAAAAATTAATTAATCATATTCAAAGACACACAAAATCTAAACAAGGTACATGCGTAAGAAAAAAGGGTACAAAACAAAGAAAAAAGTATATCTACTTTATCGCGTGATGAGGATGGAAAAAAAATATGAACTTGCAAGAAATGATGATAGACTTAATATTCACAATCAAGAAATATCCATAATTTGGAGAGAAAACATTGACTGCCAACAAGTTATCTCATAGGAGATTGTTCTCAAATACATTGCTAAACATGCATCTAAGGCTGAAAAATAATTTGAGACATATACTGACATGTTAAAAAGAATATCTTTAGCCCAACAACCTGAAAAACTAGCTCTTATAGCATACAATAAATTTATGACAAAAATTATACCTGAACATGACATAGGTGCACAAAAAACATGTCACATGCTTCAAAAATTGCCTCTTATTGTGTGCAGTCATCCTTTTACATGCTTGAATGTTGGTAAAATGATGTTCCAGAAGATAATAGAAATGTTAGATAGAAAACAAATACAATCCACATACTCCAGAACTTGAGATGCTAACACTTCTTGAATCTGCACGATCGTACACTTATTCTGCAAATCATAGAAATGATAGGTGGAAAGAAAGAAATGTGCAAGACATTGTAAATGTTTACCCAAAGTTTAATAGTATTCCACATGTTGAGTTAGACCAATTTGAAATATTTTGTTGGAGTGAGCTACTCTTGTAAAAACATTTTTGTATCATAGAAAATGACAATGACTTGACAAAAGAAAGAATTATTACAAATTCGAAAAACATGAGTGCAAATAGATATCATGTTTTGAATGCCAATCACATGTTAGAATCTAAGAAGAAGAAGAAGAAGAAGAAGAAAAAGAAGAAGAAGTAGAAGAGGAGCAAGAAATGATGTCGATGAATGAGTGGTAGATGTTGTCATAAATGGGAAATTTACATGGTATTACCCTCAATGAACTTGATATGCTTGGAAAGCATGATTTTGATAAAAATAACAAATGGGATCAAATTTTCATTCCCCAAGATCAGCATGAAATTGTAACAAAGTTCATAAATACAAAAAAATAACATTGCACAATGTGATAATATCCTACCACATTACCATATACCGAGCTATCCATTGTCAACAAGTCAACAGACAACACTTGCAATAATTATGGAACACAACGAATGTCGACCTCACAAACCTCTTTATATGATTATTCAAGGAAAAATTGGTACAGGAAAATCATACTTGATTCACTGGATAAGAAATGCATTGAACAATAATGGTCAACCATAGAAAGGATAACTACTAGTATTGGCTCCTACAAGTGTTGCTGCATTGAACATACATGCATCTACTATATATACAATGCTTAAGATACCTATTAAAAAAATGCACCATTACAAGGGAAAGCATTAAGTACATTGAAAGAGGAATTAAAATAAATAAGATATGTATTCTTATTAATGACCTAAGATTTATCGGCCCAAAGCTACTACTGAAAATAGGTAGTAGACTATGACAAGAATTTTGTGAAAATCAAATCTCTTCTTTGGTGGCCTTTCCATCCTATTCGATGAGCTCGCCCAACTACCCTTTGTGCTATACACATCATGTTCTACTACAAGAACATTGTGGGAGAAATTCAAAAAACTCATCACATTAGATAAAATATTTCACCAACAAGGCGATAACATAGAGCAAATAGAGTTTCACTAACTTCTACGGAACTTACAAAATTGAAAATTGACAAAAAAGGACTTGGAGCTCCTACTCACACACACAAACCAAAAATTTCATCATATGAAAAGGATGAATTCGACAAATCAATACACCTATTTTCTACAAATGATCTTGTAAAACTACACAATAAAAATATGTTGAAACTATTGAATTGTCCAATTGCAATAAGTATAGCAATAAGGACTACATTAAACATGGAATATGCAAATGTTGAAGGAAACTTAAAAAGGAAATCCTATTGTCCAAAGGAAAAATATCATGCTCACAAAAACATATGGACACAAGCAGGGCATGTAAATGGAGCATTGGGTGAAATAATTGAGTTTGTTTATAGTCATGGTTCCAAACACCCATAACTTCCAATATACATTGCAACAAGGATTGATAATTACAATGGTCCTCCATGGGATAAAAATGATCCAAAATTAGTACCAATCATTTTGTTGACATTGGGCACACAGAGGAAAATACTTGTAACAATGGCATGGGCTTTAACCATTCAAAAATCCCGAGGGATTACACTACACAAAACAACAATTGACATTGGTAAAATTGAAATGCAAGGTCTCACATTC
This sequence comes from Cupressus sempervirens, assembly GCA_028749045.1. Taxonomy (NCBI): domain Eukaryota; kingdom Viridiplantae; phylum Streptophyta; class Pinopsida; order Cupressales; family Cupressaceae; genus Cupressus; species Cupressus sempervirens. Next base: position 603,483,681 of record CM053787.1, read on the forward strand.
ACAACAATATCTAAAGTCAAATCACTAAAAAACTTTCACATCCAACTAGTTTTCCCCCTCGAAAGCTTCTCCAAAATGGAAAACAATACATTCAAAATCATAACAAAAGGAGAAGAAGCTCGATTACATCAAATTGCTCTCTCAACAATCAAGGTTGCAACATTATCATAGAATGTGCTCTTGTTATGAAATACATGTACAATCATGCTCTTCTCAATATTCTAAAATAATTATATCTCCACTAATGAAATCTAATTACTTATACAAAAGACCCCAACTTAACATTTCAATGACAGGAAATTGTTCAAATGAATGTCTCAAGATTATTTGGTTAGGTCTACCAATCACCTCATGTTTTATTAATTTTTTTACTCAATGTGATGTTTGAGAAATCATATATTCTTTGATATCTAGTAGTGAGCTACTCACCAATTCATATTTCACTGTAGAAGGTCTGAGTCAACAAAATTTTTACCAAATTATATTTTACAAATTGGATGCTATAGATGTAGTAAGTAGACTATGCTTGACAATATGCACAAATTTTCTTGGACCGAATATGTACATTACTTTGGTTTTATTTGGCTAATTTTGTTGTTGTTTCAAACCAAATAGTCCACGATGAATTTGAACATTCCTTATTGTGTTTGGCAACCCACTTCATAGAATAGTTCTTCAAAGACAACAACACAATTTTCCATGCTTTGACATAGAGTTAGAATACATATAGAAACAACCAAGACTGAAATAGGCAAGATGATTGATCCAAGAAAATTGGGCAATTAGTTCTAAAATACACTAGCATTTACTTGTAATAGGTGTGATATTATATAACCATATAAATTTACTATTAATTTTTAGCTTGGCATTGTAAAAGAAGAAGATTTACAAATACAATTATTTTGGGGTGTATCGATCATTTGTCATTCTCATGAAAAAATTAACAATTTTCTAATTTGACAATTGGCTTGACCCTTAGACCTATGGGTACTAGTACTAGTTAAGTCGATAGGCTTTTCACTATGGACATCGCCCACTGGTGGGAAATTGTCTAATGCCGAAAATTTTTCAGATGGTGCCAAATTGTCTTATGCCATTAAATTGACAAAGTTGTTTGGCCATCAGGATGTTGTGATGCCCAAAAAGATGAGTGTCGCATACATTCAAGAAATTTCAGCTAGGAAAACTAACGCCGAGATGTTTGGAGTGACTAAGGTTATTGCAGTGTAGAGCACAAAGGCAGCATGAAAGGAGTTATCTGGACACCAAGCAACTCTCAGGGTCAATTCCTATGGCTCGGCGATATAGTTTAAATATATGGATTAATGCCACCAAATTTTGGGAAATAACTGGATTGAAAATGGAAGAGGGAAATGATTGGATTGAAAATGGAAGAGAGAAAATTATAGAAAACCTTGGAAAGAATGCTTCATCTAACACTAAATTTTTAATAAATCTAAATAAAAATATGCTTCACGTCAAAGAGCTCAGTACAAAGAACAAGGCAAGAGTTTCAACAACATATCATTCAATGTTGTGGATATTTGAAAATGCAAATGACAGAGATTGGTTTCATGGCCTTAGTCACCACTCTTTACCATTCTCTTTTAGGATTGTAATTCATCAAGAGCTTCGTTTGAGACAAAAGCTCGTGGTTTACCAAGAGCTCTAGGAAACAAAATGTATGTTATTTCATATAGGATAGGGAAAAAAATGAGAAAAGGAAAATGTGTTAAAAGAACTCACAATTTAGACATGGAGGAGTAAATATGAAAACTACTGAAAATCCCAATAAAGAAGAAGTTCTTAGGACCTGTTTGGTTGCTGGAATAGGAATAGAAAATTTGGAATATGTTGTATATTTTCTATTTGGTTCGTCAATATGAATATGTATTTTCATTTTGCCTCTAAAATGAGCTTATACCCATTCTAAAAACTAACAGTTATTGGAATAACCATTCTAAAAACTAACAGTTATATGAATATGTATTTTCATCTTGTTAAGTCCAAATATGTTTATTCTATTCTCTCAACTAAGCCCGTTGTCCTCGACCACCTTAATTCTTGTTGGAATTTGTCCCTTGCCCAAGATGAATGGAGGAATATCTTATCTAATCTTTGGACTTGGCCCATTGAACCCAAAGTCACTTGCTTTTTGTGGAGAATGTTGCTCCACAAGTTGCCCTTCAAAAAGCCAGGGGGGGTGCCTAATATCTATTATGTTTGCAGAAAGCCTGAATTTGTTTTTCATGTCTTTTTCCATTGCTTCTTTGATCGAGAGATATGGATTCTATTTGGTCTCAAACTTGATGACAATTTCTCTTTTGATAATATTATTTTTGACAAAATTAGTGCTAGCGATAAATGGTCTAACATGTTTTGGTCTATTCTTTCCTTTGTTATTCTCTGATTTCTATGGAACTATAGCAATAATGACAGTTTTTAGGGTAAAGGTAGTGCCTTATTGAGCCTTTGAGGAAACTCATATGTGTTGATGTTGCCTTCCAGGTTACAGCTGTCTTCAAGATTAAAGAAAATCAGTTTCTCCAACTTATAGAAGATGAGAAAAGTGTATTGGAAAAGAAAGAATTAGCCCATGGTTATACCACTGAGAAAGATGTTGACGATTTTAATATCTCATTGGCACACTTCATTCAAAAACTTAAAGAGGAAGGAAACTGGAAGAGGAGAGTAGAGGAGGAAGATGCACCTATCAAATTCTATGTGCCCTGTCTGGTCCATTTCACTACCAAGGAGTCTAGAGAGGAAGAGGAGGAATACGAAATACTAGATTTCTAAAGTTTTATCATGAATTTTGATGTATTTATCATTGTAACTCTATTGCAATCATAATGATTGTTGTTTCTGTTGTGTGGTTGAGTGGATCTTTGAAAACAAATGTTAGAAATTGTTGTTTTTTTTAGCATTGTAACTTTCCAAAAACTTTTCCATTAGATTCCTGATATGCAATAGCAATATTTCCTTAGTATTAGTGATCTATATTAAGTGTATTTTTATTAGTCTCCAGAATATTTTAGTACACGTGTACTAACGCATATTTGGCCGAAGATTGATGTGAAATGAACCGTTACCTATAATTTTGGGTATCTTCAAACTGAATCAGAACTTTTACTTCCCAAAATCTAGAAGTGTGCGTTCCAGATTTATTTGAGAGTGACATCTAAGACATTGCAACACAGATTTCCATTGTTCAGTTATTTTGTATCCTCGCTGCTTTAGATTCCAATTTTTTGTTTGATTATTCCTTGCAATCCAACTTCCAATCACATCAGTTGCCCATAAGTACGAATGGAAATCAGAAACTAAACGGGGAAAACTGAAACCTTAAAACATTCAGACGATGGTGAAAGAAATGTTGAAAGCAAATTGCATATAAAACTAGGCATTCAGATTAACTTCCCATTATTATTATTACCAGAGAGACATTCTTAACTTCTATGATCAGATCTCAATACAAATGCTTTTGGTTTCTCTTTGAAATGAAGCCAAAGCAGGGTGGTCAAGATGGGCCAAAAAGACTTGTGATCGCTCAGGCACCCTCAGACATCCTCCAATTATGGGGTCACAACTTCTGCTGCAGGAATAGATGTTTCCTCACCAGCAGGGGTTTCTTCCTTCTCCACAGGAGATTCAGCAGCAGCAGCAGCAGCAGGGGCTTCTTCTTTCTCCACAACTTCTTGTGTTGGAGCCTCATTTTCCTCACCTACTTCCTTAGAAACCTCCTTTTCTTTTATTTTCTTCTTTGGCAGCAGGGGATTCTTCTTCTGCTTCCTTTGCAGGTGTTGTTTCTTCCACCACATCTTCTTTCTCTTCCACAATTTCAGCAGGTGGGGCTTCAGCCTTCAGAGGCACTTCTTCAGTTGCAGGGCTCACTTCAGCGGGCATGGCAGCTACCTGCACAAATCGATCACAACATATAAGTTAACTCACATCATTCAAGACCGATTCTTTAGCATGCATGATCAATTGAACAGATCGATCCATGTGAGTCGATCTACATACCTCAACATCGGCCATTTTGGAATCTCAGATGAAGATTTGACAATACAGTAAATAAGATCTATAAATCCCAAAAATCCTGATCGCTGGATCAATTCTGTTGGGTGTTGGACAGTAGAAATAATTCATGCAATACAAGAAGCCTTGGCGACCTATTTATAGGAGAGGAAAGTTGGAAGGATGCTCTGGACTAAGAGATATAAACTATTTAGTACTGAAAAAATAAAATCCGAATAAGAAGGCACCGTCCAAATCCACAAAATGTCATTTGACGTGGGGGAGTCTCGAGATAGTGGAGAGAGTGCGTGCAAACTAGAAACCGTTTAATTTAAGTTTTTAAGAATGATTGTATTCGTTGTAATTATTATATATATAACAGTACTAAGTTTCATTGTATTCATTTCTTTACGATGTTTTCGCTTATTATTATAAATTTTAAAATAATATTAATCTTATTAGTCCCGCCTTTAAATAGGCGAAGACTACAGTTTTGAATCTATTATTTTCTATTAATCCTTGCTTTGGTAGTTGTGCAGTTTGTAAGAAAATTCTTTTATACTATGGTACCACTAAATTTTGTCACTAAATGAAATTTATGAATTTAATTTTCTATAATGTGATTGGATGAGGCAATTTTTCCAAGCAATCGTTTTCATTTTTCTTTTGTAGGAAATATAAGTGACAATAAGGTTTGACATTTAGCAAAGGTAACAAAGATGTCATTTTGGAGGTTTTGTCTGCAGTATGCTACATGCCTATGACATATGCAATCACACTATCCTATGTTTAATCTACCTCCTCCTCACAATTATGCACGTAACTTCTATTCTTAGTGAAATAGTAAAATTGGTTGTGGATTTGGGTACGTTAACAAGGTTGAACCTTTTGTAATTTTGAGCTTCAGTATTTCTTCTATTAATGTGATTATTTTCATTTAAAAATATATGACTATTTCTTATGAAAAAATTAAAATGGTGATTCCTAAACTTGCTTCAATTTGAGAACTATTGTTGTTAATTTTTTTATTTTGATTAATTCAAAGGATAGATTGCAAAAGATTTGAAAAACTATAGTTCCTAAGGTTAAATTTGAAATGGAAGCTTTTCATTCTGAAAGAAATTGATAAATTCAGGGTGTCTCCCTTTTTAAATACCCTTTTCATCTACAAGTATCTTAAGTGTTTCTAATGCCATGTAAAAAAATGTTGTTGTGTTTTGGGAAATTCTCAAATGGAAAAATGTTATAAATTGCCTTGTTCGGAAAAATCTGATGATTTGATGTTATACAATCTTCTATTATCTACAGTCTTTAACTTGATGATTAATTGTAGTAAGAAATTCAATTATATTTTTGGGCCAAGTTTATGCGGTATCCTTGTTGGTGTAAATAAGTATTTACTTATTACAGTTAAGTTTACTTAGGTTAATGCATTATTATTATGCATTATTTTATTATTTTTTAGGTGAGACACTTAAGAGTTTGCGTACTTTTATGAGTTGTCATGTTGACAACACTAGAATAAGCGACTCTAATTCAACACATGGTGTCTACAACACTGGAGTTTGCATAGTTAACCAAGTTGTCATGTAGACAACATAGTTATTCGCACTCCTAATTTAGCACATGGTGTTTACAACATTATTTTGTGTGCTACACCTTTGTAGGCTTATCCTCACATCATCACACTTACTCTTGTGCTTAATGGAGGATAACCCATATCTGGTGGACATGTGCCTGGTTGTATGAGTTATCATGTTGTTCATTCCTATGTATTCTACAAGTATTCCAGAGGCTTTTATATATAGTCACTCCTAGTGTACTTTCATACATTGAATCAATATTATATTATCATTCTGATCATACTCTTTTGGTCAACTATTGTGCTTGTGCTTGAGTTCCTTGGTCTTGGGTGAATTTTTCCCCAATGCAAATTCTTACATGGTATCAAAGCTGAGGGAGATTCTCTTCACATAGTCATTCGAGACCATTCTTGCTTCAACACCTCGAGCTAGATCCAAAGAATCTGCAAAAATTGGGAGGGTCTAAAGCCAAAACGGACCTTTCCATTGTGTCCAAAATATTGATTCAGTGAAAATCGACTATCAATTTTCCTATGCTGGGCAAAAGTCAATTTTGAGGTAATTTTTTTTTGTAAACTGGCACCCGAAAGCTTGATTTGTAAACTAGGTATGGTCATTTATTTGATTTGTTGATTTATTGTTCAGATCTATAATTATTTATTCTCTGCAATTATCTATATTTTTAAATTTTTTTTAGAATTTTTTCACCCAATAGGGCTTGTAGAGAATTTTTTTTTGCAGGAACTGGGCAGTGAATATTCCATCAGCATCTTCAATATTTGGCGGGCAAATATTCTGAATCTGAGAACCACGTCTAGCCAAGCCTATCCATTTTCGACATGCTTCCTTTGTTAGAATACTGCGGGTGTTTCATTTTACACATCTTGTAAGGTTGTCCCCCACTGAATGTGGGACTAACCCCCGCTAGTTGTTTTCAAAAATTTTAGCGCAGTGATTTTGGCCATGGCGAGTGTTTTTCGACACTTGAACAGCTCTAACGCTTGGCACCGACCCCCAATGTCTATTCCACCTCCCGCGATGGCTTGTGCTTTGTTTTCACTTATGCAGTCTCATGTTTTTATGCAGTTCAAACATCTATCTACCCATCCATGTGGGATTAAACCAATTGTCACCATCCGCCATAAATTATTGCCTGGCACCGAAATACCTATCACTAGCCCACTCCAGCATACGTAACCACCATCGTCGACCTCTCAATTCCATGACAATCATGAAAGCTTCCTAGCAAGCCCTATTCACCCTGGCTTTTATCTCCAGAAACAAAAATGAACGTCTCGAAAATTGAAAAAAATCTCTAGCAGCTTGACAGATCGACGTTGCCACATCATTGATAACATGAGTCGTTCGTCGCCCATGTGGACATTGCCAAATCAGTAGTATAGTCAGCGTACACATCACCATCTACATCCTTTTTCCATATATCTTCTATACATATGTACAGTACACGCAGGTAGTCGTATAATGCTGACATCATCATTACATCACCATGACATCACTAGAGGGGCCCAAATATGCTGACATCAGTAGTTTGCTATCCTAAATTGGATGATCGTCTGAATGTCATCTAGGGGAAATTTGATATGCTACAAAAACCTCTTCACTGTCAAATCTAACCCCATCTTTTACTGATCCAACCCTTCTTCAAACTGATTTTTGATTTTGCAATCCGACTTTGGGAGGCCATATCTCAGCCATCTAGACTCCAAATTAGGTGCATTTTTTTAAATTTTGGCTAGAATTTCTTAAAGTTTTCAGTGGTGTAGTTCTTTTCTAGTTTTGGTGCATGAATTTGTCAGAAATTGCATCTTTTGGTGATTGTACTTGTCCAATCCTACATTTTGCAACTTCAATTGCTCCGTATGGGCTCATCTGGACACAAAAATAGTTTTTGTTTTTTTTGAAATGTGTTATTTTTTGTCTACTTTCCATATCTATAATTATATTATAGGGTTGTGTGGACAAAAATGTCACTTTCAGCATTAGGTCTTTTTCTGCATTATAATGTTTTGATATATCTTTAGAATTGTTGTATATCTGAGGTACATTGTAATGTTCTAGTTTTGAACTCCATAAGGAGGTTGTAAAAAGGAAAATTAGAAGTCCACTAAGGCCAAAATTGGCAAACAACCATTGTAAACGAACTACATATAAAGTGCCAAACGCATATTTGTTGGGGGGAGTTTCTTGGTTGAGTGAAAAGGGAGGGTGTTCTTGGTGTTGTGTTCCTCTTTTCTTGCTGTTTTCTTTCATTTTCTGCATCATGGGAAATTTCAAGTCTCCAAAATTAACACCTTATAACTATGCTACATGGTCCATTAAAATGTGGTGTCATTTAATGCATAAAAGGAGTTTCTCAATATGTAGATGGTACCCTTCCTAAACCAATAGGTGATCAAGTATCTACAACGAACATCTCAGCTTGGGAAATAATGGATAGGAAAACCGTAGGTGATATTTTTTTGGGGGTTGAAGACAAGATCATCTATCAACTCCAGAAGTCTCGTACATCCAAGGAAGCTTGGGATACCCTCAAAAACCTATATGGTAAAGTGTTTGAGGAAGATGTTTTAAAACCTATATGGGATCATCTCATTCATAATAAACTGCCATCTAAGTACTTCACATTTGTTTCTTCTTATAACACCTCAAAGACTATATTAAGGTCTACCTATCATAAAGTCTCTTTTGATCGCTATGCTATACTATTGGATGAAGAAGAAAAGAAGTTGAAATCAATGTGGATTCTCAAGTCATCCAAGTCTAAGGCATTGGTGGCCAAAAGTGAGGGTTCTCGATCTTCAAATAAAGGAAAGGGAAAGAAGAACTTGAAAAATAACACACAAGAGGATTCAAAAAAGACAACACCACCATCAAATCAACAAGGCAAGTCTTCATCAAATTCAAACAAGAAGGGGGACACCATTAAGGAGAAGAAAAAGTTTGCTTATTGCAAGAAATCGGGTCATGATGAACATGAGTGTTATCATAAAAAGATTGATAAGTTGACAACCATCATCAAGAAACACAATGCTCCACTGCCTAGAGCTTATAAGGAGAAAGGATCCTCATCTTCAGATTCAAAGGGCAAAGGGTAAGCACTCATGGAAAACTCAAGTTCTTTAGCGGAATGGATTCTTGACTCAGGTGCCTCATATCATATGGGTTCTTGAAAGGGAGACTTTTCTTCATTTAGGCAATCAAAGGTACCACACATCTTTGTAGGCGATGATACAAAAATGGAAGTTGAAGGAAAAGGAAATGTGGAAATGGAAAATGGAGAATTCAAAGATGTTCTATACGTTCCTAACCTAAGTTCTAATCACCTCTCAATTTACCAAATCACTCACCTTGGAGATGGAAATAAAGTTGAGTTCCTTCCGGATTTAGTAATGATGCGATCTCTACAAGATGATTCAATGTTTGCAATGGGGAAATTTAATCATGACAACATGTTGTATTCTTTCTCCCACTTTGTGCCTAAGTCTCCTTCAAATGCTTTATTGACTCGGTATAATCCACAAACCAAATTATGGCATGAGTGGTATGGTCATCTTGCCTTCCACTATCTTTATCAACTTTGATCACGAAACATGGTCAAAGTTCTACCTGCAATCATCTTTTCCAAAGGTGAATGTTCAACATGTTCAGTGGATATGCATCTAGAGGAGAAGTTAACTAAAGGGAAGTCTTCAAGAGCACTAGTTGTTCTTCAATTGGTTCACATGGTACTAGCAAGTTCTTTTGTAGTGACATTAGTCAACTAGGGTCGCTACATACTTACTTTCATTGATGACTTTTCACGCTACACATGGATCTACTTTCTTCATCACAAGAATAAAGTGTTGGATAAATTTCTAGCCTTCAAGAGTCATGTTTAACAACAATCTAGGAAAGCCATCAAAGTTATAAGGATAGATAATGAAAGAAGAAATGCGAACAAAAGACTTAAAGACTTTTGCAAACTTGAGGGTATTGATCTTTAGAATCCACTAGCATTCAATCCACACAAGATAGATGTTGCAACATTGAGGATACAAACTCTTTTGTCAATGGCAAGTTGCATGATACAAGCCAAGTCTCTTGATCCATCACTTGAAGTTAAAGCTATAAGTAGTTCCAATCACATAATGAGTAGGTCTCCTCATAATGCTTTGGATGGAAAGACTCATTTTCAAGCATGGTGTTGTAGAAAACTAGTTGTGAGTCACTTCAAAGTCTTCGGTTGTCCAACATGGGCAAACATATCTTCTAGGGGATGCAAGGCACCACCACCTTGGCCTTGTACTTTCATCGGATATGCAGACAGTGTTAAGGAATACTTACTTATGGATCTTGAGACACATGAGATTTTCATAGAGAGGAATGTACACTTTGAGGAAAGTTGACCAAGCTTATCCTCTAATCCTATCTACACTTTGATACATTGTGGAAACTAATAGTGACACTAGTGATAGTGGTTCAACATACTTAGATATGTAGGATCCTATTGATAGATGCAGGGAGAGGTCACAACATTAGCACATTCCACATGCATATATTGCCACAGTGATAGGGCAAGTACAATAGGGAACACCTTGTCTTCCGGCTCCAACATCAATGGATGACCTTTTGATAGACGTTTCAAGTTTTTTTGTGGAGTCACACATAGCAGATTTGGGAGACATTATTGATGATATACATCTTCTCTTTGATGGAGAAGATCCTTCTTTAGTTGTTACAAGGGCTCACTGTGACCCTCATGTCCATTCTCTACGTGATTGATCTTCACATTTTGATATGATTGTGGATCCTTATGTACAATAGTTGTAGGAGGCCTCTCTATCAGTTGAGGAGATAGTAGATTATTTAGGATAGGTTCTACATATATCCTTGCTAGATTTGACATTGTTCTTTTCAGCAACATTGGAAGGGGTGACAATCAATAACAATATAGGGATAGTTGAGCAAGTTTCAGAGGCATCATTGATCATCCAGATTCTTTCTACACATAGGGGAATCATCTCATTTGTACCTATGATATTGTTTCTTCCAAAGGGGAGGAACATTATCTAGCAGTCTTGGATCAGCTTTTGCATCAGAGAATCTATCACTAATTGAGACACTTCATTAGGGGGGGTGACAACCTGGTCTCTCTTCTTCTTCTCTTTTATTGGGCGACCTTTTCCTCTTTTGGGATTATGTTCTTCTCATATTTCTCTATTGTATATACTGGATGTATGTCATAATGCGGGGGTCTTGATTACTCCATCCATCCATGCATGTTGTATTTTCATCTCTCTTTTTGGGGGAGGATTTTTCCCATGAGGTTTTCCCTCTTTGTCCAATTTATGAGAGATTTCATTTTATTATACTTAGCATGGCCTAGTAGCAGAGACCCATTATAAAATGCTATAGAGTTCAGAGTTCTAGCTTCATTGTATTTATCACTTTTATGATGTTTTTTCTTACTATTATAAATTTCAAAAATAAAAATATTAATCTGATTTGTCCTGCCTCTAATAGGCGAACACTACAATTATCAATCTATTATTTTCTATTAATCCTTGCTTTGGTAGTTGTGCAGTTTGTGATGATCATCCAAAAATAATGAAATTACAAAGTTGGATCTGTGCATTCCAAGATGCTAAGATGATAGAAGATGATTCCATCAAAAATTATATAGAAAGAATACCACAAATATTTGCAGGTATTCAATCTCTTGGTGGAACTAAACATGATGATGAGGTTATGGAAGATCTTGAAAAGTCTATCACCACCATTCACGAAAACATCCCAGATGATTTAACTAGTAATTCCTTGCACCAATGATTTCATAAAGGAGATTTTTTTTGGAAGATTAGACTCTGTTGAAGTAGAAATGAGACAGTCTAGGGAACTAGCTAGAGTTGAGACAACTTTTAGTGCTATGCACATTCGACCTAATCTATCAAGAAGTACAAGCACACGAGGAGACTTTGCCAGTAATAGCAAATATGAAGAAGGTATAGGCCTTCTAGTAAGAAGAGAAAAATATGGTAAGAAAATATTTAAATGTTGGACCTGTGATGAATATGGTCATTTTGCATCTAAATGTCCTAAAAGAGAGAAAAAGTTCAGAGGAAAATTTAAGCCTAGAAGAGATAAGGATGTAAATTGTTTATATGGTAATGAGGATGAAGAATTAGAGAAGAGAGAGCTCTAGTTAGCCAAGTTGAGAAGAAATAAGATTGGATAATTGATAGTGGATGTTCATAGCACATGACTGGTGAAACTAACATTGATGATGTTTACAATGTAACCTATCATATTACAAGGATTAAATCTATTACTATTGATGGTGAGACTAACACTGATGATGTTTACTTTGTTGATGATTTGTAACATAATTTGTTAAGTGTTGGACAATTGGTAGACAAGGGATATTTATTGTAGTACATAGAGAAGACTTGAATTATCAAAGACAAGGATGGTATGTTGATTGCTATTGGAACTAGATCCAAAGGTAATGTATTTTAGTTGAATCCTATTGAAATAACATGTTTTATTGTAAAGGTTGATAATAGTTGGTTATGGCATAGAAGGTTCTGTCATATAAACTTTAATAATATCATGAAAGTCAGCAGTACACTTGTAGTGAGAGATCTATGTAAGATTATTAAGCCTAATAATATTGTCTACGAGGAATGTATTTTGGCTAAATAGAGGAAAGTGTCTTTTACTAGCAAGAAGTTCTAGATACTACAGAGAAATTGGAGATTGTTCACATAGATCTGAGTGGTCCTGTAAGAACCAACATATTCTATGGTGAAAGGTACTTTATGATTTTTGTTGATGATTTCACTAGGATGATGTGGGTAGCATTTCCTAAAGAAAAGTCTGAAGTTTTTTGAGAAATTTAGGATATTCAAGAATAGAGTTGAAAATGAATCTGGTGTTAAGATTAAGTGTTTAAGATCAGATAGAGGAGGAGAGTTCACCTCTAGAGAGTTCAACATTTTTTGTAAAGATAATGGAATCAAAAGACAATTATCTTCACCTAGAACACTTGAACAAAATGGGATTTTTGAAATAAGGAACAAATACATAGCAGAAGCAACAAGAGAGATGTTATTTGACAATGATGTCTCAAACAAATTTTGGAGAGAAGTAGTTAACACAACAGTATATACTTTGAATAGAGTATAGATTAGAAAAGTTATGAGTAAGAAACCCTATGAGTTATGGTTTGGTCACTCACCATTAGTCAAGTATTTTTGAATACAGAATTAAGTGTTATATAAAGAGAGATGATGATATAGGTAAGTTTGATCCTAGAAGTGATGAAGCTAACTTTTTTGGTTACTCTTTGAAAAGAAAAACATATAGATGCTTCAACTATAGAACTAAGACAATAGTTGAGTGCACGGATGTAAGGATTGATAAAAAGTTTGGTACTAAAGAGAAGATGGTAGATTATAACCCTGATGAAGAAGAGGATAATTTTGGATTTGTTAGACATAATGCCAAAGTTCTTTTTGAGACTAGCAATGATTTGGAGAATAAAGTATCTCTTAAGCATAGAGAAGAACATAGATCTTAACCTAGGGAAGAGATCAGAATTGAGATGTCAACTACTACTTCTACTAGAAACATGACAAAGACTCACCCTCTCAAGTAGATAATTAGAAGCAAGAATAAAAGTGTGATGACAAGGAATAAAGAAAATGAGGAATTGGGTCTAATTTCTCAAGTGGAACCTAAGAGCAGAGATGAGGCATGTAAGGATTATCATTGGATGCAAGCTATGAAAGAAGAACTAGACCAGATTGTGAAAAATGAGATTTGGGAATTAGTTCCTAGACGTAAAGACAAGAATGTGATAGGAACCAAATGGGTATTCAAAAATAAGATGAATGAATGACTATTTATTTCACAAACTAAGTATCTAAAATATATTTTTAAAAGATTTGGTTTTAAGAATTGCAAACTTGTAGGTACACTTGTGATAATTGGTCACAGGTTATCTAGTAAAGATGAAACATCTATAGTTGAGTAGAAGAAGTATAGATCTATGATTGGATAATTGAAAAATTTGACTCACACCATACTAGATATAGAAAATGTACTCAAGATTGTAGCAAGATTTCAAGCTGATCCAAAAGAGTATCATTATGCAGTAGTAAATATATATTCATATATTTGAAAGGTACATCTAACTATGGAATATGGTATGATAGATCAAGTGATTTCACCTTGTACAAATGTACTAATTAAAATTGGGTAGGCAATATAGATGAAAGAATGAGCACCAGTGGTGAAGCATTATTTCTTAGAGGAAGATTAGTTTCCTGGTTGAGCAAGAAATAAGATTGTATATCTTAGAGTATAGCTGAGGCAAACTATATTGTAGCAACAAATAATTGTAATCAAGTTATGTGGATGAAACAAATGTTGAAGGATATTGGAATTGAGTTTATAGAACATGTTATCATTTACTATGATAAAAAACATACAATAAGTATGTCTAAGAATCAAGTATTTCATTCTAAGACTAAGCACATATTTATAAAGTATCATGTTTTGAGAGAAAAACCCTAAGAGGTGTGTTAGGGGTTATGCCCCTACCTAATTCATAGTAGTTGATGCAAGGAGTGCATTAGTCTAGTGGTACAAAGAACTATGGTTAGACTGGACTAAATGTTAATGCTTCATGTATGGGGGAGTATTTGATATGAACTAAGTGATGAAGAACTCTAGGTATTTGGTATTGAACAATGTCTTTCGACACTTGAGCTGGTTTGAATAGCTGATTAACAATTGGTATTGAGATTGACACCTTTGATATTGATGTCAATGAGAGAGAGAATGTACATGAAAAACATTTTGAGAGAATGTACATAAGTAGTGAGAAGAGATGAATCTTTTGAAATGGAATTAGGGGAGAGTTATCTCTTTAGGGAAATTTAGAAAGATTCATGCAAGTGCATAGAAGGATGTGTAAGTGCACAGATTCAACTAACAAGTATTGCAAGTTGTTTATTGTGAACAACTATTGCTGATCCTAAAAGAAGAAGCAGAAAAATACAACATTCCATAAGATCTCAAATTAATGAAGAGAATTTGAGAAGAATACAAAGGAAAAGTATAGTTTGGTATTCTTGGGACTAAGATATTTTCCATCTATGTTGCCATCAATACCAAAGAGAGAGATTGTTAGCATGAATGTTGATGATACTAAGTTGGGGTAGTATCCTAGAAATTGAAGAGCATTGATATGTTGCATTCATGATTGTATTTGTCATTGATGTCAACACTATAGTAATTCTATTAAGACTGGAAGAATACCAGTCAAAAATATTTGTATGCACAATAGTTGAGGAAGTTTCAAATGATGCATAGTGAATGACATGTTCTTGACGTTGTATTGATGACATGGTTCAAAGGACTAAGTTTGATTTAATGTTGTATGGAAGTTACACCTGTTTTACTAAAAGCAATGCAGAAATAGAGCATTGGAAAACAAATTTTTGATGATCTATCACTATATTTCATCTAAGATGTAATGAAGGTGATGCACAGATAATAGTGATAGAGGATGATCATATGGTGACACTAGCATATGCACAAGATAGGGTTTCACATGTGTAAATTTTGGTAGAGGTTGTGAGGTGATAGTGTTGTTGTAATTGTGAATTAATTAATTATATTATTTTAATTAATTTAGAAGGCCTCAATGCTAACTCAAGAAATTATTATGAAGATATGGTATAAAGGAAAGTTTCTTTCCTTGTTTATAAAGAGACTTGGATAAAGAGGATCAAGTGGAATATAGAGTATTAATGCACAACTCAAGAAGGAGCAAAATGCTTACTAAATGCAAATAAGCAATCCAAGGGATTATTGGATGCATAGTATGAGATCTAGTTACAAGATCTGAAGGAGAAAAAGGTTGGTTGATAGGATAGAGACAAAGGAAGAAGTACATTTTAGTTCTATTATTTTGCAAGGAATAATATAGACATATTTTAATAATGGGTTCTTTGATCTTAACCTTGAAGCTATTTGGGCAGTGGGTCCAACTATCTTCCACAACTCCTAATAGGGTTGACACAACTCCTAATAGGGTTGGAATCTCATAATAGGGATTGAAAGTCTCCTAATAGACTCATATGTATTGAATGTTGTAACAGGGTCTATCCTCTAACAAGGAATATTTATATTAGTACATCATCTTGCTGGTACTTTCCCCACTAGGGTTTTCCCTCTAATAAAGGGTTTCCATAGTTAACATATTTGGTGTTAATTGTGCATGAGTACCTTATTGTGGTTTTAGTTTATATTACTTACATGGTTAAGTTTTTTTAAGGTTAATATTTATAATGATAGTTGTATAATTGATTCATCCCCCCCTCTTAGTTATATCCGTGGACTATATATTCTAACAATAAAAGGATGTTCAAAAGTTTGTGAAGAGTTGTGGAATTTGTCAAGTTGCAAAAGGAGTAAGTTAGAATATTAGATTGTATGCACCTATTTTTATTTCTAAGAAACCTTAGAGTGTCATTGATATGGATTTTGTTCTTGGATTTCCTAAAACAACAAAGGGGTATTATTTGATATTTGTTGTTGTGGATCAATTTTCTAAAATAACTAATTTTATACCATGTAAGAAGACATTAGATGTTGCGCATGTTGCTGAACTTTTATTCAAAGAGATTGTTAGATTGCATGGATTACCAAGAAATATTATTTCTCATAGAGACACTAAATTTGTTGGTTATCTTTAGAGAAATTTGTGGAAGAAGATTCTATAATAATTCTATGAATAGAAGTAAAGTGAAAACACCTTTTGAGATTGTTACTAGAATGTAGCCTAGAGGAGTATTAGATTTAAAGGATGTTGCTGGTGAAGTAAATGGAAGTGTTGTAGGAGAAGAATTTGGTGATTTTATGGAGTCTTTTTATAAGGAAGTGAAGCTAAAGTTGGAACAAAGTAATCAAAAGTACAAGGAGAATGTTGATAGTCTATAAGGCATCATGTTTTTGAAGTTGGTGATGAGGTGATGGTTCATTTGAAGAAATGGAAATTTCATGTTAGAACATATAGTAAGTTGAAGATAAGAAGTTTAGACCTTCTAAGATTTTGAAGAAGTTTGACAGTGGAAATGCTTATGAAGTTGAGTTACCTAATGACATGAATATATCGCCTATATTCAATGTTACTGATCTATATAAGTATCATGACTTAGATGATGAAGTTGGTGTACCTGATGATTATCCTAAGAAGCATATTAAAGAGGTTGAATAGATATTGGATTAGAGGGTTGGTAAAGCACAACAGGAAAAGACTACTATGAATATCTGGTAAGGTAGAAAATAGACTGGTTGAAAATACAACATTAATTTCTCAATCTGAGTTGGATTCAACTCACGTTGTGACATTTCAGTGACTAATGAGAATTATTTCTTTCTATCTTTGTTGTCTAATGTAGGAGTATCTTGGGTTGATGTGTTATCATTTTCATTTGTGTTCAATCTATCATATGTTTTTCAGTTGTAGTGATTGCTGAGTTGTATCAATTATTGAGTTCTAGTAATTTTGTAGTATTAATCGAGTTGTAGTTATCCCAAGTTGTGTTAACCTTTGGGTTAGTGTGTTATCCCATTTCACTTTGTAGTATTGATCAAGTTATCTAGTGTGTGTTGAGTTATCTAGTATTGGCCAAGTGTTCCTTCATCTGCCGAGTGAGCCTATTATTTGTTGATGCTTGGTTCCTTCTTTAGTTGAGTTTTCTTTATTGGTTCTTAGTGTGAGCCAACTTGTGTGTTTAATTTTCATTATGAATTTAATGATAGGATATTGTCTTGGGATGTGTACAAACCATTTTTAGGTTATTCTTTCTATTATGTAATGTTGTAGAATCTTTTGTAAGTCATTTTGGCAAGTATAAATAGGGTTTTTAGGATTAGAAGTTGGGGCCAGAAGTGAGAGCACCAAAAATTTTAATGTATATGTGTTTGGAAGTGTGAACTTGAAGCTAGATCATGGATCTTGAATATATGTATGTTGATAATTTGATGAATCAATAAAAGAATCTTGTTCTCTCTCCTTAGTGTTGTTCTCTTTGTGTGTTTTCTTCCATTGTGGTAACTCTACAAGGTGGTTTGGATTGCTAGGTGTACCTTTGGCCCTAGCTATTAATATCTCTCCTTGCATCATCTGATCAAGAGGATCAAGTATACATTAGGAAAGAGGATATCTGATATCTAGTAGAGAGGTGTTGATCAAAGCATCAAGGCTAAAACATTCTAACAGGTGAATAGGTTAAAATCTCTTGACCAATTAGTCCTAATAGGCTTTTATAAATGCTTTAACATGGTGCTTACTTTATTGTAAGTTGAAGTCCTCAAACTAGGCACACTCTAACATGGTGTTGAAATCCTTTAAAATGGTAAGATTTAATAGTCTTTGTAAGCCTTTAATAGGGCTGACCTTACAAAGGGTAGATCATAATTTATGATCAAACTTATTGTAACCTTCATTGGATATACTTTACAAATATAGTAGTTAAAATTTGACTGTTTCATCTCCACTCTAGTTTTACCTTCTCATTGGAGGGTTTCTAGGTAACAAATTTATTATGTTATGTGTTATTTGTTTGATGCCATGGATGAACATGTTTAGCTTTCTATTTCAATTTACATGCAAATTACAAGATGGATGTGTGGTGAATGATTTATGGTTAAATTTTTGAACTGTTGATTCACCCCCTCCCCCCCCCCCTCTTAGAGTTTACTTTCCCATTGTTATTTCCAATAATTGGAATCAAAGTGTTTTTCTTTAGAAAGAAAAGCTTTGCAGCTTTGTCGAAAGATTTTGAAGATGAAAGTCTACCAGTTGGGAAAAGTCATTGAGAACTAGAAGATTGAAATCCAACTTGCCCTACACTAGCTCAATCAAGCAATAGATGAGTTGAAGCACTCATTAAAGAGAAGGAAAGAGATAGCTGTTGAGGAAAATGATACACATTACCAAGAGAACGACACTATTGAATTGTTTGTAGATGGAAACTCAAGTGTGTTTGATGCAACAGTTGCATATCTGATGGAAAAGAATGGTGCCCTAACTGAAAAGGTAAAAAATGTTAAGATAGATCAAGAAGTCCAATTAGGATTGCTATGTGAAGTGATTGAGTAGAAAAAGAAAGCTGAGGAAGAAAAAGTCATGTTTGAAGATGACAAACGGACATTGACCAATAGACTGGAGGAGAAGACATCAGAGGTACAAAGGACTACTAATATGCAACTGGAGATAATGAATCAAGCGATGATTTCCAACCATGAATTGAATAGAAAGGACATTGAGATGACAACCTTGAAGTTATAGAATAAACAACTAAGGAATGAACTAAGAAGAGAGAGAGAGAGAATTTGTTGAAAGTTTCAACAAGCCTAGCAAAGCCATCAAATACTTGCAAAATTGATGAGATCTCCTAGATATAACAATGATATTGATGTATTGGGATACACCAATGCTGAGGAAGGTGAATCATCCAAAAGTGGTGAACAGAGAAACAACAAAGGTAAGAACTACATACCCACTTGTCATAATTGTGGAAAGTTAGGTCATACAACAAATGTTTATAGGAGCAACAATGAAAATTATAATCCTAAGAAGAAATTAATAGGTTACTATCACAAGTACAAAAAGCAAGGACATCAGGTACATGAATGTAGGATCAAGACCTCAAGCACACAAAGATTTGAAGGATATTGTCATAATTGTTGGAAGTATTGACATACAACATACGAATGCAAATCTAATGCCAAGTGTACATCAAACAAGTAGACAAAGGTACAATAAAAGGTACTATTTTCACTATTGTCAAGAGTATGGACATGTTCTTGAAAATTGCATTCGAAAACATTTCAAAAGTGATTAAAATAGATGGTTGAGTCAAACTAAATGTTTTAACTATTTGAATACTCGTCAAATCAACAAAAACTATACAACAAGGTACCAACCAAAGAATTCAGTAAAGGAAAGGAGAAGGTTGATGTTGAGAAAGTCAAAGTGCAGATGAAAATGACATGGCAGAAAAAGGAAGATTACAACACAATTTTAGATGAGATCACTTCAATCAATGGATCAGGTGATCACATCACCGCCAAGTAGGAAATCAAAAGGTATACATGGGACTGATATCTTAATGATATATTTTACATTAGTTCCAAGAATCTAAGTTCTGAAAAGGTTATATATGCATGAATTAAGATGTAATGCAATAGTCATAACCTAGAAGAAATCTTTAGTTTTTTTAGTTCTCATGTTGTTGCCGAGCATGAAAGATTTAATAGTTACTATGGAGCGTGAACGGAATTTTAGTTGATTCTAAGCTATAAAGGTATGGTAGTAGTGACTTTGCATGCTATGTGAATCGAGAAAAGTGGAAGTCATGTGTAAGTTTAGTTAGTTGGAAACCCTATATTGACTGAGCTTACAACTATGTAAGCATTAAGCATTTAATGCAAAATTTTAGGGGTCATATAGTCATTTCTTGACTCATTTGCATTCATTCAAGAGAAAAGAGAGCATGAAGAGCATGAAGGTTAATTGCAATAGGAGATTCTTGTGTTTTCAAATATAATTCGATTGTAGCTCAACATATTCATTAGATTATGAAGGTATTTTACTAGTGCCAAGTTTTGTTGTTTGAGTTTTTGTAAACCCTAGGTATCAAATATGGTAGCATGATCTTCTGAAAATATTAGAAAAGAGGGAAAGGAAGTGTTGAATGTGTAATTGATTAGTAATGAGATTAGAAAACCACCTTTCTAGGCACTAATTAAAATTGCATACAAAGGAGACCTATCTGGTGCGTTATCGATGATACCACAAAAAGTCTTAATGATTTAGGATGTCAAGTGTTGCTATACATGGAAAGTTGGAAGGATAAGTGATGTGCAGATAAGGGAATGTTATAGTCAACTTTTTGATGATGGAGTTTTAAGGGAAGAGAATAAAATTGTAAAAAGGAAAGGGTTGACTCGTGCCCTAGATTTCCCTAATATATTCAAGACTGAAAGGATCAAGATTGCACTTAGTAGAATACATGAAAAATTCATTCGGCTAGAAGATGGACCCATTAATATTACTAAAAGGATCACTAGCCGAGTATTAGGATATCCTACCCTAGATCGACCTAAGAGCATGCGAAGTGATTCAAAAGAGATGATTAAGAAGAACACAGGTGCAATATGGAATAATATGGAACAAAGATGGTTCCTTGTACTTTTGCCAACATGACTTTCTAGTATCTCCTCAATCGCATTTGTAGCCAAACTAGCTACTGGAATAATCCATTGCGCTTCTGCAATGTCATCTCCATCACCTTCTTCATAATACTTTGTCAAATCTAAAATATTAAATACTGGTGAAATATTCAATTTAGCAGGCAGCTCCACTTCATAAGCATTTCTAAAATCATGCCTTTTCACTATCTTACATAGTCCAAACTTCTTCATCTTCAACTTAGTATATGTGCCCACTGGAAAATGCTCCTTTTTCAAATGAACCATGACTTCATCTCCAACATGAAATTCTTTATACCTCCTTTTTACATCTTCCTTAGTCTTGTATTGTGTACTTATCTTTATGATGTGCTTCCTCACCTCCTCATGGATGTTCTTCAAATGTTCAACAAATTCTTCTGCTTTAGCACTACTTATCTTGCCTTTATCCAATTACCCAAATTCAAAAGCATTTCTGGGACTACTCCCATATACAATCTGGAATCTCCTATTGACAAAATTATTATATGAAAATTTCTTCTGTGGAAAAATCATATCCCATCCTTATGGCTTTTCTCCAACCAAACATCTCAACAAATTTCCCAAACTCCTATTCACCACTTCTATTTGTCCATCAGTCTGTGGATGATGTGTAAGAAGTCCATATTTTGTTCTCGCATTTACTTTTTTTTTTTTTTTCTTTCTTTTTTTTTCCTAAATTATTTTTTACGGTATTAAGGGGAGCACCCTTCATCAAATGCCATGGTCGCAAGATATGTCCAAATGATTATTGGGGATAATGATTTTTAATTTTTAGGAAAATATAGATGCAGCTAATGCCAATCTAATTCGCAAAGACTTCTATTCTTATGCCATATAAAATGAGTGTTAATTTCTACTACCCTCGAGGTTTTTGCTAAATAGAGGGACATTAAAAAGATCTAGTAGTAGAGCCAAGAAATTAGTAATAACCACAAAAACTTGCAATGAATTACCAAACTATCATGACAATATAGGTATGTATATATCTGTCGATTCTTCTTTTCCACAATGAAATTGCAATTCTATGAGGTTTTAATTTTCAATAATAAAAATTGAAAAATATCGATTACCTATCACATAGGTAGGAATAAATTATTTCTAACAGAATAAATATTTTTGGATGTCTAGGTGTGATAGAAATTTTTTTAACCTATTGTATATCATGGAAACAATAAAGCTAACATTTTTTTGATAACACTTACTAAAAGTACACATTGGTTTTGTAAACTAATAATTTTGGATTTACAATTTGAAATTGAGATTATAACCAAGTGTTTACTCAAAAATTTCAAGGAAGAAGAGGTCTTAAATACAATGCTAAGAGAAAAATCTTCACACCTGAATAGTAGGAAAGATGGTAAAATGTGTATAAAAGAAACATGAATAAAAAATGATTTCACATTATATTAAAAAAATAGTGTTACAAATAGGTTGTCATTAGATATGAGCACATTCACCTACGACTATAATATAGGTAACATTGATCGGCAAGGACTCCAGTCATAGCCTATTAAACTTTGCTTTGGTCCTAAGCTCATCAATAGAGTGTTCCACTTCCTTGAAATATTATATGCATTTTACTCAATCAACTTGAATTGCAATTGAAATTGAAAATCACTTTATAAAGTCAGACCTAAAAAATGATATCAATTAATGAATCCAGGAATCCTAATTTAGATTAAAAGAAAATGGTCATAACTCACAAGCTTAAAGTGAATATTATTGGTCCCTGTTGTCACCATTGCCGCTCTTCTATTTTGAGCTTCTTAATTGCAATGATCTTTGTTGAACCAAATACAAATTTTCCTCTTGATTATTGAAATTGAAGAGGGAAATATGCATTGTTGAATCATTTATTTATAAACTCTTTGAAAAGTCCATATTTAAAAGTTTAAAACATCAATGTTTCGGAACTTTTTTTATAAAAAGTCACGAAAGTTATCTATCTATACTAAAAAATAGATACTATATAAATTTATTATGTTACTAAACTTTTTTTATACAATATAATAATTTGAGGTTCTCACAATTATATTTCCATTTTAAATTAACAATTGATTTTAAAACTTTAATACAAAGTTTATAGTTTAAATTATCATTATTTTAATATAAAACATGTTGTCATATGATACAACTTTTCTTTGTTGTATCGTTATTACAGTAGCGTTTATTTTATTTCTCATATAATTTTTTGTTATTCTTATTATTATATTTAAGTTATACAAAACTAAGATATTGATGTTTTTTATCCTTGTTGCTTTCTCAACTACTTTCATTTAAAACATTCCATTTTTCATAATGAAAATTAGATGTATATCTATGTCAATAATATTTCAATGTTTTTAATTTGGTATATTAGAAATATGAAATCACAACATTTGGTTTAGTATTTTGGAGTATTTTACTATTTCTCATAGCTTCTGTAGAAACCCAGTGCCCAAATGGCTACCAACACATTATAGAGGAGTTATTAAAAGCTACACAAACTGGGTGGCCAAATAATGAAACTGCAAAAGAAAATGAAAAATGAAAATGTCAACATGACCAACCTAACAACTATAAAAAAAACTTAAATAGAACTGAGATTGACCTATGGAAAATTATTTGTTATTAGGTTTGTGTTACAATTTTTTTGTTTTATGAT
This sequence comes from Cupressus sempervirens, assembly GCA_028749045.1. Taxonomy (NCBI): domain Eukaryota; kingdom Viridiplantae; phylum Streptophyta; class Pinopsida; order Cupressales; family Cupressaceae; genus Cupressus; species Cupressus sempervirens. The sequence goes on from CM053787.1 coordinate 603,507,237, forward strand.
TTTTTGGTGTGTGCTACTTTTTAAAGCATGTGGGAATTTTAATAAAGCTTTGTCTTTAACTAATGCATATAATATATCCTAATTATAGCTTTGAAGAAATGCAACCTATGATAAGTAAATGTTTCCCAAGAAGTCCACCTTCTATACAAAAAATATATAAAAATAGAAAAAGAAATAGAGAGTATTATGCCTGTAATAAAGATGTAATAGCTACCCGTAGACACCGTAAAATATTATAGAGAGTTTCACCCACCTCTAAAGAAATACAATCAGAGAGTACTATAGAAGTAGTGACTGAGAAAGACCTTTGAAATAGTTAGAGTTTCATTGATTACCACCTTTTGTACTACAAATGCATGAAAGTAGAAAAATAATTAGAGAATATTATGCATGTAACAAAGACATGATCATTTCTCACAGACGAGCTAAAAGATTATAGAGACTTACAACCACCTCTGAACAAATACAGGCAAACACTATTGTAGAAGAAGCCATAGAGAAATACCTTCAATGATTAGAGTTCCATCAATTACAGAGACAACAAGATCCACTACATGAACAGTGTACTTACCACCCAGAAAATGCGCTCCATGAACTCCAACAAAAATAGAGTAGAAAGAGAAATCAAGAATACTATGACAAAGATAAAGATCAAATAGATGCTTAGAGATGTGCTAATAGACTAGGAAAAACCTTAAATCCCTTGCAACAAATAGAAGCACAGAGTATTGAGCACATAACCACATAACAAATAGTTCTAACATTACAAGAGAAACATGACACATTATTTGAAGAGCTTGTTCATGACTATGAAGAATTAATTAATCATATTCAAAGGCACACAAAATGTAAACAAGGTACATGCATAAGAAAAAAGGGTACAAAACAAAGAAAAATGTATATCTACATTATCATTTGATGAGGATGGAAACAAAATACGAACTTGCAAGAAATTATGATAGACTTAATATTCACAATCAAGAAATATCAATAATTTGGAGAGAAAACATTGACTACCAACACGTTATCTCATAGGAGCTTGTTCTCAAATACATTGCTAAACATGCATCTAAGGTTGAAAAATAATTTGACACATATACTGACATGTTAAAAAGAATATCTTTAGCCCAACAACTTGAAAAACTAGCTCTTATAGAAAACAATAAATTTATGAAAAAAATTGTACCTGAACATGACATAGGTGCACAAAAAACATGTCACATGCTTCAAAAATTGCCTCTTATTTTGTGCAGTCATCCTTTTACATCCTTGAATGTTGGTAAAATGATGTTCCAGTGGATAATAGACATGTTAGATAGAAAAAAAATACAATCCACATACTTATAGGCACACAGTCATTGCACTCCAGAGCTTGAGATGCTAACACATTTTGAATTTGCATGATCGCACATTTATTCTGCGAATCATAGAAATGACAGGTGGAAAGAAAGAAATGCGCAAGACATTGTAAATTTTTACCGAAAGTTTAATAGAATTCCACATGTTGAGTTAGACCAATTTGAAATATTCTGTTGGAGTGAGCTACTCTTATACAAACATTTTTGTATCATAGAAAATGACAACGACTTGACAAAAGAAAGAATTATTACAAATTGGACAAACATGAGTGCAAATAGATATCATGTTTTGAATGTCAATCACATGTTAGAATCTAAGAAGAAGAAGAAGAAGAAGAGGAAGAAGAAAAAGAAGAAGAAGTAGAAGAGGAGCAAGAAATGATGTCGATGAATGAGTGGTAGATGTTGTCATAAATAGGACCTTTACATGGTATTAACCTCAATGAACTTGATATGCTTGGAAAGCATGATTTTGATAACAATAACAAATGGGATCAAATTTTCATTCCCCAAGATCTGCATGAAATTGTAACAAAGTTCATAAATATAAAAAAATAACATTGCACAATGTGATAATATCCTACCACATTACCGTATACCAAGCTATCCATTGTTAACAAGTAAATAGACAACACTTGCAATAATTATGGAACACAACGAATGTCGACCTCACAAACCTCTTTATATGATTATTCAAGGAAAAATTGGTACAAGAAAATCATACTTGATTCACTGCATAAGAAATGCATTGAACAATAATGGTAGTATTCTTATTAATGAGCTAAGATTTATTGGCCCAAAGCTACTTATAAAAATAGGTAGTAGACTACGACAAGAATTTTGTGAAAATCAACATCTCTTCTTTGGTGGCCTTTCCATCCTATTCGATGACCTCGCCAAAATACCCTTTGTGCTATACACATCACGTTCTACTACAAGAAAATTGTGGAAGTAATTCAAAACAATCATCACATTGGATAAAATATTTCACCAACAAGGTGATAACATAGAGCAAACCCAATTTCACTAACTTCTACGGAACTTACAAAATGCAAAATTGACAAAAAAGGACTTGGAGCTCCTACTCACACACACAAACAAAAAATTTCATCATATGAAGAGGATGAATTTGACAAATCAATACACCTATTTTCTACAAATGATCTTTTAAAACTACACAATAAAAATATGTTGAAATTGTTGAATTGTCCAATTGCAATAAGGACTACATACAACATGGAATATGCAACTGTTGAAGGAAACTTGAAAAGGAAATCCCATTGTCCAAAGGAAAACATATCATGCTCACAAAAATATATGGACACAAGTAGGGCTTGTAAATGGAGCATTGGTTGAAATAATTGAGTTTGTGTATAGTGATGGTTCCAAACACCCATAACTTCCAGTATACATTGCAACAAGGATTGATCATTACAATGGTCATCCATGGGATAAAAATGATCCAAAATTAGTACCAATAATTTTTTTGACTTTGGGCACACAGAGGAAAATACCCGTAACAATGGCATGTGCTTTAACCATTCACAAATCTCGAGGGATTACACTACACAAAACAACAATTGACATTGGTAAAATTGAAATGCAAGGAGTCACATTCACAACAATATCTAAAGTCAAATCACTAAAAAACTTTCACATCCAACTAGTTTTCCCCCTTAAAAGGTTCTCCAAAATGGAAAAAAATCCATACACAATCATAACGAAAGGAGAAGAAGCTCGATTACATCAAATTGCTCTCTCAACAATCAAGGTTGCAACATTTTCATAGAATGTGCTCTTGTTATGAAATACATGTACAATCATGCTCTTCTCAATATTCTAAAATAATTATGTCTCCTCTAATGAAATCTAATTACTTATACAAAAGACCCCAACTCAACATTTCAATAACAGGAAATTGTTCAAATGAATGTCTCAAGATTAGTTGGTTAGGTCTACCAATTACTTCATGTTTTATTAATTTTTTTACTCAATGTCATGTTTGAGAAATCATATATTCTTTGATATCTAGTAGTGAGATACTCATCAATTCATATTTCACTGCAGAAGGTTTGAGTCAACAAAATTTTTACCAAATTATATTTTACAAATTGGATGTTATAGATGTAGTAAGTATACTATGCTTCACAATATGCACAATTTTACTTGGACGGAATATGTACATTAATTTGGTTTTATTTGGCTAATTTTGTTGTTGTTTCAAACCAAATAGTCCACGATGAATTTGAACATTCCTCATTGTCTTTGGCAACCCACTTCATAGAATAGCTCTTCAAAGACAACAACACAATTTTCCATGCTTCGACATAGATTTAGAATACATGTAGAAACAACCAAGACTGAAATAGGCAAGATGATTGATCCAAGAAAATTGGGCAATTAGTTCCAAAATATACCAGCATTTACTTGTAATAGGTGTGATATTATATAGCCATATAAATTTGCTATTAGTTTTTAGCTCGGCATTGTAAAAGAAGAAGATTTACAAATACAATTATTTTGGGGTGTATCGATCATTTTTCATTCTCATGAAAAAATTAACAATTTTTAAATTTGACAATTCGCTTGACCCTTAGACCTATGGGTACAAGTACTAGTTAAGTCAGTAGGCTTTTCACTATGGACATCGCCCACTGGTGGGAAATTATCTAATGCTGGAAAATTGTTGAATGGCGCCAAATTGTCTTATGCCTTTAAATTCATGAAGTTATTTGGCCATCATGATGTTGTGATGCCCAAATAGATGAGTGTTGCATACATTTAGGAAATTTCAGCTAGGTAAATTAACGCTGAGATGTTTGGAGTGACTAAGGTTGTTGCAGTGTAGAGCACAAAGGTAGTGTGAAAGGAGTTATCTGGACACCAAGCAACTCTCATGGTCAATTGCTATGGCTCGGTGATATTGTTTAAATATATGGATCAACGGCACCATCATTTGGGAAATAACTGGATTGAAAATGGAAGAGGGAAATGACTTGATTGAAAATGGAAGAGAGAAAATTATAGAAAACCTTGGAAAGAATGCTTCATCTAACACTAATTTTTTAATAAATCTAAATAGAAATATACTTCGCGACAAAGAGCTCAGTACAAAGAACAAGGCGAGAGTTTCAACAACATATCATTCTACGTTGTGGATATTTGAAAATGGAAATGATAGAGATTAGTTTCATGGCCTTAGTCACCACTCTTTACCGTTCTCTTTCAGGATTGTAATTAATCGAGAGCTTCGTTGGAGACAAAAACTAGTGGTTTACCAAGAGCTCTAGGAAACAAAATGTATGTTATTTCATATAGGATAGGACAAAAAAATGAGCAAAGGAAAATGTGTTAAAAGAACTCACAATTTAAACATGGAGGAGTAGATATGAAAACTACCAAAAATCCCAATAAAGAAGAAGTTCTTAGGACCTGTTTGTTTGCTGGAATAGGAATAGAAAATTTGGAATATGTTGTATATTTTCTATTTGGTTCGTCAATATGAATATGTATTTTCATTTTGACTCTAAAATGAGCTTATACCCATTCTAAAAAATAACTATTATTGGAATAACCATTCTCATTCCCAATATTACATTCCTATTCTCCATTCCTATGCCTGCAACCAATCGATCCCTTAGAGGATAACAATATCCCCTAGAGAAGATGCCATGATTCTCCAACAACGATGCCCAAATTTGTGACATTTTCTACACTTTATAAGACGAAAGAACATCTTAGAAGATAAGTTGTTTGGAGACAAGCAATGGAAAAAATTCCCTGTAAATCATAATTCACGTGAAGAAAAATTATGATTTGAACATTTGCATATGTTTTAGTTCAATATTCCATCCAGTAGTTCAATATCCACTTGTTAGAGTCCAATGTCCACGAATTCCTTTCAAAGGTTTTGAGAAAAATTTGGGCCTCTCCTGCCCTCCAAATTAGGAATGAAAACCTCAATTGTAGTCTCATTATTTGCATTAGTCATGAAGGTCCTAAACAAAAATGACCAAATATTTGGCATGGCATATGATGCCTTGGATATTAAATGGACCCCTAATGGACCTAGATAATGCTTGCCAATAAGATTATGTTTTAGCCTCAAACATAAAGACGATCTTCATC